>PVLA01003275.1:0-176626 GCA_004027455.1 Hydrochoerus hydrochaeris | reverse complement strand
TAGGTGAATTACAAAGGCTATTCATGGAAATAATTAAGGAAAACTTCCCAAGTATGGGAAAAGAAAATGACATTGGGTTATGTGAGGCATACAGAACTCCAGCCACCTACAACCAAAACAGAGCTACACCCAGACATATAATAATCAAGATACCAGAAATTCAATATAAAAACAGAATATTAAAAGCCATCAGAGAAAAGAAACAGATTACCTATAAAGGTAAGCCCATCAGGATCATGGATGACTTCTTGAAACAGACCATCAGATTAAGAAGAGCTTGGAGTGAAGCCTTCCAAGTCCTGAAGAAAGGTGGCCTCCAGTCCAGATTGATGTACCCTGCAAAACTGTCATTAGAAATTAATGGAGAAAAAAGACGCTTCCATGACAAAGAGGAACTGGGGGAATTTGTGACCACCAATCCAACCCTACAGAGAATACTGAAGGACATTCTAGAGAGAGAAAAAAAAAACACCAGAATTTTAGAAACAGTGGCAGAAAGTCCTCAATGAGTAGGGCAGGAAATAGAATGAAGGAGAAAAGTAGACAAAGGCAGAAAAATAGCATAGCAGAAACAAGGCAGAGAAGGATGGCTAGAATCTCTAACATAGATGGCCTTAATACACTATATTGTTAATAGTGCAACAGGATTTAAAAGCCACATTACTCACACTACTCTGCTTAGATGTATTATATTCTGTTCCAATCATTCAACCAGTATTAGACTTGAGGGTACAGACAATTATCCAGAAAATAACAGGATATAGTACGATAATCGTCCTTAATTTCCTATTAACTTAATCTAAAGCTCTGTATAACCTACATTGTTTTACCACGACTGATCATAACCGAATCTGGTTTGTTGGATCACTGATAGATTTTATTGATAGATTTTTGTATTGATAGATTTTATTCAAAGCTGTTATGATTGATAGTATTAAGTCTGAGAGTATAGGCAACTGCACTTAAGATGACAAGATTCACTAGAATATCCACTCTAGTTTGTTTATTACCTGCATTTGAAGTTTTATATTGTCTACAATGTTTTATTTTTACTAAGATTGTTATGTACTGCTAGATTCAATTATACTGCTATATTCAATTATGCCTGATGATATAGACATTCTATTGAAGATAATAAGAAACAACACAGTAATCATTGTAGATCACCTTGTACTGTGGTTTTATATGACTTTTTGGTTTCATGTTTTTATAAGAATTTGTTGTTTTGTTTTTCTATGTTTTGTTTTTCCCTCTAATACAGAAAGGATAGAAATACATGTAGAGACTCATGCATGCGTAGCTGTTTACACTCTCACTGTTTGAATATCTACTTTGTATGCTTTAATTTTGTAACTCAAACAACTATTTCTAAGAGGACAATATGTAATTTATCAACTAGTGATTTCTTATTATCTTTTTTTTTGAAATTCTGTATTATCTCTACCCTTTACATGCTTTTGTTTCTCTTTAAATAATAAAAAAATCCAATAAGACACAACATGATACAACCAATAGAAACAGAAGAACAAAAGAATGGTAGGACTTCAAAGCAAGATGATATTAAATCAGCTACCATAATGTCTTGTTTTCTTAAAAATAGCTGTTCATACAGTCACACATAATAAAATCAAGAAAAACAGAATAAAACTATTCCAACAAATGAATGAAAACATTATAAGATTGCAAAGCAATGTAATGAGGAACCATGATTACCATAAAATCTTACGTACTGTTACCATTTCCTACACAAGGAAAACTATATGCCCAGAAGTGGAATAGCTGGTTCAAATGGGACATCCAATCCCAGCTTTTTGAGGAATCTCCAGACTGACCTCCACAATGTTGCACCAGTCTACACTCCCACCAACAGTTCCTTTTTCCACACAGCCTCTCCAACATTTGTTGTTGGTAGTTTTCTTGATCCTGGCCATCTTTCTGGTGTGAGATGGAATCTCAGTGTGATTTTAATTTACATTCCCTAATGACTAATGATGCTGAACATTTTTTCATATGTTTATTTTCCATTTGTATTTCTTCATGTGAGAACTCTGAATTCATCTTGGATGCCCATTTTTGGATTGGGTCTTTGAATTTCAGGAGTCTGATTTTTTTAAAATTCTTTATATGTTCTAGACAGATGTCCTTTGTCTGAGGGGCAGTTCACTAAGATTTTTTTCCCAATTTGTGGGTTTTCTTTTCACTATGCTGGAGATTTCTTTTCACATGGAAAAACTCTTTAAGACATGATCCCAGTTATCAGTTCTGGGAAGTATTTCATGTATGGTTTGATTTTTGTTCATGAATTCTCTACTTATCCCTATGTCTTCAAGATTTTTATCTACTTTGTCTTCCAACAGATTTAGTGTTTCTGTTTTAATATTTAGATTTTTGATCCATTTAGATTTTAGTTTAGTACATGGTGATGGGCATGGGTCTAGTTTTAATTTTTGGCATATGGAGGGCCAATTTATCCAGCACCATTTAAAAGAGACTATCGTTATTCCAGTGATGATGTTTAGTCCCTTTTGTCAAAGCTCAGGTGGCTGAGTGTGTTTGTAGTTGTAGTTGTGTGTTCTAATCTATTCCATTGATCTTCAGGTCTGTTTTTATTCCAGTACCATGTTGATTTTATTACAGTAGCTTTGTAGTATAACTTCAAGTCAGGGATTGTGATGCCTCTTGCCTTCCTTTGTTGCTTAGAATTGCTTTTGCTATTCTAGGTCTCTTTTGGTTCCAGATGAATTTTAGGAGTGATTTCTCTAGATCTATGAGGCATGCTAGTGGTATTTTGATTGGGATTATATTGAATATGTATAACAATTTTGGGAGAATGACCATTTTCATAATATTTATTCTTCCTATGCATGAACAAAGGATGTCTTCACATTTTCTGAGGTCCTCTTAAATTTCTTTTTTCAGGGTATTATAATTTTCCCCTAATAGATCTTTTACTCCTTTTATTAGATTAATTCCTAAGTATTTCATTTTTTTGGATGCTAGTATGAAGGATGAGGCTTCTATTATTTCTCTCTCAGTGGTTTTGTTGTTAGTCTATAGGAATGCTGTTGATTTTTGAGTGTTGACTTTGTATCCAGCTACATTATTGAATTTATTTATTATAAATAGGAGTCTTTCAATAGAGTTTTGGGGTCTTCTATGTAGATTATCATGTTCTCTGCAAATAATGATAATTTAACTTCCTCTTTTCCTATCCTTACTCCTTTTATTTCTCTCTCTTGTCTAATTGCTCTGGCTAGTATTTCCAGTACTATGTTGAATAGGAGTGGAGATAATGGACATCTTTGTCTTGTGCCTGATTTTAAGGTAAATGATTTCAGTTTTTGGTCATTTAATATGATGCTGGCTGTTGGTTTGTCATAGATGGCCTTTATCATATTGAGGTTAAGACCATCTATTCCAGTTCTCTGTAAGGTTCTTATCATGAATGAATGTTGGACATTATCAAAAGTTTTTTTTGAATCTACAGAAATGATCATGTGATTCTTGGTTTTGGTTCTATTGATATGGTGCATTACATTTATTGATTTATGTATGTTGAACCATCCCTTCATTCCTGGGATGACACCCACATGGTCATGGTGTATAATCTTCTTATTGATTTGTTGCTTTCTGTTTGCCAATATTTTATTGAGAATTTTTGCATCTATGTTCATTAGGGAGATTGGTCTGTAGTTCTCTTTTTTAGCTGGGTCTTTCTCAGATTTTGGTACTAGAGTAATATTTGCTTCCCTGAGTGACTTAGGAAGAATTGCTTTTCTTTCAATTTCATTGAAGAGTTTGAGGACTGTCAGCATTAAGTCTTCCTTGTATTTCTTGAAGAACTCTTCAGTGAATCCATCTGGGCCTGGGTTCTTCTTTATTGGTAAGGATTCAATTACATTTTCAATTTCATTAATAGAAATGGGGTTATTCAGCAGTTTTAAATCTTCTTGACCCACCTTTGGTAATTCATATATTTCTAGGAATCTGTCCATTTCTTCTGTGTTATCAAACCTATGAGAGTAGAGGTTTTTGAAATAAGTATTGATGATCTTCTGTGTTTCCATAGAGTCTGTAGTGATTTCACCCTTTTCATTCCTTATTGCATGAATTTGAGTTTTTTCTTTCCTTTTTTAATAAGGTTGGCTATTGGATTATCAATTTTATTTATTCTTTTGAAGAACCAACTCTTTGATTCATTGACTCTTTGTATTGCTTCCTTGGTCTCTATTGCATTAATTTCTGCTTTGATCTTTATAATTTCCTCCATTTTTTTGGCTTTGGGCTTAACTTGCTCTCCTTTTTCTAGATGTTTGAGGTGTAGCATCAGATTGTTTATTTGTGTTCATTCTGTTTTCCTGATGAGGGAATTCACTGCAATAAATTATCTTCTGAGGACTGCTTTCATTGCATCCCACAAATTCTGGTAAGTTGTATTTATATTTTCATTTGCTTGTAGATATTGTTTAATTTCTTCTTTAATTTCCTCTGTGTGTGACTCACTGATTGCTGAAGAGTTTATTATTTAATTTCCATGTGTTTGTGGGGTTTTTGCAATTTCTTTTATCATTAATTTCTACTTTCATGGCTCTATGATCTGATAACATACATGGGATAATTTCAATTCTTTTGCATTTACTTAAGTATGTTCTATGTGCTAGTATATGGCCTATTTTAGAGAATGTCCCATGTACTGCTGAGAAGAATGTATATTCATATGTTGTTGGGTGGAACATTCTGTATATGTCTGTCAAGTCCATTTTTTCACAGGTGTGATTGAGATCTCTTATTTCTTTACTGATTTTCTTTCTGGTTGATCTGTCCCTTTATGTTGGTGGCTTGTTAAGGTCTCCTGTTATAATTGTGTTATAGCTTATTTGATTTTTCATTTCTGTTAATATTTGTATTGTATAGTTGGATGCTCCCTAATTGGGTGCATATATATTTAAGATTGTTATCTCTTCCTCTTGAAGTTTTCCCTTAACTGGTATGTAGTGGCCTTCTTTATCTCTTTGAATCATTCTTGGTTTGAAGTTCACATTGTCTGCAAACACAATAGTTACCCCTGCTTTTGCGGGGTTCCTGATGCAGGAAGTATTGCTTTCCACCATTTGATTTTCAGTCTATGAGTTTCCTTTTGAGTTAGATGGGTTTCTTGTAGACAGCATATTGTTGGATGTTGTTTTTGATTCATTCTGCCAGTCTATTTCTTTTAATTGGTTAATTGAGGTCATTTACATTAATAGTTATAACTGTTATATATTGGTTTATTTTTGACATGTTAACTTTCTGGTGTTGCTTCTTTACCGTTCCACTCTGTTTAATTGTCTTGCTTAGTGGTTTTTTTCCTATGTGTATCTAGAATGTCTTTCAGTATTCTTTGCAGGTTTGGCTTGGTGATCATGAAGTTCTTCACCTGTTCTTTGTTGTGGAAGTATCTTATTTCTCCATCCATTTTGAAGGACAGTTTTGCAGGGTACCTCAGTCTGGGTTGGTTGTCATTTCCTTTAGGATCTAAAATACTTCATTCCATGCTCTTCTTGACTTCATTATTTGTGTTGAGAAGTCTGCTGTGATTCTGATAGGTTTTCCTTTATAGGTGATCTGTCTTTTCTAACAACTTTTAATATTCTGTTCTTATGTTGGATTTCTGGGATGGTGATTATTATATGTCTGGGTGTAGTTTTATTTTGGTTGTGGCTATTTGGAGTTCTATATGATTCACTGATCCATATGTCAGTTTCCGTTCTTATTTTTGGGAAATTTTCAGCTATTCCTTCTGTAAATAGCCTCTTGATATCATTTGTGTTGTCCCCTTCTTTTTCATTTATCCCTTTCAATCTTATGTTGTTTTTCTTTGCATCATCTTGCAACTGTTGAATTGTTATCTCCTGATTCCTTGTTATTTTTAAAAGATCTTTCCTTTCCTGTTCACTAGCTGCAATCTTGTCTTCAAGATCTGAAATTCTATTTTCACTTTCACTGAGGCAGTTTTGTCAACTTTCATTGGAATTTTTGATTTCCTGTATATCTTTTTGAATTTGCTTCATGCATTCTGTTTTTTTTTGTTGTTGTTACATTGGTCATTCAGGATTTCCATCTTTCTGCATTGTTCCTCTAATTTTGTAACTATGTCTTCTTTAGATGTATTCAGCATTTCTTTCATTACATTTATCATTTCTTCTTTTACCTGGGAGACTATTTCTGATCTGAGTTCTTTTATAGCTTCCTGCAGTTGTTTCTTTATTTCAGTTGGTATCATTTCAGGCATTTCAGGTCTATGGCTTATATTTTCCTCTATGTACATGGCTCCTAGGCTTTCTTGGGATGGGCTGGAGGTTTGAGATTTCATTTTGTCTTTTGTTCTGTCATTTTCCTATATTTCTGGGTTTCAAGCCATGTTCCAAAGCTCCCCTGTGTATGATGGAAATCACCTCGTGAGCCCTCGGCTCCTGGGACTGAATGGAGGCTGCTGATTGTGGCCCAGTCAGGCCTGCAGGCCATCCCATGCCTCCTCTGAAGTTTTAGAAAGCTGGGTGGGTTCCTAAGCACTGGAAATGATGGCCCAGAGCTCGCCTGAGCCAGTGTAAGCGTGCTGGAACTCACCGCATGAGCCCTCAGCTCCCTGGAGTGAAAGAAGGTCACTAGGTGTGGTCCAATCAGGCCCAGTGGACCTACCATACCTTCTCCCTAATCTCTTCTTTAAAGGGCACCACTCAGTTTGCATCAGAGTTTATGTGCATCAGCTTGTTTTGCCTTATTGTGACCTTGTAGATCCTATCTTCAAATGTAATCACATTCTCAGTTCTTGGGAGTTAACAACTCAATATATGAGCCGGGGCAAGAAGACTCAGTCTGGTCCACAGTGAAGATTTCTGATCAGAGCAACCATGGGAGACCCCTTATGCTTTATCTGTTCCCTGGGGATGAATTTGGAAAATGTGATAGGGGCCAGAGAAGACCAGGATTCCATAGAGGAGGTCTCGCCTATAATCCATGGAGAGGCCACAGAGCTTCCAGGTCAGGGGCTCAGCTTCATTTAATGAGAACTATGTAGAGGAAATCCAGAGGAAAATTAACTCAGGGAAGGGACACTGAACACTTCCTTGAGGTAAGAGAAGGAGGACAGGAAAGAGGCAAACAGGTAGACTGGTGAATATGAGTGCAGGAAGTTGAGGTAGTTTGCTTTAACGATTTGTCTTTTAATTTTCTGTGAAGTAAGCCATCTGCTGAGAAAGAGAAGAAAACTGCAGATGCGAGCTGAGTGGGAAGGGTTTCAAACTGCCATTCCAGAGAGGGGGGAACATAAGCTGACTAATAAAAAAAGACCTCAGAGGAATTCCTACAAAATGTTAAAATCCTCCCTTAGGATGTGTAAGAGCAGATGGAAAATGACACAAATCTCCCCTGTTTTGCTTTTTTGTCTGTGGGTTGTTGTTCTTACTGTTTTTCACCATTATGCTTAACTGTGAGCACAGCTGTGGAGAAGATAGAGAGCTAGATGCCTCCAAACCTCCTGGTTCTCAGGACAGAACATTCTCTCTGGGAGTGCTCCGAGAGAGCTCTGGGCCACGAACATTTCAGCCCAGCTCCTGGGAATTTCCCAGGTGTTTGGAATTCGAAGCTACATTTTGGCAGGAAATGTTGAGGTGGGAGGTGTCTGCTGACAGGAATGCTGGAATGCAAACTTCCTGGAAGCATTTCACTCCTGGGAAACATCTCCTTGTGCACCCCCAATGCTCACTGTAAACCATAGCTCTACAGGGCTGGACTAGCTAAAAATACTGTGTCATTTTAGAACTTGACAGTACAGCTATTTCAAATGTCTGTTTGGCTTATACTTCCCTATAGGAAAAATAGGCTTAGAATTTAGTAAAATGAATATCATGTTCTTACCAGACAGCGCCTTATAAAGCAAGATAGGATGGAGGGTCACTGCCATTATCCCACGGTCCTGTTGCACACATTTCATTAGGATTTTGCATTCTGCCTTAGAAACTGACAAACAATGCATTTTTTTCTCTGAAAAATGTGTGACTCTGAGTTGAACACAAAGATGGAAGGAAGAAGCCCCAGAATGTTAGAGAAGGTAATGCTATGGCTTCTTCTTCTTCTTCTTTTTTTTTTTTGTATGTTTGTTTGCTTGTTTGGTACCAGGGATCGAACTCACAACCTCGCGCATGCCAGGCAGGCACTTAAGCCACTGAGCTAAATCCCCAGCAATGCTATGGCTTCTATCAACTCATCTGTGTCTAAGAATATGTCCATTCAAAAATGCACCATCTCCTCCGTCTCAAACACCACACACACACACACACACACACACACACACACGTGCGTGAAAAGAAACTAGGTAGTATAAAATATTGTATCTGAAAACTATAAGTGTAAGATAATATTTAGATGTTTTAGAGAAAACTATGTGAATATGAAACTTGCATTTGAGTCAACCTTGACATTTTCTGAATAACTGAATCGTTTCTATATCAAGCTTCATGGTGGGGAATAGAGTGTTAGAATTGAGAACTTTAAAGTGTGTCTAATGTGTTTTCAACTTAGACTATAAAAGCATAATAGAGTCTTTCTTAAAATCATGTTACTCTGCTACAGTTTAGATCATGAATGCAAACAGGTAAAACTAGATGCTACCAGCTGTTGAAAGGAAAAGGAACACTCCTGAATTCAATTTCTGCTAATAATTAGAAAAAGAATTTGTAAAGAAAGAAGAGGTAGTAATAATAGAACACGACTGGGTGGCATTTTTATTAAATGGTATCCTCAGAGAATCACTTACTATGTGACATTCCAAAAATAATGAATAGGACCCCCCAAGTTAAAGACCCAACAGAGTCAGAATTATGACAGCTAGGCCCCTTGCTGTGATGCTAACCAAACTTCAATCCCCAGTCTTTCATTACTTGAGACATTTCTTTTGCAAATTGAGTGCATTTCCAGTTTCAAGGCACTGAAATAGATATGTACATAGAAAATTCTAACTTACATAATTCTTTTCACCCTGTGCAGAATTTTTGAAAGAAAAAAAGGGAAGTAATATATTCCATGAAAGAATTAGGAATATCTGTCCCAGGCTTACATAATCTTCTAATTAAGAGCAAGTTCTTCTTAAGATACTTCACAATCAGACATCTCTCCATCTCCCGAGGAATACAGAAGAAAGAAAGACCCTATGTTTGTATAAAGAGAGTAAATTATCTAAAGAAACAAAATATTTTATCTTGCCCATAAGCTTGAGGGGAAAGTTTGCTTTGGGGAGTTAGGTTGAAATTCTTTTCATTGTAGAATCAATTCAGATATTATACATTTCAAAAAACATTCTATGGCATACCAGGATCTTATTTTATGTGTGGAAATTGAGAGCTCCACAGAGCCAAGCTAAGAAGCAAAAGAGACATTGCCACAGATCCACAAAGCTATTTCATCAAAATTAAATCACTATTAAAAACAACAACAAACAAAAACATGTGGCAAACAGACCTAGGAGTGGGTTCTAAACAGGAAGCATTCCACCTTCCACCTCCCAGTGGAGACCAGAATTATTTCCTTCTGCCAAAAGTCTCTAAAAATCATGCAGAAGAGGTGCATGGGCAAATTGCCATGCTACTTCCATTCTGCAGACATGTGACAGTCTGACTGTGACCCTGTGAGATTATTTCTAGATTTTCCAATATAGTATTTTTCTTCCTTTTCTATTCCCTTCCTCCCACGTACAAGCTTGTAACTGAGCATATCTAAGAAGCAAAAACATTTTTTTTCATTCCATTGCTTCCCACCTTCCCCTCTCAGATCAATTTTCATGTTTATTCTGCTGTTTCTCAAAAGCTCAGGAACTGAGTGTCTTCAGGACACCTATTTCTTCATACTGTACGTTTTCTGCTTCCTACTGATTCAATATCGTGCTTTTCCTGCAGAAATTTCACCACCGCTAACATCACTGTTCAGAGGTATGTGGAGATCATGGAGATGAAACTACGTTATCACAAACTACATTATCACAAAAAGTGGAATCTGAAAACACTGCAGAGCAGGAAATTCTTTCTGATTTTCCCTGTGAGCAGAGCTTAAGATCTTCCTCTGAGAAGTACCCTTCTGAAGGAAAGGATGTCTTTCTTTCTGAAGACACAGGCACACAGAGAACTTGAACAAAGAGGCCTCATAAATTCTTCCATATTTACAAGCACTAAATCGTACCTACACTACCCAATCACACTTCACAACTGTCTGCTTCATCATCCAACCAGCAACAAAGACTCAGTTTCCTTAAGTTGCGCCAGGGTGAGGAAGTCTTTATCTCTTCATGAAAGTTCCAGCGTTGGATAAAACTTATCATAAATGAATTTGTAAGTTTTTCTTTGGTTTAGTTTATCTTTGGTTGGAATATTCTCAGTCATGACCCTAGTGATGGAAGAGGAGAGGAATTCTATGTACCCTATGGGATCATAACATTTTTTTTTTCTGAAACCTGGGCTTTTCTGTAGGGTGCATTTTGCTCTGATTGAAATGGCCTATGTGGGGGGTCTACTGGCTAAGGCTCTAAATGGACAATCACTATAGTTAATCTTTTTTTATGACTTTTGATGTCACTTTCTTCTAAGGGCTTACATTCTCTCAATTCTTCCAATCAAAGTTATTCTCAGAAAAGTGTACAATCACCTATGACACAGATCTGCATGATTGGATATTTCTAGGCTCGTGTACAATTTAACAGCAAATCAGATTCTTAAAAACAAACAATTGTGTCTCTATTTGTAGAATTTCGGGCTTAGGCACATTTGTCAAAAGGCTAACTGTGAAAGAACCACAGAGATTACCTGTCGAAATACAGCAGCTGCTCTACTTTCATTTATCCATTTTGTAAGTATTGACTGCCTATAAATGATCAGATAACATTTGTAATGTAGTAGAGACACAGAGAGTGCAAAGCAAGAATACCATTTAAGTGTTAAAAAGTATACATAAGGGAGGAGAAGAAAATTTACCCTAGTATTAATAAAGTCTTGCTGGAAGAAAGGAGGCTACATTTAGGTCTGGAATATGCAGATATTTTCTAGGTAAACAAATGAAGGTTTCCTGGCACCTAGAAAATGCTGTGAGCCAGGCTTCTAAAGTGGAAAGAATTTGGGGCTGGGGATTTAGCTCAGCGGCATAAGCGCCTGCCTTGCAAGCACGCAGTCATGAGTTCGATCCCCGGTACAAAAAAAAAAAAAAAAAAGATTTAGGTTAAAGTGAAAAGATTTGGGGAAATAGGAATTAGTCACACAAGATAAACAATAGGATGTGAAGAATGGTTCAGAAAAAAAGAAAGAAAGGAACTGGAAAGAAATCAGGGCCAGGTCACCAAAGCTCCATGTGATCTGTATGTCTGTTTTTGCTAAAGTAGCAAATGTATAACTTTAGTGCAACACGAGTGGGTTTTGAATGCTTCTCATATTCTTTTGTAAATTTCACTGAATATTTTGAAAAAAAAACACTGTCTTTAAAAAAATGACCTCCTTCTATAACGGCTGTGAGATTCTAGTTTTACATTTGTACAAGTAATACAAAATGTCCTACGTCACTATTGCTATTGTTGCACATATTCAATATTTTATGAAATCAATAAAAACATACACGAAGTAAATGACACAACTGTTAAATAGACAGCACAAAACTGATGAAAGCAGTGTGCAAATGGCCTCTGCTTGAGAACCACTAGAGGGGCAGTTGGAGGCTGCTGTGACAGACCACTCGGGAGGGAGGCCGAGAGTGTGGAGTCCCCTGCTGGGTACGCCACGCTCGTCCCACATGTGGAATCAACTCCATTCTGAGTTACAATCACAGCCATCTTCATCACCCCTTTCCTGTTTCAAGGAGACATCAACTAGTAGCTCCTCAAGCTTGCAATTTGAAAGAAGAGCATGGAATATTTTTGGTAGAGGATGCTGTTCTCCCTTTCATGGTCAAGCATTTGGCTTGCGCACAACCCAGAGGCTCTTACTGCCCTCTTGTGTGTCCCTGAGTGTAAGAATGCAAGCGTGCATTTCATCCGCATGCAACTCTAGGTACGCAGGGAAAGCAGGAAGGCTTACCTTCCTGGGCTTCAAAGTATTATCTAGCCCTCTGATGGAGGACACCTTCTGAAAATCATCCACATTCTGAAAATCAATCAGAAGAACTGATGTATCTATGCATTAAAAGTGGTAACAGGGTCAGAGAGCTGGGCGGCCTCCATGTTGATGCATAGACCTTAGGTTACACTCATTTCCAATAAAAGCAAAAGATGAGATGCTCATATAACTAATCTACTTTTTTAGGTCTCCATACATTTTTTAAAAATTTTCTATTGAACAGGCTTTTTCTAAACTCCTTGTAAGTAAAAAAGAAATTTCACAAAATTAAAGTCATTGTTTAACCACTCAGAGCTCAATAGTATACTGACTTATAATGCTGACTAACCTTTAGTAAATAGTTTCAGATTGTCCTTTGCATCCAATAAGATTCAACTATTTGATTTATAGTTTGGTTTATCTCCCAGAGCACTTTATACAATGTTATCCATAAAGTAAGCACAAGAAAAACACATATTTCTTCATGATACACCAATTAATCTGGAATTTCTCACTAAGGAATGGAAAAATACAGATGGATGGCGAAACCCCCAGGGGCAAATAAGTGACTAAAAGTCTGATTCAAGCACAGTTTCCTACAGGGTGCATATCCTTTTCAACCTCATTGGCATGAAGTGGTGATTTCACCTCAGTGAGCATTTTAACCTGAGGATATTTTTCTAGAAGGATAATTTTTTTCCCCACTGATCATCAAACTATAGTCTTAATTAGCTGGTTTCACCCCTGAAAGCACAAGGGATTGACCTTCTAAAAATCATTATCTGACTTCCAACTTGGTAGTCAAACAAATTCAGAAAATATCCTAAGGAAGACATTGAGAAAGACTAGGGGTTCCCAAATTTGAGGCTAGACACTGGTGTTGCTATATTTCAGTATTAGCATTTTAAATGTCTATTCTAGCTTAAAATGTTTGAAATTAAATGAAAATAAAAATAGATATCAAAATTTGTATATAGAGTAAAATTGGGATTTATTGAGAAAATAATTGTATTAAATCCATATTTAAAAATGATGTGATTAATAACACAGAATCTTCCATAGCAGTCAGAGAAAGAAGAAAAATTTAAGCTTGTAGGCAGAACACAGTCTGCAGAAGAAAAAGAAAAAAAATAGAGTAAAACAATAAAATTGAGAGAATTAAAACAACAGATAAAAGCAATAAAAATAAACCAAACTTTTTGAAATCCTCAAGAAAGCTATAAACCCTAACAAGACCAATCAAAAAGAAAAAAAAGAGAAATTACCAATATCAGGAATAAAGCAGGAGACATTCACACAGACTCTGAATACATCAAAAGAAAAATAAGCAAATGCTACAAACAGCTCCACCAACATAAATTTAACAACCTAGATGAAAAGGAAAAACATTCCTCAGAAGCAAAACTACAGCAATTCACAGAAAGAGAAACAGATAACTTTAATAGTCCTATAATTACTAAAGAAGTTAAATTTATCACTTAAAAGCGTGGAAAGAAAAATTACCTGGACCAGCCAAGTTTAAAAGAGAAGGCATAAATTAACAATATTAGAAATGAAAGAGACGTCATCACCAGTAATTCTAGGAACAACTTCATCCTGTGAACCGGTGTAATCCTGTGATAAACCAGTCCCTGCTTCAAGTTAACTCTTGTGGCCCTCTCAGGACTCTGACCTAGTAACGTACAATCATATTAATAAAATTCCATCTCTCCTTTTACCTGTGAAACCCACTCTAACTTCCATGAAGGCATTTGCTCACATGTTGTCTACAGCTTGCTTGTGTAAAGCCCTGTAGGAAGCTCATTCTGCATGGCTTCTGGGGTGGCATACCTAACTTCCTATCTCTACCCCAGGATTTATGAAGGTAACAAATTCTTAATTTCATGTATCTCTCTGGGTGTAACTTTTGCAGCTGTTTTGCAATGATCCTTAACAATGCTAGGGAAAAAAAACCTTATCCCTCATTTACAACTGTTTCCTTGCTCAATTCTACCCTACATTTTAAAAAGAAACACAATTTCTCTGCAAACTGTTGCAAAAACATAGAAATGACATCCTTCCTTAGGACTTATTCAGTGAAAGCAACATCACTCAAGTACCAAAAGATATAACAACAACAACAAAAAGAAAACCATAAACTAATAAGATTAATGAACATAGATGTAAATATCCCTCACAAAATACAACAGAATGTCTAAAGAGAATTATACATATAAATTATATGATTAATCATATAAATTATATGATTTATTCAAGTGTGCAAGACTGACTCAACATTCAAAAATCAATTACATACCTACCAGTTAAAGAAGAAAAATCATACCTACCAGTTAAAGAAGAAAAACCTATTAATTGATCAATAAAAAACAGTTGTTGAAAGCTAATACTGATTGTTTCAAAAAAACAAACCTCTTATAACCTGTGAATAGAAAAGAGTGTTGCTCGATTCATAATCAATGCAATTAACAAAATACTTAAATGATGAGAGAGCAGTTGTTTATCTTGTGGGATTAGTAGTAATAAGGAAACCCTTCTGACCTAAAATCATATTGAGAGTCTTAATAATGCAATAACTAAAAGGAAATATAATAAAAATTATTCAAATAGAAGGAAAGAAAGGAAAAAAGAAGATTGCCCCTGATTAAAGAATAACATTAAAAACCATGAATGGGAAAGTTCAAGTCTCAGTTTTAATGTATTTTTACTGTGTGTTTTAATTTTACAAAATACTGTGTTCCAATGTGGCATTTTCATGTCTATACAAAACATATTTCCACCATATCCAATCCCTCTATTGCTCTTCCTTACTCCACCAGCCACCCCTTCTTGAGGTCTTTGTATCTAAAAATAAATTTCTTTCTGGAAACCTTACTGTCATTTCTTCACCAGCCATGACCTCCCCATATGCACCCAAGTTTTGTAACTTTTTTGGAGGTGAGAGTCAATATGTCTAATGATAAACTGAGGAAAAATCACAAGGAGTGAGCAGAGCTGGCCCAAGACAGAAGCTGTGGAAGCTACAGTCACACATAAAGATGAGACCATCTAGGCCATTTAGAATGCACAGCTTGCTACAGGCTGCCCCAGATGCTGGATGTAATCCAGTGGCCCCAAGGCAAGGTGGCAGAAAGGGCAGGAGTGGGGAATAGCAGAAGAGAATAGCTCAGGGCATGAGAGGGAGGAAGTAGAGGGAGAGGTAAGGTGAGAATGAAGGCAGACTTATCCTCCCAGGCCACACCTCCTCCAACCAGCCTTCACCTCTCAGCATCACACTTAGCTATAACCCCGTGATGGAATAATTCCCTGATAAGTATCACACCCGCATGATCAAATCACCTCCCAACGCCAAATCTAGGGGAACTGAGGCTTTGGGGGACACCTAGATAGAAACCATAACAGATGTCTTCTTCGTTGTCCTCAGCATTCTGACATTTTTATTGTAGGACACCTTCACTCCCTTGGGTGGACTGATACCTAGGTACTTATTTTATTTGAAGCTACTGTGAATGGGACTTTTTTTTTTTTTTTACTGATTTCTTTCCCATCCATTCATGGCATACAGTTAAGCTACTGATTTTTAATGTTGATTTTTATATTCTGTAATATTTAATTTATTTATAAGCTCTACATTTTTCAGTAGATTCTTTTAGAACTTCTAAGTATAGAATCATATCACACTCACAAAGGACAATTAGACTTCTTTTCTTTTTATATCCCTTTCATCTTTTTAATCTTGTCTAATTGCCCTGGCTAAAATTTCAAGAACTATATTGAATAAGAGCAGTGAATATGGACATCCTTCCCTCATTCCTGATTTGAGAGGAAATGTTTTCAGTATTTCCTGATTCAGAATGATACTGGCTATGGTTTTTGCTACACTAGGGTTGATCCATCAGTACCTAGTTTCTGTAGCGCTCTTATCATGAAGGCAGACTAGATTACATTGAAGGCTTTTTCAGGATCAAGTGAGATCATGTGATTTTTATCCTTGATTCTATTTGTGTGATGTATTACATTTATTCATGTGTGTAAACCCAACACTGCATCCCTGGGAAAAAAAATCCAGCTTGATCATGACGTATGATTTTTTTAAATATATTGTTAAATTCAGTTTGAGAGAATTTTATTGAGGATTTTTGCACCTAGGTTTATGAAGGATATGGATCTGTAGTTTTCTTTTTTGTTATATCCTTCTCTAGAATTGATATTAAGGTGAAGCTGGCTGTGTAGAATGAGGTTAGAAGTATTTCTTTCCTTTCTAGCTTATAAGACAGTTTGAAGAAACATTGATGCTAATTCTTTTCTAAACGTTTGCTAAAATTCAGCTGTGAATCTATCTGGTCATGGGCTTCACTTTGTTGGAATATTTTTGTTACTACTTCAATGTCACTGTTATTTATATATAAATATATATATATATATAAATATATATATATATATACACACACATACATTTTTTCGGTTCATTTTTGGTACACTGTGTCACAAAATTTATCAATTTATTCTAGATTCTATCATTTATTAGAGTACAGGTTTATAAAGAAGTGCCTAATAATCCGGATTTTAGTGGTGTCTCTGTCACATCCACTTTTTCATCCCTAGTTGTACTAATTTGGGTCTTTTCTTTCTTATGATCATTTTCTAAGAATTTGTCAGTCTTGTTAATCTTTTCAATGATTAAATTCATTGTTTTACTGAAACTGCTATGGCTCTTGTATCTCTCATTACTTTGTTTTCTGAACTTTATTATTTCTTGCCTGTATGTTTGGATCGTTTCTTTGGTTTTCTTGTTGTGAGGTTCTAATTACATTATGATACGAAAAAAGACAAAAATTTAAAGTTTTCTCATTTGTTGATGTTTTCTCTATGAACAAGCCAAAATATGGTCTGTTTTGAAGATTATTTCATGACCTTCTGAGAAAAATGTCTGTGCTATGGCTGTTGGGTAGAATGTTTTAGAGACATCTAGTAAGTCCACTTGGTCAATGGTGTAGTTTAATTCTGAAGGTTTCAGTGGATTTATTTGTCTTGATGATCTGTCTA
Source organism: Hydrochoerus hydrochaeris (assembly GCA_004027455.1). Classification (NCBI taxonomy): domain Eukaryota; kingdom Metazoa; phylum Chordata; class Mammalia; order Rodentia; family Hydrochaeridae; genus Hydrochoerus; species Hydrochoerus hydrochaeris. The sequence continues at coordinate 159,479 of PVLA01003275.1, read as the reverse complement.
TAGGTACAACTGAAGTATTAAGGTCAACCAATATTATTTTGTTGGGACCTATATTCATTTTACATTGAGTCTTGTGAAATTGGATACAGCAATATCAGCAGCTTCTGTAGTTATAAATGTAACATCTTCTTGATAGATTGTTCCCTTTGCCAGTACATAGTAAACTTTCCTGTCTTGTTTCTCTAACTTTGTATTGAAGTCTACTCTGTCAAATACAAGTTTAGCTGCTCCTGCTTTCAATGGGATTACATTTCCATGGAATATTGTTTTTCTTCTTTCACTATCACCTAAAAGGGCACAGAAGCGATTTGTTCCAGTAGAATGATCACATGTCAAGCCAGGTCAAGGTTTTAATACTATTCAACAATAAAAGCCACACCAGGCTCATGGGAGAAATGGCTAATCTAAGTCTGAGAAAGGAGACATACAAAACTAGCTAGAAAGATGATCTTTTAGTGTCCAAAACTAAGGAAATGAGTAAAAAATCATAACAATGAGGCATGCCAAGGGAAACAGGAGACAACTGAGAGATTTTAATGGCCATCCTGGAAAATAATTAACATACTGTTGGATGAAAGCAAATAGCTATCCACTCATACTCAGAAAATAAATGACTGAATAAAGAAAAGCTAAGTAGGGAAGAAGCAATAAGTCTTTTGTGCAGGAGGGTTCCAAATGATTAGTGCTCAGGGAAGTTGAGCATAATGTCAAGCCTTTAAATGTGGGCTGCACACAACTTTCTTTCAGTGAATAACATAAAAATGGAAACACATAGCTTTGCACTGTAGAAATCTGACAAGCATAACCTCAATGTCAACCTCCACACTCCAGTCATTTGACATTTGTCCCCTTGCTGTGATGTGATGAGAACAGCACTTTACCTTTATGATCGCACTCCCCCAAATTCATACTCACAGTTCAATCGTGAGTAAATCATCTGACAAATCCCAGCGGGGGGACTCGCTACCCAACACCTGATTAGTATGTCTTCAAATTGTCAAGATTATCAAAAACAGAAAGGTGGAGAAACTGCAAGAGCTGAAATGAGCCTGAGACAAGACAGTGAAATGTATTAAGGGATCCTGGATAGAAAAGCATTAAGTAAAACAGAAAACATCAATTAAGTGGGGTTCATTAATTGTGACTAGCTCGCTTTACTAATGTATGCTGTTCTTCACAAGAAACTGTGTATGGAACATATGAGCACTGTCTGATTTTTAATTTTTAAATGTTTTGAGTAAATTAAGACTTTTGATTCTACATGGTAAAATGACAAAGTGTGGAAATGTGAAACACTACCTTTGTCTTTGTAGATGACAGGAGAGTGGCGTAACCCTAAAATAAAATGTTTACATTAAGAAAAGGCAAAATACCAAAAAAAAAAAAATAGCTTCCTGTGTTTAACTAGCCCTAGTCCAAAAGGATTTATGAGGTACGGGTTTTAAAAATAGGATGAATTTTTAAATTAAAAAAATTATGAATTTAAAAAACACATTGCATTTAACCCTCCTCAAATTAGTTCCTCCCTTTTATATTTATTGCAGGCTCTGGTCCTGTTTTGCAGCAGTTCTGGAAGCTTCCTTTCAGGAGACTGTGTTATTGTGGTTGCCTTTGTGATCTGGAGGGATTCAAAGCATTTACCTTTCACCATTGTTTTCACTTTGGGAAGAGCCAGAATTTGCACGGAGACAAAGCTGGCGAGAAAGGCGAGTGAAAATCAGCCACACAATAGAGTTTTACCAGTTTGCCTTTCCCTGGGATAGTACTCAGCAACAGGATTCGCCATGCTTTTTTCTTAATCACACTTCATAAAGCTACTCTCGGAGGAAGACTTCCAGGACTGCTTCAGAAAGAGGTAAGAATGATGGACCAAGTTTAAAGCAAGGTGGAGTGTTTTAAGGAGAACTAGTGGTGATCGGTCTTTTACTATGACAATTTTAACTGAAATATATCATTATGTATTTTGATCTGCCTCATATTTCCAATATTTAGTGATATCTGTGGAGTTCAGGGGTATGATTTGTTCAAAATAGAATTTTCTTCTCATTATCTCGAGTTAAAATCACTTCACACTATTTTCCAGTTCTTGATTCCATCAATAATTGGATTACACACCAATCTAAAATAAATTGTAATGAAACTATATGGGCAACGTAATCTTCAAATGAAGAAGACAGTTTCATAGACTTCTAGGTAACTCTCATGGAAACATTAAAACATTGCTTGTAGAGGGGGAATATAGTGTGCTGGACTGAAATTTGGTACTCTTTTTTTTATATTAATGTTAACTAATATAGTCTGAGTTTGTTTGACTTAAGTCAATCAAATGTCATAAAGATGAAAATGGACAAATTGTCATTTTTTAAATTTATGTTTACTCACTGTTTTAAAAGATTTATTTTATAGATATGATTTTGCTTACATAGTTGTGTAAGAACCCTAGTCATGGCAAATCTATGTCATTTTATGTAACATATATTACAGCATAGATCACATTATAATAAAAATAACTAAAAGCCAATAATCTGGGGAATTCTTTCTTCAGCCAGAAACTAATACAATGCTGATAGAATAAGTCAAACACCAAAGCAGCATTGAAGACCATCAATTTAAGGCTGGGGATTTAGCTCAGCAACATAAGTGCCTGCATTGCAAGTGTGTGGTTGTGACTTCAATCCCCAATACCAAAAAAAAAAAAAAAAAGACCATCAATTTATCTACAAGCAAATCAACAGAAGACCTCACCTGATCTTTTCTTGCTTTGATAATTAATGCAAGTAGGTAATGATCTTTCTACAGTGTGTATTATTCAAGAGTTAGCACATCCAGTAAAAAAAAAAAAAAACATCAGGTATGGACAAGTTTAATTAAATTCAAAGATCTTCCCATTCTAAAGGAAACAGACGCATATCAAAGAGGAAAAAACAAACACAAAAAGAATGAAGATGAAGCAGTAAAAGAGAATAAAGGAAAAACAAAACAAAAGACATCAGTGATTTTTTTACATGAAAAGGAAACAGAAATAGAGGCAGTGCCAAATTTATGTGCTTTAATATGTATATTATTATTTACCTTTTTATGTCTTAATCTTGTGAGATCTCTTCTCAAAATGAACATTAAAATCAGCATATTCATATTTATGTTAACATAAAATATTCTTACCTTAATATATATAAAATACAATATTATAAAATATCTAGTATTTTATATTACACTGATGTATATATTTTAAGTAATTAAACTTTGACTTGTCTTTTAGAACTGTGGGAAGATTTTATCACCTGAAAAACTGTTCATGTCAAGCATGATAGCACATACATGTAATTTTAGCACTGTGAGGGCTGAGCCAGGAAGGGGACAGATTCAAACCCAGGTGGGGAAATTTAGAGAGTTTAGCACAACCTTGTCACAAAGGAAAAACATCTACTAAGTCCATTTGTTCACAGATTTGATTTAGTTCTGTTATTTCTTTGCTGACTTTTTGTGTAGTTGATCTATTTCTTTGTGGCAATGGAGTATTAAGGTACTCCATTACAGTTGTGTTATTATTTGATTTTTCATATCTATTAATATTTGTCTTATATAGCATATATAGAATATGTAGTATATATACTATATATAATATATAGAATATGTAGTGTATATACTATATATAATATATAGAATATATAGTATATATACTATATATAATATATATTATATACTATATATAATATTCTATATATTATTCTATATATTATATATAGTATATAAGACAAATATTAATAGATATGAAAAATCAAATAATAACACAATTGTACTGGAGGACCTTAATAACAGAACTGAATCAAATCTGTGAACAATTGGTCACAGATGAAATCAAAGCACACATTTAAAAAAAAACTTCAATTAAATTAAAATGAAGATACAGCATACTAGAACCTGAGAGATCCATTGAAAGCAGTCCTAAGAGAAATATACAGCAGTGAATTCTCACATCAGGAAAATAGAGCAAGCACAAATACAGAGTCTGATACTGCACCTTAAGCTTCCAGAAAAAGAAGAACAAGTCAAAAGTAAAGATCACAGAAGGCAGAAAATTATAAAAGTCATAGCAGAAATTAATGCAATTGAGACTTTAAAATGCAAAGAATTAATAAATCAAAGAGTTAGTTCTTTGAAAGAATAAAAAAATTGATAAACCCCTAGCCAACCTTATCAAAAAAAGGAAATAAAAACTCAAATTCATGAAATAAGAAATGAAAAATGGTGAAATCAGTACAGACCCTATGGAAATTCGGAAAAACAACAACAGCTACTTTGAAAATCTTTACTCACATAAACTGGAAAACACAGAAGAAATAGACTGGTTCTTAAAAACATGTGAATTACCAAAGCTGAATCAAGAACATAAAAACATTTTGAATAACCAAATATCAATTAATGAAATTGAAAATGTAATTAAAAACTTACCAACAAAGAAAAGCCCAGGTCCTGATGAATTCATGGTTGAATTCTACAAGAAATTTAGAGAAAATTTAATGACAATCCTCCTCAAATTTATTAGTGAAATGGTAAAGGAAGCACTTTTCCCTAACTCATTCCAGGAGGTAAGTATTATTCTGACACCAAAACCAGAAAAAGACCCAACTAAAAATGAAATACTTAGGAATCAATCTAATAAAAGTTGTAAAAGATCCATATACTGAAAATTACAGTACTCTGAAAAAAAGATTGAAGAGGATATTGGCAAATGGAAAATTGTTCCTTGCTCTTGGTTAGGAAGAACCAACATTCTGAAAATGGCCATACTCCCAAAACTGTTTTACAGATTTAATGCAATTTCAATCAAAATGTCATTAACATGCTTCACAGTTCTAGATAAAACATTCCTAAAATTCATTTGGAACCAGAAGAGACCTAGAATAGCAAAGGTTATCCTGGGCAACAAAGGCAAGGCAAATGGCATCACAATTCCTGACTTGAAATTATACTATAAAGCCATTATGATAGAATCAGTATGGTACTACCAAAAAACACAGACCTAACAATCACTGGATCAGAAGAGAAGATACAGGCACAGCTACAAAGATACTCAGCCACCTTATCTTTGACAAAGGGACCACACGTGTTCACTGGAAGAAATTCTCTTTAATAAATGGTGCTGTAAAAACTGGTTTTCCACATGCCAAAGCCTATAACTAGATCCAAGTCTATCACCATGTACTAAATTAAACTCAAAATGGGTCAAATATCTAAACATTAAAACAGAATCACAAATATACTGGAAAGGGGTCTGGATTTAGCTCAGTGGCATAAGCACCTGCCTGGCAAGCGTGAGATCATGAGTTCAATCCTTGGTACCAAAATTGATAGATAAATAAATAAATATACTAGAAGATAAAGTAGGTAAAAGTCTTGAAGACATAGAAGTAGGCAGAGTTCATGAACAAAATGCAAACTACACATGAAGTACGTCAAAAAAATCAACAGCTGAAATCTCATCTTATTAAAAAAAACTTTTGCATATCAAAAGAAATCACCAACAGAGGGAAAAGAAAACCCACAGAAAGAGAAAAATTTAGCCAATTGCCCCTCAGGCAAACAACTTCTATCTAGAACATATAAAGAATTTTTAAAAAATCAGTTCTCCCAAATTCAAAGACCCAGTTCAAAAATGGGCATCTGAGATGAACATGGACTTCTTAGATTAAGATATACAAATAACAAATAAATATATGAAGAAAAGTCCAACATCACTAGTCATTTGAGAAATGCAAATTAAAACAACACTGAGATTCCATTTTGCTCCAGAAACAATGAGTGTTATCAAGAAATCAAGCAATAACAAAGGTTGGCAGGGCTGTGGGGAAAAAAGAATCCTTCTCCACTGTTGGTGAGAATGCAACTACTTTGGAAATCAGTGTGGAAATTACTCAAAAAACTAGAATTAGAGGTCTGATTTAATCCAGCTATTCCCCTTCTGAGTGTTTTTCCCAGAACTGAAAACATGCCACAGCAATACAGGCCCACCCCTACTTACAGCAGTGCAATTTGTGATAGCTAAGTCTTGAAAACAACCCAAATACCCATCAACCATGTATCAGATAAAAATGTGTGGTATTTTTATGCTATGAAGAATTATTCAGCAATACAGAAGGATAAACTTGAGGCTTTTATAGGTATATGGATGCCACTTGAGACCTTAATCGTAAGTGAAGTAAATTAGACTGGCAGGTGTAAATATCATATTGTCTCCCTAGAGTAAAAACCTGAAAGAGTAAAAAAAGGTCCAAAATGTACCATGGATATCATGGAAATGAAAGGGAAAGAAACTGCTCAAAAGGAAAGAACTGAGATGGGGGAAAGGATAATATATATATTATATACAAGATAGTACTATTAATCTCTGTTAGTTCATCAAAAAAAAGAACAGTTTGGGCTGGGGATTTAGCTCAGTGGTGTAAGCACCTGGCTGGGAAGCGCAAGGTTATAAGTTTGATCCCCAGTACCACAAAAACAAATAAATAAACAAACAAACAAACAGTTTGTGCTTTTATTGTTCAAGCCATCATTTTTTTATTTCTTTGTCTTGTAACTACTTTGAAGGCAACCATACACAATATCTTACCCAGTGTTAATGTCCTATTATTTTGTTTTGAAATTCCATATCGTTTTTATTTTTTTGTTAAAAATTTAAAAAAGGCCCTGAATTTTTTTTCCTAAAAATCTCTTGAAACCACACACTCTGTCCATCTCCAGCAACAGTGCTCTGCCTGTTTTAGCATGACCTGGGCTGAAGCATCAGCAGCAATGACTTTCTGCTTGACTGACCATTCTGCACTCTGGTCACTGAGCTCTCTGCAGAAAACACAAATCCGCGTGGCATCTCTCAGTCTGTTCTGCTCAGTGGTGTCCTTCTGACTAGAGACAGAATCTGAAAAAAGTAGATCCTTCATTCACGGTCTCACCATGGCCACACGCCTTCATTCTGCCAGGTCCAGCAAGGAATCCACTAGCCTAACTTGAGACTGACTTGGACTGTGACTGACCACTGTGATTAAGGTACTGAGTTTTAAATTGTATTCAATTTTATTCAACTTAAAGTTAAATTTTAAAAGTGATGCTTAAGGTAGGTATGGAAAAATTTTCACTTTTGTTTGGAACAAACTTGCATACATGAATTTGCTGTTTTCAACTATAAACTTTATCAAATTTAAATGTAGTCAGGGCCGGGGATTTAGTTCAGTGGCATAAGGGCCTGCCTTGCAAGCATGAGGTAGTGAGTTTGATCCCTGGTACAAAGAAAAAAAAAATGTAATCAAGCATTCCCCTTGAAAAGTTAGTGTCCTGCTGGAGCTAGGCTGTAGGCTCAACTTGCATATTGGGTTGCAAACAGTCTAAGACAAGCCAGGTAAACTATCAATACATTTTCAGGTGAGTATATGCTGTAATAATAATAGTTGACTATGTCAGACCAAATAAAAGAGGAAAATTAATTTTTTTTGGTGTGTTCACTATCAAATTTTACATTACGCATTATATTTTTGTTAGACAGTTGTATTCGTGATTTTCCTCACCAACGGGGCCAAACAGTGACACCTGCGTTGTAAAGAGGAGAAGTTTCTTTGGGTTTGCATTTACGCTGTGCAGTGCACGTGCTCCGAGGCAGAAACAGCACATGGTGGAAGGGCAGCTGCAGAGAGAAGGAAAGAGCTGGGAGAGAGACTTAGGTCTCACCCCAGTAATGGGCCTCTTCCAACCAAACCCCACCTCCCTGCAGCACACTCAGAGCCTCTCAACTCACCACTGGAGGAATCCACTAAGGAGGACAGTGACCCCATGGATCAGACACCCTCCCAAACTCCCCTCTGGGTGCGTGAGCATGTGCGAGGGTTTTTCAGTTCTAAGCTGCAGCAGGTGTTGCTTCCCATCTGCAGCCTCCAGTCACCCCCCCTCCCCGTTCACCCTTGGCACCCTCCTGTTCCACCTCTCTTCCCAGGGACCCCGTGGGTTCCGTTCCTCTCCCCTTCTCCTCGCTGCCTAATCAGCCTTGTTTATCTCTCATAGGCTTGTCCTTTCCCCCCCCCCCAATAAAAACATTTCCTACCCCTTTGGGGTGAGACCTCTTATTATCTGATCTCATACCAGGTTGGATCCTACTGTCTTAGCATTTATTACAGTGACAAAGTTAGCAGTGTGTACTTATTAGATAAATCATCCCCTCGCCCCGCATGCACCGCTGCCTTAAACTGTCCGCTACATTAGGCAGAAGCACATCGGCCTTTGCCTTCTATTCTTTCCCCAGTGGCCAGCACAGTGGCACGAACATAGGGTGAGGGCTGCAAAGTATAATAAAACAAAAGTCCTGATGTGGAATTCCACGCCTGTAATCTCAGCACTCGGAGGCTGGAGTAGGAGAATCAGGAGTATAGCCCGGGCGACATAGCCAAGTCCTATCTGAAAAGCAAACGAACAAGAAGTCCCGAAAGTCAGGAGTCAGGAAGTGTCAGTCTGGAGCAGGTCAGAGAGATTTGTAGTCAAGGAGCAATGTAAGGAACCCATTCCACTGGGTTAATTGTGTCGCTCTTAAACTAATGAACTAATAAATAAATGGTGCCTTTTTTCCGAGAAAACGATGCCATGCTTTTCTATTGTTGATAAAAGAAACAGCTTTTTTTTCAAACCTCTTTGCCTTATCATTCCAAGGCTTGACCGTTGGAGTGGAAACTCCAATTCTAGCTTTCCTTCTTCCCGGGGTCCTTCTCCTGAGACACGGGGTGCTGGCCAACTTGCAGAGCCAGGGAGCAATGGGTGGGGCCCTGCTCCTCTCTGTGACCTCTCCAAGATGTTCCCTCATCTATGGCAGAGGCTAAAAATAGGGAGGATGTCAAAGAACTATTGTGAAGCCCCAATGGCACGCTGTACACTCACCAGGCCTCTCACGCAGCCAGTCCGTATCCTTCGGCAGCAAGCACGAGGTAGCTCCTGTCCAAGCACAAGATACTGAGTAGCTTTCAAGAGATGTTGTGTATGATATAACACATTTATATGTACTATATAGATATCATATGTATATATCTTCATCTCCTGAAGTACGTCAGCCTTAGTATTGTGTGTCCTTATATTTCAATGAATCTTTACTGTAGTTATTATTGTAGGAAGGAACTAATATCCAAAGAGGTTAAATCATTTGAAAAAAGCCAACCTTCCTGCTAGGTCACTGAATGCCGTCACCCACCTTTATCTCTGCTACATTTCCCTGCCCGTGGGAAGGCACTCAGGCGGTTTTGTGTGTTTTCTCTCTGTTCATATCCTTTAAATAACCATTCTCCCAATACGGCACATAGCATCACCGCTCCGTTTACCTGTACACTCTGCTAACTCCCTATATGCTACACACCTCCCCCACATTTCTGCAAAATGTAAAATTCTATCTAAACCCCAAGGCTATGTAAGCAAAATCCTTTTTCTCCATTGTTTATATTTCCTCTGCACATAAGAATCTATCCTATCTCTTGAGCCCTTTGTTCATAAAATGAAGCATTTTGTTTCTCCATTGTTGTTCGTGTACAAACTATAACTTCCTTCTCTCTTCTGACAATACTGACCTCCATGATAGTGTCATACTGTTTTACATTCCATGTGTTTCAAAAATGTCAGGACATTTTATATATATACATGCTTGGAAAATTTATGTTTACTTGAAAATTAACAAAATTCACAAGCTGCTCATTTGTATAGACATGCATATTGACATAACACATATACAAATGCACCCAAGCCCACGTAAACACACCGATATACACAATCATGCACATAAAACCATGCAGGCACACAAACATCCACACATCCACATGCACCTGGATAAATGTACATGGACAGTTTTGAGTTTAGTTTTTGTTTGATGTTAAACAAACAAAACATTGAGAGAAGTTTGAGTTAATGACTTTATGGATATGGAAGACAGAAGAAATAATTTATGGATTAAACTTTATTAGAACATTGAATAGCAGAAGGAGCATTATATGATTATGCTTTTCCACTGTTTATTTTTAAAATTTATTTAAAAATAAAGATTTTCTTATTAGTCAATACAGGAATAGACAAAAACAGATACACAACACAACATTAGAATAATGTTCAGTCATGCATTTTTGATAAAAGAACAAAAGTACGAAGATTATTAAGACCAAGATAGCCTTTAAAAGATACAATCAGAGAATCTCAATACTCTTATCCAGACTAGTTGGCTTTTGTATTTTATGTTCTATTAAGAAATCACAAGCTTCTAAAATAGTGTATTTTATGAACTGGAGTTTTGAGTCAGTAAAGCCACCAGGAAAAAATGTTTTAAAAAAATTAAATGGTTACTTTTACCTTTTTAAAACAAATAAATATCACTGAATCTAGAAAGTGATGCTCACAGTCATTCAGATTTTAACAAGGCAGATTATAAACAGTCCAATATACAACTGCACAGATAAAGATAATTCTACCCCCAGTCACTGATAGTGCTGCCAATCAGGGTAGACTCGCTTCCCAGGTAGGATTTGCGAAGAGCTGCAGGAGAATTATAGTCCTATTACACCCAGCCAAGCACACATTGCTAGCTGGTGAAGGAGTGCAGGGCTTATAAACATCTCACAGGGTCTATATTCCGTTACACAAAGCTATTAAATCCTCAGAGCAATGAACCCCATGAAGCTATTATGGTCATTGGCAGTTAAAATAGCCCAAAAACATTGGCTTGTGTACATAAAGAGAAGTGTGTTTTAACATCTTTGGGTATCAGATGGAGCTGCATTCTGAATCATTCCACTTGAGCTTCCCCCTTCTCTGCCACAAGGAAGCAACACAGATTTGCACACTCTGTCTGGTGTCTGCCACATGAGTGCTTCAAGTGGCAATGTCAAAAGGGCCTGATTTATGTCACTGTAAGAAAGCCTTGTAATTTTGTGTCTCATAATGGGGCTTTGCATTCTTCTAGCTACATAATGCATGAAAACATTATCCTGCCGCCTTTTAGAATGTTGTCAAAACGCATAGGGAGAACCAAATGTGTTCTGTGTTTGCCTCCTGTAGGCTGCGGATGAGAAGCATGGCTAAGGGAGATTTCAACTGTGCATAATGATAGTGGCTCCGCAGCTGAAGAGCTATTGTAACACCTGCACTGTGTGGAGTCTGGGAAAGAACACGGATAAGTGTGTTTCCATGCACAGTATTTCACAGAATGCACAGTAGTTCTAATGCACTGCACAGCTATTCACACACACGAATCCACTCCACATATGATATTATCACGATTCCATCCTCACGCCATGTGTGAGGAAAGAACTGCCTGTCCCCACTTGCCTTTGGCCCTCATGACAGTTTTCTTATCCTCTAAAAGAGGAGGAGAGAAAAAACAAAGGCTCATATTTCTCTTTGCCATCCTGGTCCATGGCTTTTCATCTGGTTTTCCCAGTGGCATTTTGATTAAGTGGAATTATGAATATGTCAGAAACAATTACCCTCCATGGACCTCTACTGTGTTTTCATAGTGAACCATACCGAGGGAAGGCCCTCTGCGGAATCAGCTTCTCTCTTGTATGAGAACACCCAGAAGGTATTTTAGCAACACTTAGGTCAGAGCACTGCTATAAAGCTTTGTACACATTGATCTTTTCCAACTCCCCACAATCCTGTTGAGAAGGAGAAGGAGGGGGCCCAGCCCTCTGTGTTCTTCCCTCCTTTGCTGAATCCCCAGGATGCTAATGTCTTACAGAAGCCAAACTCCAAGAAATATATAGCCATTTGGGAGAATACTGAAACCTCAAACATTAAAGAATTACACAGAAAATAGACTAAAGAAATAAACTGCTAGTTGAATAGTGTTAGGGACTAAAAACATTGACAAATTGTATGACATTGGAAGAAAATTATCAAATTGTCTGACTTTACCAGGAAAATTTTCAGAGAAGATGACATTTGAGATAAACTGTCAAGAAGAAGTACAACACAGAATCATGGAAAACAAGGTGAAGTAGAACATGGAATCATGGGAAAGAAGGTGAACATGGAATCATGGGAAAGAAGGTGAACATGGAATCATGGGAAAGAAGGTGAAGTAGTAAGGATCAGGTTAAAAGCCAAATCTCAGGAAACACTTCCTGCAGTAGAGGAGCAACATAAAGGTAGGTAAACAGTGGTGTTACACACTGGTGAGTATTTTGTGCTTCAGTGAGAATAAAACTGGGGAGCCATATTCTGTTCTTGAGTGGTTGCTATCTAGCAAAATCACCTGCACAGAGAGCCTGCTGCATGGTTGTACACAGGAAGGTGTACAGGACCCCATGCCCAGAAAGATTGTGCTTGGCTTCAGGCTCTGTTGCTGCCCTTAAGAAATACTTAATAATGTTTGAACCACAAGCCCTGCAAATTGTGAGCTGAAACTGCTCCTTCCTGAGCCTCTTCATGTCTCTCTTTTCTTTGATTCCACTGCCTATGACCTTGGGAAAATTTTTTAAATTTCTTTAGGTCTTTTTTTCCTTATCTATAAAACTGTGATGATTATATCTAGGTGAGGACTCTGGCAAGGGTTCAAAGAAGATAATAACTTACAATTATTTAGCTAGGCAGACAGCTCAATGGACTGCTGTCACAGGATTTTCCCCCCACATCCTGTGGCCTCCCTCCCTTCTACGTATTTTTCCTCTCAGGAAATATGCAAAGGTCAGGGCGTTTTGACGAGTCATTTCCCTCCAAAATGTTTGCAGCACAGTGGGCATCACTACAGGCAATAATGAATGAAGTAAGAGAACTCAGAGTCAAAACTAGAAATGAGACTCATTTGAATTATTGCTGAGCATCTCGGAGTGACGGTAACACAGTATGAGACCTTCATGGATAGGGAAGATCGTTCATAGTAAAGGACTGGAAATAGCATCCATTTTTGAGTGTCAGAGTGTGCTTAAACAGAACCTACACAGTATAACCTACCACACAGCTACTGTGGAGACAGGTAACAAGATACAATTGTTACAGAATCATTCCCGATGTTGTAGGAAACTGTGTCACAATGTTATCTGTGCATGGAAACATAACTAACATACAAAAGGTAGGTAAAGATACCTGGTGGTAGGGAATTCCTCAGTTCTTCATAATCTTATGTGACCACTGTCATGGCTGATAGACCCTCACTACACGGTACATGACCCTGATTCCTTGTGGGGTGGAAAGATTGAGACCTCTGCTGCCTGAGACTGGCAGTTACTAAATTTGAATTCTTTAAGACATGAAAATTTCAGAATCTAATTAAACGGGCCTCAGCTGTGTCCTTTGATGCGCATTGCTTTATCATCAGCAAAGAATAAGAGGTCTGAAGATGGTCAGGAAAGGGAGAGGACATTGAAGTCTTGGTGAAGGCAAAAGAATTTGCTGGCAGCTGTGAGAGGGGGCATTGGCTAAAAGTGGGCAGGCCCTGCGCATATTTGACAGCCACGCTGTTTGGCTCAGAAAACAGTAGTAATTTAGCCTTTTCTGAAATGACTTATGAGTGTGTCCATATCATTGAGAGATAAATAGAGTCTTCCATAGATGTATACAGACAAATAGGACCATCTCTAGCTTTGGTTGTCCCCAACTTGCCTGTTGGAGTCAGAGGGGCAGCTTGCCTTTCCTGACTAGCTACACTTTCCCATGATGTTTCACTTGATCTCTTCCGATCAAATCCTTGGATATTCCCCAATTTAGAAACAAAGGCTCTTGAATCGGTTTTCCAGTCTTGCAGTCCTTAAATTAGGTGTCTCACTTTGGATCCTAACGCAAGGATTAGTAAAGGTTGCTCTGAATACAGAACTCTGTATTTTGGGCTGGATGAGCTCAAGACTGCTGAGTCCCTTCCTCATTCATTTCTAGAAGAAAAACTGGGAACAGACTGAGGAGAAAGAGCAAGAAAGAGAAGATGTTGCATTTTTATACAGACACTGGAAATAATTCTTTTTCTTTCCATACTGAGGATTGAGCCAGGACCTTCACACTGAGCTCCATCTTCACTGCCCCATCCCTATTTTTATTTTGAGACAGGATTTTGCCAAATTGCCCAGGCTGGGCTCAAAATTGAAGTCTTTCTGGTTCAGCCTCCCTTTTCACAGTTTTATCTTTAAAGCAGCTTTTTACCTTTCCTCATTATCAATGTGGACTCAAAAGAAAAACCTAAATAGAAACAAGAAGCCCCCAAAATAGTTTGTAGGAGACAGAGAGGGGTGAATTGGAAAAGCCCAAAGCAGAGCTGATGGAGAAGTCTAAGAGCAGCCAGCTCAAGGGACCGAAGGCTTTTCTGAATAGGCTGTTTCCACTGTAACTTACAGGCACTGACACTATTTAAAAGCTTACCTCACTCAGATTCCTTGTTTATTTGTTTGAAATTATACAAATTCTTTTAAGCCTAAATCTTCCCTTGCTCTCTGCCAAGTGCATAGCTTCATGGCAGCCCGTGGTATAGAGTGCTATTACTAAGCTTGGAGGTTCTGTCTCCAGTGGAAGCTCAATCTGCTGTCTCACCAGGGTGGTTTCCTCCTGCAGGAGAGAGGTCAAGACTGGTGATGAATAGACAACAATGACTATTCAGCAATGCCTGGGAGAAGCAAGCCATAGGCTGCTATTGTGTTGCCCATGATAAGAACTCTGCTGTCTCAAGTTTATTTCAATATCTGTCACCAAGTTTATCACAATTGTTTTCCTAGTTTCCAGGAATAATACTGCTTCATTCACAGGAAAAATAAATGAAGGGATTCTAGAAACAAACTCCGTATCTTTTCAAATTCTGAGTTTTCTAAAGTTTTTTTTTTAAAAAAAGCATAGTTAAGATTGTAACTTGTTATATAATGAGTAATAAAAGACAAAACTCTCATAAGTGTAAAATAAATCTTAATAACAGATGGACCTTTTTTCTGTTTGAATGAAATTGAATTTGACAGCAAATGCTTTGAGGGGAGAGGGGGTAAAAAACCCTTTGAGTTCTGTTCTTCTGTTCTCTTCAGGGCTTTCCTCTGGACAATATTCTGAATGCCTTTATACCTAGTCCACACATCAGTACTGGTGGCATTGCGTTACAGTGACAGATTTGTGTTTAGTGGTCTTCGCATTCAAAACTCTCCTTGCCTAAGAAGTCTTAGCTCATTAACTTTCATCAATGTGCCAATTAGCTAAGGTATCACCCCAGAGTCTGAAAAGAATGTGCTCCATTGCTCAGTGGTCTGTTCACTATCACATGGAAAGCCAATGATCTTACTTATAAATATCACTGACATAAAATAAAACACACACTTCTACCTGACAAAGGTGATCTGCAGTCAGAAAGAAAGGTAGATTATATCCCATCACATCTAGCCAGTTAGCTCTCTCACCAAAGTTTATTCTTTTCAGAAGTATTTCATCAATTTCCAAACCTTCACATTGACCAGTAATAGAGGATAACACAACACCAAACAACAAAGCACAAAAATGAGAATTTTCTGGTGATGGGTGTATTGTAAGAGAAGAGATCCAAAGCCAACCCTTGTGTTAAGACCTTAACATCTCACAGTCAAAGGAGTGTAACTTAAGGGACCTAAGAGAATTGGCCACCTCCATTAGTGCTTTTAATACACTTGAGTGAAAATGTACTCAATTAATCTACACCACATATCACACGGAAAGCAAATAGTTTGCAGCACTATCGATAGTAGCCAGGGAATGAAATTAATTAGTCTCCATCAATGGGTGAATGGGTAGAGACAGTGTAGATATATACTATGGAAAACTGTTTGGTGGAAGTAAAGAAAAAATCCTGTCATTTGTGATAACGTGGATAAAACTAGAGATCACTATGTGAAGTGAAATATTTGGGAGAAATAGAAAGAGAGAAAGAGAGAGACAGAGACAGAGAGAGACAGAGAGAGAATGAGAGATGGAGCCTAAAAATTTTGATCTTGCAGAAACTGAGAGCAGGAAGGAGGTGGCAGAGTCCAGGAGGGTTTGGGGTGGGCAGGAGCAGGCACAGGATGACCAGTGGTCACTATGTTAGAGACAGATGGGAGCACGAGTTTTTAGCTGGTGCACAGTTCAATGACTATAGATGACAATATTGTACTATGTATTTGAAAAAGCCAGAGGAAAGTCTTTGGAAAGTTTTCTCCATGAAGATATGAAAGAAGCTTTACTTAAACATTATACAACACCTACATCTATCAAACCTTTTTGGTGACCCATGAATATGTAAATTATTTTTTATGTATCAGTTAAAAAAGAAAACAATAAATGGCACCCCACTGTCTCATGTAGAAGGGGACACCTGTTAGAAACCACATTTCTTTTGTTAATGTTCTTCATTATTATCAGATACTAAATCTTTACTATTAGTTAAAATTCTAAAATTCAATTATTAAAATCAGGTGAAGAGTCAACATTTTAACATTTTTGTTTTAAAATGAGAAACAAATTATGTGTTCATATTTTTAATGATTTCCTTTGTTAATACAGTAGCTATATTGTCTGTGAGAACAATACATTCAAATATTACTAGGGAAGTGACTACAGTAACTTCTGGCTCTAGCTGAATAAAAAAGCTTTTTATTCAGCTAGAGCCAGAGCTTAAACTAAAGATGTTAGTAGCATCCCTAGCTTTCCCCTGGCAGGCCTTTGGACGTTCACATAATTAAGGGCCTAATGATTTCAAGAAAACTGAAGTTACTTTTGTCATTGCTGATACAAAATATCCAGCATCCAAAGTTAACAGGGAAAAGGTTTATTTAACTCATAGTTTTTAGAGGTTCCAGTCCAAAATTGTCTCCTAGGGTGGCCCATGGCAGAGAGACAACAGTTCATGGCAGCAAAAGTAACAAGAAGGAGAAAGGGATGAGCCTCTTTCTGTCCCTTGAATTGTATGTAGGCTACCTGCCCTAGGACAGGGTAGCATTGGCATTCTTAATCCCAACACTGGACCATGAACCAATCACAAACCAGGTTCATCCACATCCACATCTGCTGAGGCTTTGAGAGGACATCTAGACACAAATCATAGCAAAACCTCAACGTTGGTGCTGCCTATGGAGGAATTCTAGGTTCCCGTTCCCTAAGTAGACTGCATCGAGATTGTGTCCTCCATGACTTTGTCACCTACAGGGGCCAAGGTCTTGACTCCTAAGAGGCTGCAGGCTTTGAAAGATGCAGGAACATCAAACATCCCAGGGACCCAGCAGGCCTGAGGATTCTCCAACCGCTTTTCAGTCATGAACACATAACCTGCTTAAATATCTGTTTTATTTTGTTAATTAATATGGATTATCACATGTCTTTGCAATAACGCATGTTGAGGAATAATCTTAACGCATTCTCTAAGTCAGGGATTTTGAAAGCAAGGCATGCAGTGAGTTCACCAATATTCCTGCAAGACCTGCATGCCTAGAGGGTGTCAGAGCAATCAGGAGTGTACAGGAGTGTGTGAAACCAGTGAAACAGTAAGAAGACTCAGAAAACACGTGCGAAATTGTCCTTCTTCCTTGAATCTAAATATACAGAGACAAGAAGGTATTACTCCTCAGTAGTCATAAACTCTTCTGTTTCATTTACCACTATCTCTAATGTCTATCTCAGATCATAGTCCAGGGAATAACAGGAGAGAGAGAAATATTTCTTTATTAAATTCTTCTTTTATCTAATTTTTAAAAACAAACACCACAAATTCTTGCGCATTTATATATGCATGCATGTCTATATCTGTGCATGCATATCTGGTTTTATGCGCATACATAGGTTGTGTAGATGTGTTTTAAGGTCTTCAATTGAATTACTTTTGGGCTACAGTAAGTAAATAGCGTTTTTCATTTTCTTTGCTAAGGCCCAACAGCTGCATAACGGATGCTGGCTTTGGTTTTTTGTGTTTTGTCTTCAGCGTTTTCTTTAGAGAACCTGAAAATGTGAAAACATGTCCATGGAAGAACCAGAAGATCAGGTGACCCCTTTCCCTGAGCAAGGGTGGTGGACTGAGAGATGTGCCTTTGACCAAAGCTGGGTCTACACACTGTCTGTCTGAAGGGGAGGAGAGAAAGGGAGGAGGGGGGAAATGAAGGGAAGGAGAGAGGAAGTGGGGAGGGGAGAGTACTGAGCTCCGTTCTCTTGGATGAGCTGACTCTTAGACTGGAAGCTCAAGGCTGTAAGGTGCAGCTGTCACATTCAGCCTGGAGCTGGGAGGGGAGAGCAGGCCCATCACAGCTAAGACGAAGCAACAGACCTGGTGGGAAACAGGTAGAGTCTGGCCTCTTCGCTGGTCTTCAACCCTGAGGGCTATGTGACGGCCTTGCTTCTAACTTCAGAAGAATAGCCAAGAGATGCTTATAGATTTTTATTAATTGTAGAAAAAATAAATCTGGGGATTTAGCTCAGCAGCATAAGCGCCTGCCTTGCAAGTGCGCAGTCGTGAGTTCGATTCCCGGTTCCAAAAGAAAAAAAAAAGTTATGAATCCTTGATTCAGACACACAGCATTTTCAAAAAGGAATGAAGCCACTGTATCACACATGAAATACAGTTGAAGAGCAGGGCTGAGGATGTAGCTCAGTGGTAGAGCACATGCCTAGATGCAGGAGGACCCGGGTTTCATTCCCAGCACAATATACATAAAACAAACAAACAACCAAGCAAAAAAGGAAAAAGCAAAGTAATATGAAGGTCTGAGATGAATAAAATTATTACTCTGGAAAATAATAAATTGTGAAAATCCTCACAGTTTTCACTTAAGTGCTGGATATCAAAGAAAGGAAGAAACCATTCTAAATAGTATCTCTTGTTAACTGAAAGTACTAAATTCAACACAGAAAGACAAAATTATAAATTTTGAACAGAGCTCTTGGTCATTTTTTATAAATGAAGCACTAATTTATTATAGCATTCATATATAATATCCATAATATAGGTAATAAATAAGTTTAGTTTTTACAAGAGAGGTGCTCTTAAATTTATTCAAAGAATTCATAGTTTTTAAAGTGTCACATTCATATCTAAAATTTGCTGACTAAGTTACATTTACATTTAAAATACTCATGCTTTAGGTCAAGCTTTTAATTTATTTACAAAGTACATTTAATAAATTCTATTGCATTTGTATTTTCAATGATCTAAATAAAGTAAATTGTAAAATATATTTAGTATCACCCATCTGTCTGAATGAACTCTAACTGAAATTAAAATTTAATTTTGTCTCAATTAGTATCTGTGCTTGCTTTCCAACAATTTACTAACAGTTTAAATTGTTTAGTATGATAGTAACAATGGTTAATATATCACATATAGTTATCTTTAAATTAGTTACTGACAGTACAAGACACTGACATTTAATTGTCCAAACAATAGTAACACAAATCTTTCTTTCAATGAACTAAGAGGCATCAGTAGTATAACCATCTTAACTATCATATGTGTGAATATATATTTTGTGTGTGTTTTTGCTTTTTCCTTCCTTCTTTCCATTCTCCCATCCAAGTTTCTCTTTCCTTTTGAAGTTTCTTCCTATTTTACAATATCTATTGTACATTTCGGATCTTATTTATTCCTTCCTCTTCTCACACTACGAAGACAATGTGACATTTACACGTGTGCATCTGGTTTACTTCACTTATGAGCTTGATTCTCAAGTTGTACCCATTTATCTATACAAATCTCCATTTATCCTTTTTTATTTCTGTGTAGCACTTCACTGTATAAAAAGATCTTATCTTTTCCTATCCATTCCTTAGTCAATAAATGTGGTACTTCTGTAAATGTGGGTGAACGTCTATTATTGTAATATGATGTTTTTAATTATTCTGGGAAGATACCCAGAAGGTGAATAGCTAGATCAAATGGAACCTCCAATCCTAGCTTTTGAGGAATCCCCACACTGATTTCCACAGTGCTGTAGCAGTGTATACTCCCACAACAGTGGAGCAGGGTTCCTTTTTCCCTTCTAGGATTTGTTATTTCCTAATGATAGCCATTTTTTCCAAGGTTAGACTGAATGTCAATATTGTTTTTAATATGCATCTCAAATGACCAGGGATATGGAACATTTTTTTCATATATTTATTTGCCATTTGTATTTCTTCATTTGAGAAGTGTATATTCATCTCAGATGCCCATTTTTGGGCTGAGTCTTTAAATTTGAGACATCTGATTTTTTTCTGAGTTCTTTATATGTTCTTGATACAAAGGAACAGCTGGCAAACATTTTCTCCCATCTTGTAGATTGTCTCTTCATTCTGCTGGTGGTTTCTCTTGCTGTATGAAAGTTTTTTTAAGAAGGTGAGTTCCCAGTTGTTGACTCTTTGTGATAGTTCATGTGTGGTCAGGGTTGTATTAACAAAATCTCTGTCTACAACAATGTCTTCAAGAGTTTTTCTTATAATGTCTTTCAGCAGATTTAATGATTCTGTTTTAATATTTAGGTAGTTGATCCATTTCAAATTTAGTTTAGTGCACGGTGAAAGATATGGATCAAATTTTAATCTTCAGTATGTGTAGAGCCAGTTTTTCCAGAACCATTTATGAAAGAGGCTACCTTGCTGCCAGCAGATGTGTTTGACACCTTTGTTATACATAAGGTGGTTTAGTATGTCTGGAGTTCTTTCTGCATCTTTTAACCTGTTTCATTGATCTTTGGTTCCGTTTTCTTGCCAGTACAATGCTGTTTTAATCACAGTAGTTTTATCGAATAACTTCAAGTCAGGAGTTGTGATATTCCTTGCCCTGCCTTTGTAACACACAATTTCCTTTACTATGCTAAATATCTTCTGGTTCCAAATGAATTTTAGGGTTGTTTTCCTTAATTTTGTGAGACATGCTATTGGAATGTAGGTTGCAATTGTATTGTCTGTATAACCATTTTGGAAGTATGGCTATTTTCACTCTATTTGTTCTTCCTACCCAAGAGCATGGTATGTATTTCCATTTTCTGATATCCTCTTCATTCTCCTTTTTTAGAGTGCTCTAGTTTTCCACGTAGATATCTTCTACATCCTTTGTTAGATCGATTTCTAGGTATTTCATTTTTTAGATGCTATTGTGATAGGTGTTAGTTCCCTGATTTCTATCTCAATGTGTTTGTTATTTATGTACAGGAAGGCTACTAATTTTTGAGTGTTGACTAAGTATTGAGGTATGCTATTGAATCTGCTTATTAAATCTTCCTGTTTTTTAGTGGAATTTTAAAGGTTTTCTATGTAGGGTATCATATCATCTTCAAATAGCGATAGTTTAACCTTTCCCTTTCATATCTTTATTCCTTTTTTTTCTTTCTCTTGTCTAATTGCTCCAGCTAAACTTTCCAGAACTAGGTTGAATAAGAGTAGAGATTGTGGACATCCTTGTCTTGCTCCTGATTTTAGAGTGAAAGTTTTCAATTTTTTTCCATTTAATATGATGTTGGCTGTTGGTTCGTCATAGATGGCCTTTATTAGATTGAGATGAAGACCATCTGTTCCAGTTTTATGCAGGGTTTTTATCATGAGTGTGTTCTGGACTTCATCAAAAGCTTTTTCTTCACCTATTGAGATGATCATACGATTTTTGACCTTGGCTCTGTTATTATGGTATATTACGTTTATGGGTTTACCTATGTTGAACCATACCTTCATCCCTAGGATGAATCTCACTTGATCATAACGTATAATTTTCTTGATGACTTGCTGAATTCTGTTTGCTAGTAACTTACTGAGGATTTTTGTATCTATGTCCATGAAGTAGATTGGCCTATAATTCTCTTTCTTAGGTCCTTTTCTGGTTTTGGTAGCAGGGTAATGCTTGCTTCCAGGAATGAATTGGAGAGCATTGCTTCCCTTTCAATTTCTTTAAAGAGTTTGTGAAGTAGTGGTGTTAGGTCTTCTCTAATTTCTTATAGAATTCACCAATGAAACCATCAGGACCTGAGTTTTTCTTTGTTGGTAGTTTTTTAACCACATCTTTGATTTCATTGATCAATATTGTTTTCTTTAGGATTTTAATATATTCTTGATTTAGATTTGTTAACTCATATGTATCTAAGAATCTGTCCATTTCTTCTGCATTTTCCTTCTTACTACAACACAAATTTTCAAAATAGGTATACCTTCTGGATTTCTGCAGGGTCTGTTGTGATTTAACCCTTTTCATTCCTAATTGTGTGGATTTGAGTTCCCCCCCTTTTTAAATAAGATTAGGTAAGGGTTTGTCAATTTTATTTAATCTTTCAAATAATCAACTTTTCAGTTCATTGAGTCTTTGTATTTTTTAGTCTCCAATGCATTAATTTCTGCTCTGATCTTCTTAATTTCCTTCCTGGGTGAGTATTTGTCTTAGCCTGCTCTTCTTTTTCTATAAGTTTGAGTTTCACTATTAAGTTATTTGTACTTGCTCTGTTTTCCTGATATGGGTATTTTCTGCTGCAAATTTCCCTGTTAAAACTGCTTTCATTGTGTCCCATAAGTTCTAGTATGCTGTACTGTCATTATCATTTAATTGCAGAATCTGTCTTATTTCTTCTTTAACTTTATCTGTGATACATTGGTTGTTCAGGAGGATGATATGTAATTTCCAGGTATTTTTGAAGTTCTTCTGTTTTATTTTACCACTGATTTCCAATTTCATTGCACTGTGGTCTGATAATATGCATGGGATAATTTCACTTCCTTTGCATTTACTGAGCTTGTTGTATGAGCTAGAATGTGGTCTATTTTGAAGACATCCCCTGTGCAGCTGAGAAGAAGGTGCATTCTGATGTTGTGGAATGCTACACTGTAGACATCCACTAAATCCATTTGTTTAAAAGTTTGGATCAATTCTAATATTTGATTACTGATTTTTTTGTGTCTGATTGATCTGGCTTTTTTTTGTGACATTGATATCCCTCAGTAGAACTGTATTAATGCTTATCTGATTTTTCATGCTCGTTAATATTTGTTTGACATAGTTGCATGCACTAGTATTTGTTGCATATATATTGACCATTATCTCTTGTTCTTGGAATGTTCCCTTTACAAGGATGTGGTGAACTTCTTTATCTTTCTTAATCAGTCTTGGCTTGAAATTCACTTTGTCTACAAATAGAAGAGTTACCCCTTGTTTTTTCTGGGTTCCTGTCAAATGGAGTATTATTTTCCTTCCTCTGATTTTCGATATTTAAATTTCTTTTTGAATTAAGAGTGCTTCTTGTCTGTATGTCAAATTTTTTTTCTCTACCAGGGAAGTTTTCTGTCCTTCCATCTGAGAACAGTTTCTTTTATATCACTTATGCTATCTCCTTCTTTTTCATTGACATTCATCAAATTTAATTATCCTTCTTAGCTTCGTACAGCAGCTGCTGGATTGATTTCTCATGGTCTCTTGCTATTTTCAAATAATCTTTCTTTTCATGATCACTAACTGCAAAGCCTGTCTTCTATATCTGAGATCCTGTCCTCACATTGCCTTGATGGAATTTCAATGGAATTTTTATTCTCCCAGATATCTGGTTAAATCTGCCTTATAGATTCCATTTCTTTACTATATTGAGCATTCATAGCTTCCATATTTTCTTAAGCTCTTCTTTGTTGTTGTCTATATATGCTCTAGTCTCTAAGTATGGTTTTCATTGTGGACACTATCTTTGCGGTTGTCTTAGAAATTAATTCTGATTTGATTTTTTCCAGCAACTCATTCAATTGCTGCTTTGCTGTTCCCACTTCAGAGAGGTCAGGTGGGAGGCTTTCAATCGTCCTTCCTGATTCCTCCCTCAGTTTGCCTGTGGTGAACTGGATGTTTGGGGTTGCATCACGTTTAAGTGTCTTACTATTTTCTTTTCTTTTTTTAG
Source organism: Hydrochoerus hydrochaeris (assembly GCA_004027455.1). Taxonomy (NCBI): domain Eukaryota; kingdom Metazoa; phylum Chordata; class Mammalia; order Rodentia; family Hydrochaeridae; genus Hydrochoerus; species Hydrochoerus hydrochaeris. The sequence goes on along the minus strand of PVLA01003275.1, from coordinate 135,684 downwards.
TCTAATTCCTGGGATGATGCCTGTAAATTGGGTTGTTTTATTGTTAGCATTTGGGACCCTTAGGGAATGACTACTCCTCTGAGTTATTCTCCAGGTGCATCTGGCCCTAGGACCCTGAGTCTTCTGCAAGATTGCACCTCCTTAATTTGCTGGGGTTGAGAAGTTGCTGTATGGTTGGCCCAGTCTCTAGCTCTTCGGCACTGTGCCACAGTATTTGGTGTGACTCTCAGTCAGTGTCAGTCTTAGAATCTCAAGAAAAACAGCCATTTAGAACTATTGTCACGATACAGTTTAGAAAATAACAAAACTGGGCTATTCATTAATTTGCCAACTTTAACTGTATGAACTGGATTTGTGGCTATACAACAGAATCTAAAACAAACCAGAAAAGTATATGCAGTATACAAATCTTATTAGATCAATTTTTCCCTCAGGTGTTAAGTTGAAAATAGAGGAGCAGAAGAAGAGGAAGAGATAGAAATAACGCTGGAGGGTGAAAGGGAATCGTGTTAATTTTAAGAAACTGGCACAGAAGACAGGAGGGAAAGAAAGAGACAAAAAGAACAGAATCACAACCACAAAGAGGCTGGAACTCACAGTCACGCTCATATAAAAACAAGATTAAACCATGAAAGAGGAAAAAACCCACAACAACAATGAAAAGCAAGCAAGAGATAAAAACAAAAAAGTCCACTTCCAAGTTTGCCTCCTGCTGCCACTGGGAGACCACATGTGCAGACAGAGCTCCCATTTGTGTTGATTCATCCAAGCAAGCCAACAGTAGCTTTTAGGTGGGGTGTTTGATAATCTCAGCCTCTGGCTGAGACCAGACTCCTTCAGTCGGTGACTATTGCTAACTATTAGCATACGTTTCAGGGACCTGAGCCCCGCTCGGAACCACTACATGGAACCAGCAGCAACTCCTGAGTTCTGAGTTCAGCGGGCCCCTCTCCTCAATGGTTCAGCCAATTGCTCTTCCACGGGATGACTGAGCCCTCAGTACTCACTACCAGCCAGTGTACTCTTTCACGTCATTGCCCCCACCTACTGCTGTGTCTCTCATGGAGCCTCTAGGGTCACCATGTGTGCACAGGTTTGATCTCACACAGTGAGTCCCATCTCAGGAAGAAGCTGCTGCCAACTACCTCCATCTTCTTCATCAAAGTGTGACTCTTCATTTTCTCTGTGAACTTCAATCTATGCTTCAGATCCTTCCTTGGTCCAGGGGACCCGCTTCCCTCCTCTTAACTTCCCCACATCCCTATATTCTGTTGTCTGAACAGAGACTTTCAGAAAAGCTCTTTTTCTGCTGCTTACTACACCTCCATCTTGGGGTTCCCCTCTACACTTGTAAGAAAAGTCCTAAAATATAAATAATAAAATACTGCCCCCTAAATAGGGAAACACTATTGTTTTTGCTGGCTCTGATCAGAGGACTAGCATACATTTTTAGGAAAAAACAGAATATGGTCAAATAATGTATTTATGAAATTTATAAATACTTTAGTATGTAAAATCACCTTTTAGTTACCAACACCAAGATAGTATTAAATGAGAAAATTATCCAGGGCCTTTTTATGCAATGAAAATGCAATTTCACTAATTTCTTAGCTCATCTTCAATGAATCTTGCATATTAGGAAACATTCAGAATTTAGCTATGACACAAATGCTTTTTACTTCCTAAGGCATTTATTACTGTTCCGTGCTTACACATAAATTATAAATTGTATATGCTTCCAAACAAATTTCTGTCAGCATCTAAGAGTCTACATGAAAATAAGACTAATTGAATTTATTTAAAATGCTAAAAAAATGTTAGATGTCTTTCATTAAGATATTGATCTCTGTTATATTAGGCATTTGTTATATGGCATAATTTTTTTAAACATGAGTCACTTTTCTACAGCATTTTATTTGCACAGGTTACCATTTCCATAATTCATTAGTAATTAATGCTTTTCATAATTAAGCTAAATTCATGTGACTATCAAATTTCAACCTATAATTATGTTGTCTAATTGGGAAATTATGATGCATAGTGAAACAATTATGAAAGGTGATGACTTTCAATAAAAGCTATCCTCAACTATCTTTTGTTTACTTAGGAGAACATATGATTATCAAATTACATAGTATTCTCCTCTTCCCACTGATGTATCTTTGATGGAAACTGAATAACATGCATTTGCACTGACTCTTCCCTGAAGATTAGGAAGATCACACTCTCTCCAAGACCATGAAAAAGAATCAGTCACAGTCTTCATCCTGACTTTCACAAGAATGAAAAAGAAAGATTGGGGAAATGGGGAAGTACAACACTCTTTTTTAGAAAATAGCATCACAGTTTTAGGACAGTTGTCTTGTCTCTCTGTCTCTCTGCCTCTCTGCTTCTCTCCCTCTCCCTCTCTCTGTCTCTGTCTGTCTCCCTCTCCCTCTCCTTCCTCCACCCCTCTCCATCTCTCTCTCTCTCTCTGTCCACAGCCAACATTACCACAAGGTCATACTTGCTTCCTACAGCCAAGTCTGACATCCCACATGCAGTGTCATGCACGGATCCTACCCCTCTTGCATGAAAACATCCAAGTTTTCATTCATGTGATAATAATTTGCAACTCACCAGTGTTGAACATCAAGTGAGGAAGTATTTATGAAATACTTGGGAGCTGTAAGCTGTAAAAGGTCATAAAATCCAAGAAGTTTTTGTTAGTTCCTTAAAGTCTTAGCAGCTTTGGGATGAGATGAAACACATTTTCAATGTACCCTGTCTTGCGAATCACTGACATTTTCCCAGAGAAATTTTGATGTGTTGAAATATCCCTCCTACATATACCTAACCTGGGGAAATCGCTCATCCCCTGCCCTGAGATTTACTAGCATGTTGTGTAGTTTTCATTTTTCTTCTTGGTCTGTTATGAAGTCATTTTACAACTTGAAAGGCTATATGTTTCATTTTCCCCCCTGTTGAATAACTGAATAAATAACCAGGGAAGTTATCCTGTTACTGCAGAGTAGTATCACTACCTGATCTTTTACAGATTTACAATGAGAGTCATCCAAAAGTCATAGACAGAGAGAGAATCAAGGTAGAATTAAATCCTAGGTCTAAATGAAGAGTATTCCTGATGTACTATTTTGTCGATTTTAGGAAAAATAATTTCTTGAAATTTTAACTAAGTACATTTCCATAACTATAACAGAAAATATGATTTTGACTTCAATTTTACAAATAAAATTACAAATAAAATATTTTAGAGGAAATAACCCCACATAGCACACTACTCACATTAGTTTTACTTTACCTTTTAAGAAATTAATAAAAGATGTGGTTACTGTATTTATTCTCGGGAAACTTTTATTCTTGGGAAATCTACAGTGGCCCAGAAGGTAATTTTCAGATGGACATGAATGTGATAATGGGTCAAGATGTTAATGTATTACTGTCTATAAGATGCAAAGCAGACCCAAGAATCCAGGGTTATGGAAATTGTTAAATGGAGATCAGATGATTAGATGACAAGAGATGTGTCCAGTTTGAAGACTCCTTAAAAACTTCTACAGCCTTCGTTTAATGTGTGTTCTAAAATTTGGTCTTTGAGATTTGATTCCCATTGATTTCAGCAAAATTTAGAATAGAAACAGTAGATCACATGTTAACTGAAAAAAATCTTCTGTTCAGCAGAACACCTATAAAGGAATTTACAAGCTTTTGCAAAATTTGGATGTAATACTTACTTAAGCAAAAAATTTTAATTGTGTTCCTTGATTATCATATTTAGAAAAATCAAATATATAGTTATGACCCCACGCTCCATTCTCCATGGCCTTTCACACTGGAATCACTGTTGTTTTCCAACAACAAAGCCCAAAATTGTTGAATAAGAAAAAATAGTGAGATTCATGACTTACTTCATTTAAATGTCTGCCAAATCTTCAAGTTGTAGTGGGAACAAATAAATAAAAGCGGCAGTCTCAACATTCTCTTGTTTTAGTGGTTACACAAAAGTCATTAGTCTGGTGAAATTGCTAAGCAAAAATTTGCTGTATCAACTAACTGAGGGGTTTGTGTTCAAAATGATTCCTCCAGGATTTATCATGGCTAATCCTCCATTTGCAGACTGTTATCTTAGACAAGTCAGGAGGAAAGAGCCATGCTCTGATGAATTGCCCCTTCTGATGGTTCACAGAAATTACTGTTAGCTAATAGTCTGATATAAATATATATTTTGCTGCTGATTTATGTAGACATTGCTAAATGTTAGTTCTCAAAATGGTGCCAAAGTTTAAAGATAGGGTCAATAAAATGTGTATCTAAAACGAATTCTGTGAGATGTTCCAGGAACATGGACATTTGATCTTTTAGAAGTTACAAGTAAAATTTTCTTTCTTGCTTACCATTGATGATGCTTGATGCAGGTGGTAAAATGAATTACATAAACTATTATAGCTTTAAACACATTAGAGTATCATTTGACCAGGTTTTCTGGGAAGAGGATAGTGTCTTACCAAGAACAATCTGTTCCAAATATCAAATTCCTTGAAGAGGAGGTTCATGTTATATCTCTATATTCTTTGCATTATCTAGCAGAGGGAAAGGAACATTGGAGGCTGTTACTAAGTGTGATGGCTTCTATCAAATCTCTGTAGAAAGTATAATATTTAAGAATGTTTTATGTGTGATCGAGTCCCAAGAGGAAAGGTCAAAACTACTACACTTATAAAACCTGTTTGAAAAACCAAGGTCAACAATATTAAATGGTTAGATGGTCACGAATGAAAGTGTAACACCAAAAGGAAAAAGAGTCTGTAAGTTACCTTCTAACCTTCATAACCCTAACACTAAAATGCAAAATTACCTTTCTGTAGTTTACATCTAAAATGCACAGAGATGGCTGTGGAAGGCAATGGACTAGATCAGGGGGGTGGCTGGCTTGGCCCTGGGAAGTGGACCCCACTCACTAATGGCGTGACCCGGAAGTGCAAGCTGCCCTCTCTGGCTTCTGTCTTTCTCTCTGCTTCCTGGTGGACATGAGATGAGCGTCTCTCCTCCACCAGGCTTCCCTCCTTTGGAGCCAGCTGCCTATGGATTGAAACCTCTTTAATCCAAGAGTTACAGTAAGTCTTTCCTCCTTTGAGCATAGGATTTTGGCATTTTGCTCCAGTGACAGTCAAAGTGACCTTAGTCATATCCACACTATACTCAGTCATATAGATATACCAGAAGGAAGAGAAAGACACGCTTTTTGAAGCTAACAAAGAATTATCAGAATCTGGAACTGGAAAGTCTTATGGGTAAGAAGAGTTTGTCTCAGAAATTTAGAGAGGGAAAGACCAGTAAAAAGGGATGTTTTGGAGTTTTGTTTGTTTGTTTTTGTTTCTTTTTTGTAGATGGCATCTAAAAGACCTATAGGCATTTAGAAGACACAAGAGATGAGTTTGGCCAATTAAAATAGAAGAAACAATGTTGGTAAACAACAGCACAATTACAGGAAAGCTAGGCTTGTTGACTCTAGGGTCTATATTAAATACCAAACTAAGAAACAAGGTCAAATAAGTAGAGGTTCTGAAAACAAGTTCTCTATCAATGATAGAAAATATGAGCTTATTTTATTGGCTAATGGAAGTCACTTAAATATTTTGATCATAGATGGAAAAAAACCAAAATTAACCTCAATTAAATTTAATATACATATGAAAAATAATTACATTTATTTTCTATGATTAGAAAACAGAGCTAGGAGCATTGGGGATATAACTCAGTGGCACAACACCTACCTGGCAAGGGCAAGGTCTTGAGTTCGAATCCACATCCAAAAAAACAGAAAAAGAAAAGAAATCTAGGACCAGTGAGTAGAAATTGTAGAAAAAGGAATTTTGCTCAAAAGGAAAGATACAAAACAATTTGTTTTAATTGAACACGTCATAGAACAGGGCTTCCCAATATGTATGAACCATGCCACGCAGTGAGAGATCCATGGCAGACAGACAAACAGCCTAGGTTTCCTCTAGTTTAGAGCCACTTCCTGTGACTCTGTTAACTTCCTGAGCTCCAGTCAGCAGCTGTGTTAGATTCTCATAGGAGCACAAACCCTACTGTGAGCTGTACAGGGGACCAATCTAAATTGCAGGCTTTTTATAAAATCTAATGCCTGATGACCAGAGGTCAAGTGCAGAGAGTGATGTGCTGCTGTCGATGTATTGACTATGTATGACAAACATCTATTAATAAAAAAATAAACTACCCCCACCCTGTGGAAACACTGTCTTCCATACAACTGGTCCCCAGTGACAAAATGGTTAGGAGCATAGAGCAACGTAGGAGACATAAATTCTCCATCATTAATTAAAAAGGTCTTGTGCTTATCAGTTTTGTTATAGAAAAAGTCATTCTTCAAAAAGATGCTTTGAGAGATAGCGTTACTTCAGATATTTAAGGAATAAAATGTAGGAGAAGAGGGTAGATCTGGGGTACAGTGTAAATCAACCATTGGGCCATTGCGAGAGTGTAGCAGCAAGCGATCCAGGTGATAGTATGTCTCACTGTCCCAGTAATTCTGTTCCCACCAATGCCTATAAACTCAGGGTGTTCACTGCTTACATAAGCTGTGCCTTAGATCTGTCCAAAACTCTAGAGGATAAAACCTGCCACTCCTTATTTCACAGATAAAATGTGGAGGAATGAGAAAAGCAAGAGATATTTCGAAGGACAATGTCTTAGATACTTTTCTCATTACTGAGACAAATTTATCACCCAAAATTATAGAAGAAAAGGTTTAATTAGCTCACAGTGTGTAGAGGCTTCAGTCTATAATTGGTTGGTTCCAATGACACAATGCAAGTGGTGTATCACAGAAGAGAAACAGTCCATGACAAGCAGGCAGGAAAGACCACAACACCTTGTTTCTATCCATTATATTTTATTCAGGGTACCCCTCCTAGGGCAGGGATAGCACTCACATCCTTGTCTCTAGACAGAACTACACAGCAATCACATACCCTTGACCCCAGAATTACACACTCTAGATCCAGCCACTTCTGAAAAAGCTCCCACATGACTGCATGAGACTTTGGGGGGACAACTAGACACAAGCCTTAAGAGACTATATGATTAGTTAATGTGTTAGGGAGTGAGTTCTTCAGCAATAAAAGATAAACAGACTGGAGACAGATGAGTGAAGTCAAGTAATTGAAAGGGAAAATGCCCATCAACCTGCTCTTTAGCAATGGACTGTTTAGAGACTAATTTATTTAATTATTTTTTAATGAGTACATATAAAAAGAACCATATTTAGGCAGAGTGGTGGTTTGTATCTGTGACACCAGGACCCTGGGAGCCGACAAGAGAGGACTGCAATTTGGAGCTCTAACTAAGGAATTTAGTGACTTACTGAGACCATTTCTCAAAAAAGCAAAAGAACCCTCAATGCATAACTCAGTGTGCAGTATAATTCAGCACTCAATCCCCAAGCTGGAAGAAAAAAAAAAAAGAAAGAAAGAAAAGAAACGAAAAAAGTGAAAGAAGACACTTGAATTATTGAAGTTGACTCCAAAAGTTTCAGCAGAATCACCAGCTCACAGTTGGGTATTTTTGACAGAAGGTGTAAGGGAATCATTTAAAAATTTACATGCTTTGTGGCCACTTTTAGACATTGACATTCGCTGGTGCATCTGTCCCTAATCCTAAACCTAAGCCTAAGCCTAACCCTAACCTTAACCCTGCCTCCTCACTTTGTGTAGGTTCCTCGCTTTACCTCATCCTGGTTAGCAGCAGCACTTCTATGATGCCTCTGTCCTGGTAGGTATTTCATATGCCCTGCATTCTCGATAGCAGAGGGCTGGTCAACACTTTTCGCCTCTCCTCCTTGCTGATTCCATTGCTCTAATTCTGAGTTGTCATAGTGATTACCTCACTAATATAGAAGAAACAAAGGTACACGTAAAACCATGCAGGTGCACAGGAAGAGGGAAGAATGGATTAACCTCCTCTACCTCTGATCTCTGTGGAGAGTATTTCTGTAGCTGGTATAACACACTCCATGGAATTATTGTAGACCATTTTCCTGTATGAGCGGTCATTGAAATGTATGGTAACTGTTTAAAAACTTATTACAGTAACAGATACATTGCCATTAACTTCTCTCTAAAATTTTCACTATCTTCTAAACTTTAATAAAATTTAATGGCGTGGATTATTATTTCAGTTGTAAAATAGAAATAAGCAAACAGTTTTGGGTCCATAAAACTAAGAAATGGAAAAAAAACTAAGAAATGTACTTAAAACAAGCAGTAATTAAATCCATTAAAAACGTGGCAGCAAATTACAAATCAGTGGATAAAAACATAAGTAAATTACAGGTGGCTTATTTAGTTCATAAATGATTTTAGGTGTAGCATGCAAACTGCCTTTTGTTCAATTCTATACTCTAGTGTCTTACACAAGCTCTTCTGACACATTTATGTTAGTTTCTCAGCCTTTTGAGGCCTTAAAACTAGAACAAGATCAATATTTTTCTGCAAGTTCATTTATTTACATTGCTTAAGCTATTTAATTTTTAAAAATATATATTACTAAATCAAAGTAATTCTTTCATAGGTAAAAACACGCATGAACTTGTATTAATAATATATATGATATACACACACACACACACACACATATATATATATATATATAAATACAGTTTTGTTAAAGAGTAGCTATTAAAATTAAACAGGGAAAACTGTGCTTAGATTGCATTCAACACCATGGACACGATTTTTTTCTTAAGTGAATGTCTGTTGGTATTTTTCAGCTTAATTTAGGGCCATAATTCATGCAAGTAGTTGTACATTTTATAAGGAAGGTGTTTGGTCGGATTGGACAGATGCATACAGCCTTAACTCCATCATTACATCTAACATAAGAAATACATCCGTCACCTTCGAGAATACCCCTTATTCTTTTGTGGTTTTTGTTTGGTTAGTGGGATTTGTGGGAGAAAAGCATTATTATTGTCCTTTAGTAAGTATCCTTAAATGAAATCTATTTTCTTGATATATTGTAAAGTGTATAATACTGTATTGTTATCTATTGATGTTTTATACCCAAAGGAAAACAATTCCCTATTCAACCATCCACCATTTTCCTCTATAGTAATTACCATTCTGTTGTGTTTCTGTGGGTTTGACTAATATAGAAACGTCACATAGTAGAGTCATGCAGTGTTTGGTTTGTCTCCTCCAACTGAGTTATAATACTTAACATTATGTTTTCTAGGTTTACCCATAATGTTGCAAATGCCAGAATACACTTTTTTTTTGTTTTTTTCTTTGTCTTTTATTCTTCTTTTTAGAATTTTAATTTTTAATTAAAAAGAAGTAAAACAGAAAAAAAGGATAGAAATGATACAGACTTTCGAAAAAGAAAAGAAAAAAAGTATGGCATTAACACTAGTTAATATATTGCACACGGTTATCTCAGAACTAGTTTACTGAGAGAAATTCGGGAAAGCACACCTTTCAGAGTACATGTCTTTGCAAGGCTCGGTGTATCAGTCAGTGCTTACGAGAGTCATCTATAGAAGAGGGCAAGACGTGTCCAGGCGCGAGAGACCCAAAGGATCCGTTTGAGAGCCTGGAGCCTATGACAGAGCCCCGTGCAGGTCCCTATCAGGAGGCTGGAGGATTTGGCATGGGCGACCGAAGCATCTATGCCAGAAAGGCCCAAGGGCCAGTGCTCAAAGCTGGAGTGTCTGTACCAGAAGACTGAAGGACCTGAGTCAGAGGCAGAGAGATCTGTAGTGGATCCAAGATAAAGATGAGGAGTGAAACTCCCCCAAAGAAAGGAAGCGGTTACAGCTCCTTGGGAGAAAAACCAGTGAAACTCTTCTGAAGAAAAGCAGCCACTAGAAAATCTTCCAAGGAAGATAAGTGGAAATCCTTTTTTCTCATTCTTCTTTTGTACTCTTCTGACAACCATGCAGACTCGAATCAGTATGTTCCCACTGAAAATTAGTCAGTTAACTACTACACTTGTTGATATTACATTTATATATACCCAGCATTTTATTTGTCAATAGACACATGGCTAATTCCCATATGTTGGCCGTTGTGAACAATGGTGGAAAGTACATGGAGATGTAGGTGTCTCTTAGAAGACATAACAAATATAATTAGGTATATAAAAAGGTGCTTATTACTAGTCATCCAAGAAGTTCAAGTCAAAAACACAATGAGATATAACTTTACATCTGTTAGGGTGACTACTATCACGAAGAAGAAGAGTCCAATAAGTATTTATGAGAATTTGGGAAGAAGGAAATTATGATTTACAATTGGATGAAACGTAAATTGGGAAACAGGGGAGTCCCTCAAAATATTAAACATAAGCTACTCTAAGATCCAACAACCCGACTTCAGGATATACAGCTTCCTAATTACTTAAGTATATGAATAACTTCTGATATGTCTATTCCCTCTACACGAAGTAATAGAAGATTATTTGTGAAATTGAGAGCATTTTGAAATAACTTCAAGGAATAGAAATACAGAAAATGCTAAACAAAAGATCTTAAGTGTAAGAAAACAAATGTTACTTCTATGAAAAATATAATGACAGTGAAGACAATGTCACTGGTAGAACAGTATTTGGATGTTTAAAGGTTTTTTTCCATGCAGCATTGAGAAATCTGAGCATGGGTTGGGAATCTCACCATCTCTTAGAGCTTAATGTCTGACTCAGATGCCTTCTCTTTTTCCTCGGAAGTTCCATCATGCTTGTCCACCCATCTTGAAGCAGCATATACTAGGAGTTAAGCCAAAGAACCCCAGAAGAAGTAACACAGCTGGGATTTATATCCTGGTTTGGCTACCTACTAAATCATGTGACACTTAGTAATATAGTTTGTATTTTAGAGTCTCAATTTCCCATACCAAGAATCAATAAATAAGAAACCTATAGTACCTATTTCATAGGAAACTTCAGAGAAATAAATTGAAGAAAATAATTCTCAAAAGTACTTAATATATTCTGAATGTTCAATATATTTTAGCAGTTATTACCCATATTAGTGTAACTAATAGATTCATCATCATTATCCTTTCAAAATATGACATAGCTTATTGTGTGACATCAAGTGTCCTGTCTTATTTAAGAACCTTGCCTCTTCTCCCACAGCTTTCCTGTTTCAGGACAAAATTGCATATGGTATGAGGTAAGTAGGTACAACTGATCAGTCATAATAAAGGCATAAATCATTACAATATATGTGGCATTTATTTTGGGGTATTATTTTTCAAACAGTGTTAGTTTCCATGAACAGGAGTACAAAATAAATTCTTTGAAGACGAGGTTGTCTAATACATCTGTCGTCCTTGTATTACCTAGTACAGATTTTGGTATGTAGATAGTTTCAACACATAAATGTTGACTTTAGATAAACACATCTCCTGACAAAGCAACATTCAAAAATCCACAGCCATGAATAATACATTCTGGGAGGATAACCGAGGTCTACATTAATTCTACTTTGTCGGGGGTCATTTAATACATTAACCTCTCCTGGTTGTGAACATTTGCTTTCTCTTCTCATCCTTCTCTTGAATAGTTTATATTAAGCATAGACTGTGTTTTAAATGTTGTTGCTTTAGGATCCTAAAAATACAGATGAAGTCATTGTCTAGAGCCTTCATACTTAATCTTTCTGCAGCAGTAGAACACCTGGTAGCTTGTTAAAAATATAGACTCTCAGGCTGTAACCCAGGCCTCCTGAATCAGAGTTTGCATTTTAACAAGGTCCCCAGGTGTTCCATTACACAGTCAAGGGAGCTCTGGACTCCACATAATACTTACTTTGTTTGTAGAAATACAGATGTCTGAAACGAAGTGGAGAGCCAGTAACACTGACCATCTTAATCCATTAAACAAATCTTGTAATTCGAGAGATTCCTTTTTTGAATATGTACATGAAATTTTTACAGAAGTACCATTTAACATTACCACAGAATAATTTTTTTTCATTTTAAAACAAACAAAAAGAATAAAAACAATGATATGGAATTTCAAAACAAAATAATAGGAGATTAACCATGGTTGATATATTGCATCTTGTTTTCTTGAAAGTAGTTGCTCAGATTACAAGATATAAGCATGAAAAATGATCGAAAAATGATCAAAAAATGAAAGTGCAGGCTGTTTTTTTGATGAACCAATACAAATTAATACAATAATTATCTATCTATCTATCCTTTCCTTTTGAGCAGTTCCTTCCTCTTTCACTTTTACAATATCTGTTGTACATCCAGTCCCTCAATTCTAAACCGTAAAGTGTCATGACGAAGAAACAAAGGTACCAAGACTATATGAGGTTATTTGCTTTAGGGTCTCTATGGATATATTTGAAGCAGATTTTATCAACCAATAATGTTTTCATCTTAGACCAAATGTCCTTCATGAATCTTAACAGTGACAAATTCTACATGAAAGTTAAAGCTACTTCCCAGAACCAAAGATATTACTTCTCCTTCCATCTCAGAAGGTTAAATCAGAGTTGTGGTTCTGTTATGATACAGACATTTCTGTCACCAGGAATGACATGGCAGGAAACAGTCTCACACAACAAGAGAGATAGCAAAGGCCCTTCCTCACCTCAAAGGGCACATAACTGAGGAAGTTAAAGGTAAAAGTCATGGAGTCGAGAGACTAGCTGAATCACAGCTAGGGCTGGGTTAGCTGAAAACCCAGGAGGTGACCACCAGGAGCCCAAATCACAAGGAACCTCTAATTGCCCATGAGTCTCAGTCAAGGTGCCTCCTGGAACCTGCTTATAGGCAGGAACAGAGCAACATGAAGCAGCCCAGACACTCAAGGGTGTTGAGCTGAATGTGGTAATCAGAAAAAAAAAAAAAAAAATCCCTCTCAGCAAGAAACCTGGGGCAGCCTAGCAGACACTGGGGACTGGTTTTGGATCTGATGCTATACACAAGGGGTGCTATGGCACAGTACGCTAGTGACAAATGCGTCTGAATGTGACCCAATTAAATTCATTATAGTCATTATAATCAGATCAGAGGAAGGAAAAAAAAATATGTCCTATGCCTTCATCACATTTATCGATGCTCTGTTATCTGCCCTGGAACAAGCTCTTCAAGAAACTCCGGTTACCCAGAGATGACGAATTTTCGTATATTTAAAATTTATGATAGGAATAGTTCCTGAGTGTGTTTCTTATGTGGCATTTCCTGGATTAAGAGTCATGAAATAAAATGAGCAATAAATTAGGGAAAACATAAAACACCCTGGGTACTGTGTAAATGGCCCCCGTCCAAGAATAGCATGCTAAAAAGCAAGCACGTCACACTCCTGAAGCCCTTCTAAGTTTTCAACACCATTTTTTGCACTTCTTTAAGGAAAGTATTTGGTTATACATCACGGCAAGGACCTTCTCTCCCCTCGGGTCTCCTGGTTTCCTTATTTATGTATTGATTTAAGGGCTGGCTAACACAGCCTGACTACATGAGAAGTAGAATGCCTTTTCATCAACCCAAGCAGGACACTAACACTGCTGTATTTGGCTCACACTATGCTCGGATAGCAGCCCGTGGCCCTGGTAGTCAGGGGAAGTGTAAACAGCTTATAAAAATCTTTTCTTCACTCTTCATTTTCATGCAAGAAAAAAGTGTAGAGTTGTATATTAGCATTGCATCTTAAGAAGATAAACACTGCTATTCCTGAATTTGTACCTTCAGCTGCAACGGTTTGCCAGTCTGTTTACTGTGCCCAAAACATGTGTTTCCACACCCTTAGGGCTTCTTGTATGACTTTCTTTCTTTATTCAAATTCTAATTGCTGAGGTCAAATGCAAGTGCTTTCTCAGCAAAGCCTTTCTGAATCCATCCCACAGTGGGAATCAAGCTCTACATTTTTCCTCTTGGAAAACCTTATTTACCTCACAAAGACATAAAAAAAGAAGTTGATCTATTAAATTTACATCCACTGTTTTTTTTTTTTTCTGTAAAGCCCTAGCAGAGTGCCTACAGCTCTATGACAAGTTACCTTGATTTACCTATCAGAATTTAGCAGGGGACAATTTCTTCTCTTTTGTTCCATCATGCCACCACCCTTAGTCACAGCACTAGATAGACGTCCAGTGGATATTAGATAAATAATAGAATATATATGACTAAATGAGTGGGAAATTCAAAAGAAAGAATTAATTCTAAATAATAATAATTAATTAATAATTCTAAATACATAGACTCATGGGTTATGTAAGTGCATGACAGAAGAAGCCTGTCAATCTGAAGATAATTGTGTGCTAGAATTTGTGGTCCTATCCATACATAAATTACAGGACAGAGAATCTCAAAAATGGTGCAACTGAAAGTCATCTGAAGCAGGTATACTTTCAAAAATTCCTTGGGCCTTAGATGACAGATTTACTCTATCAGTCTCCAGAGGGATGGGAGGGCTTAAAGATTCCAGTTATCATGAATCTAAAATATGACCAAGATGCAGACCTGGGCTGTGCTCTTGGGTGACTGACTGCAAGTCGCTCCTGGCTGTCTTCTTGGTCCGTCATTGTCTCGCCAGCTCTCTCATCCCTGTAGCATTAAGCCAACTACAGAAGAATCAGTGTTACGGGGCTTTGAGCAAAGTGCTTGAGATTCGCTCTGCTGCAAGCAGCCTTGATTTGGTTAAGAAATCCTTTCACTCAAAACCAATTCTCTGACCAGTGACAGAACTAAGCTAACCACAAAAAAAAATTAATAAAATTAATGGAAGCATGAATCTCACTAAAACTTCCTTAGGCAGGAAATTCAGAACCATGGTAGGAAGGGAGAAGGAAAAATGGATGCTATGAAGACAATCAGGAACTATCCAATAGAGTCTATGATTATTTTTCTATCTAGAATGTAAGTTTCTAGAAAGGAAGGATGTTTGTTCAAACATCTATCCATGTGGTGACCTCAGGTTCATTACTTAGATAAAAATGATCTAGGGATATTTATAAAACAATGGTGTAAAAATCAGCCATGAGACCTTTACAACCCTAAAAATTTAAGATTGGATGAATTATTATAATGATTGTGAAAACTGTACATTAATATGTTTGCTTGTCCCTAAATGTCTACTAGATAATTTAAAAAGTTATTTTTTTCACAATTATAGGAAAAATGTTTGCCTAAATTTACATGTGTTTGAGTCAGACTGAGAGTCCAAGTCTTTGAACTCTTACTCAAATGATCTTCCCCCGTTATCATTTCAACTTTTCATATTTGAAAAATACAGTACTTAAAATCTCAACCATATGATTGCATTTTTACATAAAGCTGTTTTCTATATTGGCTAATGCAAAGCAGAATTTTAAATAGCAACCATCTTCTCAAGGACTTTGCATAATTTAAATTATGCATTTTCCATGTACAAAGTGAACATTCAGTTGAGAAAATTAAAAGAAGATTCCTGGCCTGAATACACTCTGTGCGCTTGGTGAGAATTATATGGTGCCTTCTCGACACCATCCAAAGCAAGAACCAAAGGAAACCAGAAGTGTGAGCAAGGAATGTGCCTTATCTTCACCACCTGAACCTTTGCTATTATCTTGTTACTCGGCTACTTCCTTTGGCATCTGGACCCACAGGACCATCTGGACTTCCTATTCCTGAAGTTTCTAAAATGACTTCTGATACTCTCTGGGAATTGCTGGCATTTTCCCTGCTCCTTATTCTCTGTGCTTCCCTCTCCTTGGGCCACCCACTGTTACCTTTCCTCTGAGGTCTTGGAACCAACTCAGCACTGGCCTCTTGTTCCTGTTCACTAACCTGGCATGTCCCTCTGTGTTTGATATTTGACAAGCCCTGCTCTCTGGCAAAAGCTATTCTTGACTGAGTTTTAATTTAAAAAATGCAAATATGCCTCTTGTTAGTTTGTTTGAGACAACGGGCCAACCTGTGCAGGACTCCTGAGACAAAGAACAAAACCTGATGTGCACGCCAGCTACTTGCAAATTTCTAGCGGCAGCTTCCCTGATGCTGCCTCCGTGCTTTATAAATCTCTGGGGCCGGTAGTTGCTCAGAAACAAAAATGCACCCGCTCCGAGTTCCTCTCCTGTGGAAGCTCCTGTGCTCATTTCCAGCAGAGCTTTGTTCTTGCATCTATGATCCAGGGTATTAATGAAGCAGCTGGATGGGAGCTGCACTTTTTATACAGTGAGGGCAAGAAAACACTGAGCAGAAACCACTGACAACCAGTTGCATTAGCAGAGGTTAATGTCAGCCGCTGCACCTCCATCCCTGCCCTGCTGTGACTTGTCCTGTGTCTCACACATCTGATGCTGGACCACCAACACTGTCAGAGGACAGGGGAAGGAAGTACTGATGGGTGGGTCTCAGTTGTTTCTTCAGCCAGGTTCAACACGTTTCTATACATGACAGGATGAGGTTATATCCCTTGTTTACCAACCACTAGAAAGCAAATTTAAAGTCAAAGAGAATCAGAGAGAAGGGTAGGAGAAGACGGTGGTAGAAGAAGATAATTAAGTGATTTTGCATGTTTTACACAACTATCTATTTTAAGCTTCCTTCAGCCTAAAACTACAGTGGCTCCATGGATGATGTCACAAAACATTAAGCATATTACTGTTAGACAGTTTAGTTTTCACTCTCTGCTAGGAGATGTCCTTAATTAACTCTTTCAGAAAGATATCTAGAAGGAGAATAGCTGGCTCAAGTGAAATTTCTAGTTTTAGATTTTAGAAAACTCTGCATATTGATGTCTACAGTGGTTGTACTAGTGTTTTGTGACACACTCCAGCCTTGTTGGTTCAGCTTGACAACACTAAACTCTTTTTAGAGTCCGCATATAGCTACAGCAAGCCTTCATCAGCTTGACCAGAGTAAATCACTACAAAACCACCGTGAAATAACCTGCCAAAGTGCCATCACTTGCTTATAAACAAAAGATTTGTTAACCGATACGTATCTTCAATATAACATATGCGTTATTTTTGTGAAAACAATAATACATATGTTCTTACTGTGGTATTGTGATTGATGAGTCTGTTTAAATCATTGCAAGGAAATTAAATGCGAAAGTTGGTGATAATGCTTGCAATGGTGAAGAAAATTTCACCTGAGACCGAGCTCTCCCTGCAGTTCCTTCAAAACCTTTTGCTTTCCCTGGCAAAATAACAGGAATTTACCTTTGTTTGAAGACCAGTGTTAACTCTCTCCTCTCTCACTTCACATTGTCCAAGTGTCCTGCTTTGAAACCTTTGTCTGTGGTTTGCTTGTTTTGACTCCTGGTATGGCCTTGATGTCATTGTTGTCATTGTCCCTCAAATGACAAATCATAAATAAATGTTGCTTATTGAATTTTTAAAAGTGACGTTGCTGTTCCTTCCCAAACTGCTTTCCCTGAGGTCAAGGCTGATGTTTAATCCTGTTTCTCATAAGAAATTCGGCCTTGATCTTTTGAAGGTGAGAGTTATCTACTGTTAAGTATAACGTTATTCCAAAACACAGCAGTTTAAAACAATTACACACACTTACTATCTTAACACTAATCAAGAATTTGAGAGCGGTTCTCCTGATGGGTTCTACCTTTGAGTCTCTGCTATGGTTTGAATGTGTCTCCCACACATGTATGTTAAAAATGTAACCCCAAAACTCACATATTAATGCTCTCTGCAGGTAGGAATGTTAGAAGGTGACTGGGGCATCACCGTGGCTTCCTAGCTTTATATGAGAAAGAGACTCAGGCTAGAATGCTTGTTCTGTCTCCCCATGTAATGCTACCACCTTGTTATACTGCAACAAGATGGCTTTCTCCCGGTGTCAGCCCCATCCCTTTGGTATTCCTACATCTCAGAACCAAGAGATAAATAAACAAAATAAACCTCTAGCCTTTGAAAATTACTCAGACTTTGGTATTCAGTTGTGAAAACAGAAAATGAACTAAAGTTATCTCTCACCACATGGCAATCAAGATGTGAACCAGAGCCATCTCATCTGATCGCTTGATGGGGAATTGAGGGCCTCCTTCCAGAGTGGCTCACTAACCTGGCTGGCAGTGCCATCCTGGATGTTGGCAGGAGGCCTCAGTTCTTTACCACAAGGACTTTCCTATGGAGCTACCTGAGTGTCCTCAAGCCACAGTGGCCTGCTTTGCTTAGAGCAAGTGATGTAAGAAAGAGCAAAGTAGGAGTCACACATATTTTCTAACCTGGCTTGAGAGTCATAAGTCATACATCTTCATTTCAGTCCTTTTCACTGTGAGAGGGAACCATGACTATCCGGAAGTGAGATTCACTGGGGGTCATCCAGAGGGACAGCTACCATGAGGCTTATGAACTCTTGTGTGAAAACCTGAAAGAGAACTTGCAACATGTGATTTGAGTAACGAACCTAAAAGTTTCTGTTTTTATTAGATAATGTTTGAATGGCACAAGTGTGTTTACAAACCACTAAGTAGTACCTTAGGGAAGAAGCATGTATGTATGATGTCTTTTCTACAGTAGAGTGACTTCCATACTCACCCTTGGCAGCAAACGTGGGAATAGATTTTAATTTGATGCTACCTACAACCTAGTACTCCTTTTCTGTATCTGCTTTACTATTTCTTTTTAAAAAATATTTTAGGTTCTATTAAAAAAGACATCCCAGCTTTACAATGTTAATTCCATAAATGCGCAGATTAGAAATTCCTCTGTTACTCTTACCATAGATAAAGATAAACCTGTGCATCTTAATTCTATAACTCCTGAAACATCAGAATCATTTACACATGTGTCAGTTGAACTGGTGAGTAAACAGTACAATGAATACTAGAGATGTCCAAATAAAATGTGATTAGAATAACCGACTATGGAGAAGGAAAAGAAGAAAAGATGAACAATAGTCAAAGGAACTCAGTGGTTGTCATGGTTTATGTCAGTGGCCCTCAAGCCTCAGGCAATTATGGGTTTGTGATTGGTTCATTGTCGAGCGCTTGGATTGGGGGTGCGAGTGCTACACCCCCCTAGGGGTGGACCCAGGATGTGATGTAAGGGCAGGAAGAAGGTGTCTCTCTCTCTCTCTCTTGCCGGGTTCTGCCATGCAGTTTGCAGCTGGCCATGCCACCCTGCCTTGGAGCCAACTGAGTATGGACTGAAACCTCCAAGAACTGTAAGAAATAAACCTTTCCTTCCCCAACTTTGGGCATCAAATATTTTGTCTCAGCGATGTGTAAAAAGTAACTAAGACAGTGGTAAAATGTCAAAAACAATTCCTTTTGAGTCTGGGTTTAGGATAAAAATGTCTGGTATTTTCACTTCTATTCAAATAACCTAACCAGTTAAAAAGCATGACAAAGAAAGAAAAGACGTGAAGGTTAGAGAGAAAAAAGTGAAGAAAGAGGAAAGAAGGGAAGGGAAGGGAAGGGAAGGGAAGGGAAGGGAAGGGAAGGGAAGGTCTGATTTACAAACATGCTACATGTTCCATCAGGGTTTACTAGAGAAACTGATATAACACAAGATATGCAAATGCTTAAGAAATTATAAGATCAGTTTACAGTGGTCAACCCCAGAGTCAGGTGAGGGAGTGTGCAGAGGGTGTCTGCATGCTGGAGGCTGAATGGTCCAGCTCAAGGGCTGGAGCCCACAGCAGTGTCCTGTGCAGATCCGTATCCCGAGATCCGTGGGTCTGCGAGGGACTGAAGAGTCTATGACCAAGGCTGAAGAGTCCGAGACAGATGCCCAACAGTCTGTGCCAGAAGCCAGAAGCGGGGAGACTTTGTCCGAGGTGAAGGTGGAGACGAGCTCTTCTAAAGAGCCAGCTGCCATCAGTGCCTCCTCATTTGCCTTTTAAATGTAAGCAGGCTGCTCCCCTGGGGCGGCTGCGGCACTGACACCATCTCCTGCCCTCCTCTTGCACAGGCTGAGGATGTTACAAACTAGTGACCGGGCCCCAACCCCACCTCACCGGTTAAATCGTTTAAACCTCTGACCTTCTCAAGTGGATACAAGGAACAATATCTTAGAATCAGCCAAGGGCTTGTCCTCTACAACCCAGGATGCAGCGCTGCCGGAACACTCAGCTAAGCACCTAGACACAATGTATCACACTAAGCAAGCACGCTGAGTAAAAGAAGGTTACACACTGAACAGCACGTACTGTACAGTTTCATCTTTAGAAAACAGTAATATCCTGCTAGGAATCAAGATGATGGGTTCCCTTAGGGAGAGGAGTGAATGAAAGTAGACAGGATAAAGAGACTTCCAGAGTACTGTCAATGGTCTAATTTTTTGTAACCTGGAATCTGATGGAACAGTTGCGTGTAAATCTGAGATTTCTACGGTGTGAACAATTTTCTATTGTATGTTGTACTTAGAGTTAAAAATATATAGCACTGGTAAAATTGCTAGGTGGCTGCTGGCTTAAACATTTGGAAGAACAGCGTCTTAAGCGCCTCCATCATTTTATTGCAAATGTGACAGGCCCTCGCATGGGCCGGCAAACACTTTCTCCAAGAGACAGACAGTGAGCACTGGCAGTCATCACTGCTGTGGCCATAACTCGCCATCACTGCGATCACAGTAAGAACAGCCGTAAACACTGTGGAGCCAAAGGAGTCGGACTGTGCTGCGAAATCAGGTGGGCTGGCCTGCAGGACTCTGTTGGTAAACCAATCCCTGTGTTAGTTGATGGCTAATACAATTTTCTAGGAACCAGTTAGAAACGTGGTCAAAATGATCCGTTTCAATCTTTGTAATTCATAGAAAAAGACCAGAAATACTCAGCGCAAGTGAAGTTCTCAGGCCACAACTGCCTGACCTCTCAGATGGAAGCCTCTCCAGTAACCCTGTCTTCTGTTTCCACTTCTTTAATAATCTACATCTTCTATCTTGATGTGAAAATAAATATTTCAGACTTTGAGTAAAAGTGTAAAGAGTCTTGTTGTCCTGTTTCACTGGCACCAGGTAACACATGAGTCACAAAATTGTATCCGCTAAACTTTTCTACTTGTGTCTTACACCAAAATTATGAGAGAATTGGTTGATTTACATTTTTAATGAACAGGGAAAAGAAGTATAATTCCTGGGTAGATGGTTCTCCTAGGTACCCACTATCCAATAGTTATACATGTTCAAAACTATGAGGGAGAGATTACAATCTTTTTTTCAGGAGGCTGAGACCAAAAAGACATCATGGGAGCTGTGAAATCCAGTCACCACAACAGAGCAGTGTGTTGGAACCATCAGAATTTTCCCATAGACAACTTCAGCAGTGGTTGCTATGGTAAATGTCAGCAATATCAGAAAGGGGGGAATATCATGTCTCAGGGACCTTGGGGCACATTATGTGAAGGGGTGCTTTTTTATGACAGTGTCTCCCTGGGAAACCAACTCCCAGGTTGGTTTCCAAGTAGAGATTCTCCTGCCTCAGTCTTCTTGAGTATTGGAGTTAGAGGTGCTCATCAGTCTCTCTAGTGTAAAGAGACTGTTTTTTTAGAAGACTGTCAAGTGGAGTTGAAATGCAAAGAGTAGCACAGGAAGAAAACAGTTGAATTGACAATTAAGAAAATGGAACCTCGCTGGGTATTTAGCTCAATGGCATAAGTGCCTGTCTTGTAAATGCATGGTCGTGAGTTCGATCCCCGATACAAAAAAAAAAGAAAAAAGAAAAATGGAACCTACCAAATATGAATGCAGAGGTCCCAGTGAATACATAAAAGATTCTTATGATTATACGGGAGCAATGTTCCCCATTTGGAAGTTTAATGGGAAGCATAAGAGTGCAAATGTGTGGAGACAAAGATGGATGACATAAAAAAAGTTTCAGAAAAAATAAAAGCAGATGCTGTGGTTACCATGTGCAGAGTAATACCCTGGGAAGTAGAGTTCAGAAAGGGCAAGGGAATCTGAGGTGGACTGGAGGCATGTTTTACACATATTGTTGGACTAGAAGATTCCTGATGTTTCATTCAACATGCACTGGGCAGCATTGCAGACGGGACATGTGAAGAAAAGCATCATCGCATGGGAAGGAACATATTCAAAATAAGATTTGAAGTCGGATCTGTTCCTGCTTCTAGTCAGTCATCAGCGGAGGTAAAATATTGTCAACCCTGTTAAAAATGGATAGCTAATAAACAGGGATTGCAGCCATGTGTTTCCATGTTAACTGCTTTTTAAGCTCCATGTGGAGAGAATCATCACAGATTCACCCTATTGCCTTCCCAAGCAAAGGTAAAAAGAATGGTTATTTATTTGGCCTGTAACTAGACTAATTTTCTCAGGCATTGGCCCCAGTCTAGATGAAGGGCATGAAATAACAAATGTGTAATCTGGCTTGTGAATTCCTATGATGCATTTAACTAAACAATCCCTGTAGGTAAGGATCATGGTTCAGTCTCTCTTCGTTTCACATTCTCCCCTGTAAGGTGGGATCTGAGGTGCATATGAAGTGGGGTCTTGTGGCCCTGTGGGTGGGAGAAAGAATTAGCTGGTGCAGGCAGCCTCACTGGGGTTTGGATGGCTCCATCTTCAGGGTCTGTTTCCTGTCACAGACCAGCGGCCCCCCTGGCTGGCACGTTCCACTGCCCCTGTGGGGGACGGCTGCATGCTTTCTCCTGGGACTCACTTGTCCTCAGCTCCAGCCCTTGCTCTGTGGACTGTCTTCCTTTAGCTTCTGCTCTATCTCTGCCAGAAGCCAGAGGCGGGCTCCTTTGCCCCAGCTTTGTCAGCAGAGTCTATCTTGCTCTAGAAAGAACAGAGCCTGGGGCAGGCTTGCTGCTCCCAAGGCGGTGGCCCGTGGGTGACTATAGGCTGAACACACAGCCTGTTCAGAGTCCCCAGTTTCCCCCAGGCTGATAAAATCATCTTTGGAGACTTCTAGAGTTTGCTGCTTAATAATAAAAATTATTATTATATGAGATAATAAAAATCACTCTAGCTAATTCTACTGTGATAACAGAGCGATGCCAGTAATTAATATGCTAAAGACCGATGGGGAAAAAAGCGGATTTCTTTTTCTTTTTCTTGGTTTTAATCTCCAAAATTTGCTTTCTTCCTCCTGTTGGGGACTGAGACAGCAGACTGGATTCCCGCAGAGGGTAGGGGTGTCTGACTGACTCCTTTCATTTCTCAGTCTTAGGCTTTTCCTTCTCTCCCACTCACTGAACTGCAGGAGGAAGAAAAAAAAGGCAGGACGAACTTCTTTTGGCTAGAGCTGGTGTCACCTGGCACTGATTTCCTCCAGCCAGCGCAGCTGTTTGAGCCTCTGACGGACACTTGTGTCTTGCTGCCTCCTCTGCGGCCCTGCGTAACACAATCCCTCTGCTCAGGAAGGTGTGCCTTGCCTTTCTGCTTGCTTTCTCCTCCACTGTCTACCTACCATCCTTTCTGCACAGATGTCTCGCCTCCTGTCAGAAATCTCCTAAGCATTATCTCTTTTAAAGTAACCCCAGGCCAATGTTTGAACTGAGAGTCCCACATCTGGTATGAAAAAAAAAAAAAAGCCAAAACCAGAACCTTTGATCATCTCTCAGTGGGTAGACACTCATTTCCCTCCACTGGCTGAGCTCTGAAGCCAAGTCCTGCCATATTTTAGGCATTAAAGAGGAAGGTGCTGTGCCCCCTAAACTCAACAGGGGAATCTCAGAACGACTTTAGTTATTTCACTGTTAATTCCAGCATTGGGAAGGGTGGGAGGAGGCTGGGAATGAACACATAGCATTGCACAGGTTAAGCGCACAGTGAACCACACAGTGATGCTCCCAGGGCCCCCATTTTTATTGTGAAACTATTCAAAGCCAAACCGGCTCAGACAGATTTCAGTTTCTTCATTCCTTGTGGTGTCCTGCCCAAAACTCAGGGCGGCGAGAGAAAGCGCTTTCCCTGGGTGTGGGAGTGGGAGACAGCTTTCCCAGGTGGTGTGAGCTTTTCCCTTTTTGTCCTTGTTGTTACCCTACTGTTGCCCCCATCCTATGGTATAATAATCCATTTGTGTTTGTCTCCTAACTTTGCAGTGCTCTGAGAATGAGGCTTTCATCTGTCTGTGTGATTCACCATCATTTCCAGCAAGACAGCGCCCCATCCTTAATGAAGTGACTTTACCTCTAGAGTGTCAAAAATGCTTAAAAGATGTAATGCCACCTCACTCTTCTGTTAATACCTGGGATACTAAACTTTCATGGGAAAGGAGTACAACTGGGGAGAAAAAGCAGAAAATGGAAAAAGGTCAGCATACGGATCTAACTCAGCGTGAACAATCCTAATTATGGACGACCTAAGTGCTTCAAAGAAGGAGTGACTCTAGCGTTTTTTACTCTAACTTTCCAGCTTAGTGCATACTTGCAGTATTTCCTAAGGCCAAAGCTTTCACAAGAGGCATCTGCTCCTCCTATATGCACCCATGAGTTTGATAGATATTATTTCAAAAACATTAGGCAAATGTGAGATAGATAGATGATAGATAGACAGATAACTAGGTGAGGTTTCTTACATTTGTTTTATGACTATTTCCTACTCGTGGAAAAAGGGGCAGAGGGGTAGAGAGTAAATGACAAAGTGAGGTGTTGGTATTTGTGTCTGAGAAAATGCTTGAGCCCTGTCACTCTCCCAGTCCCTTGGAGGAGACACTGAAGTTGAAGTATCCTACACTTCAGCAATAGTCTGTAAGAAGTTGGCACAATTCCAGGATTTCCCAAGTGTTAGCACAGCAAAGAAGCAGGAGATCATCAGTGACTAAGGGCTTCTGTGGCAGGGAACCTTGGAATGATGTAATTTCATGGAGTTCTGACGTATATGGTATGACTTAGACAACAGTCAAACTTCCTTTCTTCTGAGCTCAAAAGTAGGACAGGCATGGTTAAGAATTTCCCAACATTGAAACCATTGAGAGAGGAGAGGCCACGAAAGGATTTTTGGTTGCCATAGAAGGAGGTATCAGTCACCTACAGGGACCAAGGACTGCTAACTTCTCAGCCAAGGAACATTTAACAAATGTTCGTATGGAAAGGCAATAATAACAAAAACCAAGGGCCATCACTAACCTTCGTGTTAGGACATTTGTAATTTTTAATCAGCAGTTAAGCGCGGACATTATGGCCTTTGTGTGTAGCTAACATTCTAGCTAGGGGTCTCCTCTCCAGGACTATAATTATAACTGAAAGGACACTTCCCACAGGTGCATACTGTAAGTGCTTTGGCTGTTATTTTCCCTAAAGACATCAAATATTTAGTTCATCACTGAACTGTCAAAAGTAGATCTTCAATAGCGAACTTTTTAAAAATGCATGAAGTGTGTTAGATTTTTTCCCTCTGGTATTGCCAATTATATTATAGAATCATTGGAATGAAATAGTTGAGAGACTATTTCTTCTGTTGCTTGTTTTCGTTTTGCTAAGAGCTTAAATTAAATGCTGCACAAAACAAACATTGTCAAATTGGTCCCAACTTCTGCAAAGTCAAATTAATCAGAGTTGCTGAGGAAGTCACATATTGAGAACATTCTCCAGAACCCATGAAACTGTAAAATTGAGGAGAAGAAATTGGGAAGGACAATTTTCCCTAGTCTCTCCCACTGTCTTTGAACAAAGGTCTTGGGCTCGCTTGTTCTGGGTTAGCTCTCCAAGGATGGCTGCAATGTAAGAGTCAAAGAGCAATGGTATCTCTCTAGAGTAACTCACATCTTCCCTTGTAGGAGACATTGGCAAGCAATGGTCAACTGGGCATTGAACCTATGGCTTGCTTTTGTAACTTCTATGAGCAAAACTTGGTTTTAGTTCATAAAATACATATAAGACAGACAAATAATGAAGAGGTATGTATATGCAACAGGGTTAGTATTTGGCTAACAAAGTCCAAAATACTTGCAATCTGACTCTACAAAAATAAATATTTGCCAGCCCTTGTCCTATAATATTTTCAAATATTTACCATGGTTAACTGGACTCTCTTGATGTTTAGCTCTTGGTTTTCTGTGGCTTCAGTCTCCTAACCTTCATGGGAGATGTACGTTTTCAGTTTCAATGCTAAGTCATTTCTGGTATGAGTTAAGAACTGAAGTCAATGCCATATAAGAAGTTTAGCTTTATTCTACATTAACTTACCAAGCTGTAGAGATAATTCAGACATTCTGGGTGGGTAAATTCTATCAGAACTGTCTCCTTGACCTAGGGCCATTTTTATAGATCTGTGTGAGGCCCTGTCAACTCTAGTCACATGTAGGTGGTGATGTAAATTCCACAGGCAGCCACTCTGGGCCACTTGATGGAGACAATTCTTTTTTTTTTTTTTTCTCTTTTCCCTTATCCCCTTTCTCTTTCTATTTTCTTCCCTTTTCAGTACGCAATCCCTATCGTTTGTATGTGTATGGATTATTTACTGTTTACATCATCTACAAACGGTACTCCTGTAGACCAGAAGTCTGGGTGACTGATAAAAGCCACAGTCATTTAAAAATGCTTTAAAGTGTTACAGATAGAGCTGCACTCCAGAAGATTCCCTTCAGAATTGACACTAGTACTTCTCAGAGAGCTCACACATGAGACAAACACCAAAGGCAGAAGGCCCTTTGGGCTACAAATTTACTTTCCATTCAACGCGGGTAAAATTTCTGCCTAGGGGCCACCTAAAGCACATATTTTCTACTACCTTTCCATGTCTAACCCTGGAGAGGTGAATTCAGGGTTTCCCAAAGCTGTGATGGCTCCACGACTTTATCTTCTTCGTACATGTTTCCTGTTAGTGCTGCAGCTAAGCAGAGCTCTCGGGGGTGACTCCAGTAACCCAGAACCGCACTGGGTGCTTTTCTGAACATGCTGAACACTAGATCTCCATACTTTTTCCAGGGAAATGTGTATTGTTACAGGAAGGATCTTTTAAAGCAAAGAATGTTGTAAACTATCCCAGGCATACCAGACCCTAAGCTCCAGGGAATGTGGTCTGGAAGATTGAGAAGGAATATTACTTCCTCACTTTTCTTTATTTTTTTTTTATTCCAGATGGAATCACTTATGTGAAGTCACAGCTTTATGTGCATGAATCAGAAACTGGGAGAGAGAAATATGAGCAACACTGTTTCCATACATGTGTGTCTCAATATATAAAAATATATATGTATATTACATACATATACAATAGCATAAAGTTTTTTCTTTTATAATTCTTGGGATTTTCAAGATACTTTTCCATGTATGCAAACATGTACAAACACCATATGCATACATATACACCAGCTACTTTATAATTAAGACTTATCAGTAATTATCCTCACCTGAAGTACAGTGTGAAGAAGAAAATCATTTACCTGAGATCACAGCTAATAAATGACCGATTCAGAACTAAAAGCCAGAATTGTAGGATCTTCTAAGTCTCACACTTTAGAATACAAGCTGCTGCTCACCGAGATCGTGTTTCTCCCACTGCAATAGCATGCTGATTGCCAACACATGACATGGAAAGCAAGGTATTTTTCCTCACAGATCACATCCATCTATTCTTTGCAAGTAAAGAAGTTGTTAGTGACCAGCCTGGTAAATTAGTGGATAAGGGAATTTGAATTTTAAAATAAAGCTCCTAAAAGGAGACTGTTAGAAGAGTAACAGAATGAGCTCACTACACCTTCAACTGGAAAACCAGAAAGTGGAATCTCCTATTACATCCTGAGAAGCAGGAGTGTGTGAAAATAAATAAGGAACAGAGGGGATGTTTGTCATTCTGTCTTACAGTCTCCTCTCGGGATTGCAATCTGTGAGACACTGGTCCCATAGCCAAGTGTGACCCAAACACTTTATGACTAATAACACTGATTTCACTTTAAATCTGAATTCCAGAAAATCATCCTTAAATGGTAAAAATTGGCAGCATTTTAGCCATTTAAATTTACCAACCATTATCCTCTTTTTTAACTTTAAGGAATTTGATTTCTAGAAAAATCATCATTGAAATGGTAGATATTGCTGGATTTAGTTTCTAAGTGTTAATAATATTAATTGCTATTCTTGTCAAAGTGACTTATTTCCACAGCACTGTTTGGAAGGGGAGAGAGAACAGTATACAGTTATTTAAGTTACATGTTCCAAACACAACGGCTTGTTCTGATCCAAACTGTTGGCAGAATAGAGACAAACATGAGTGTTCCTTGTGATGCGGATAAACGAACGAAACCACAGACATTAATTTATCCTCTGACTATGTAATTTTTTCCCCACCCTTATCACAGATGTGATTAATCTCATTTCCCATCTTTCCAATTGATCTCTATAGTATGCCCCTTCTCCCCAATCTATAATGAAGACGCTAGTTCATCCTGGGCTATCTTTTGCCTGAATTACTATATTTTTCTTGTTTAACTCTTTGCTTTTTTCTTTTTCCGATTTAATTAATTAAAATCTTGGCTGCAGAAATAATTTCTGTATAAAAACTACATTTCATCATCATCTCTGAAAAAAAATAGAAACATCTGGAGACAAGCTACAGGAAAACTAATGAGCACAAAAAATACAATTAAATATAATGTATGGGTGAAGACTATTCTCTGGTGTTTCCTAAAAGTTTTGCAGTCAAAATATCAACCAATGCAGTCATGCATCATGTCAGTCGATGCATATCAGCTGACAGGCAAAGACAGAAGCCAACGTAACTGAGCACCCTATTCTTTTCAGCCAACTATGATTGAATTAAATTTGTACTTCTTTATTTATGTTGAAATACACGATTATTTCAGGAAATACATCAGCTTGGTTATCTTCAACTCCAGGAATGGTTTACGATTTGTAGACAATCCACATACAGACCTCTTTGGTGCCTGTAAGTGATACATGCTGGTGAATGAATACTAATCATCTCTAGGATAGCATTTTTGAGTTTGCTGGGGAGATATTTACACTTTATGAGAGAGAACCCGAGTGTTCTAACCAGTGTTGGTGAACACTTACTGAAGACTATGAAATCCTTACCCATATAATCTTTACCACTTTCTCTGATGTTTACACTTCTCTGTGCTTTGCTAAAAAGTTGGTAGTGTAGGTTAAAGATGGGCTAAGGTGAGATTTCAGCCTTGCCAATCATTTATTTCTCCCCTCCAGGAACTAGATGCTAGACAATACATGTATAAGATGCTTTCCTACAAATTCTGTGTATATATATTTTTTTTAAATTTTTTTTTTATTGGTACCGGGGATTGAACTCACGACCACATGCTTGCATGGCAGGCGCTTAGGCCTCTGAGCTAAATCCCCAGCCCAATGTGTATATATTATGTGAAAAATACACTTCATTCAGATGTCCATAAAGCGAAAATTCTACTAAACATAGTCCTTACTATATCCAGTATGATCAGCTAAACTCTGTTACTATTATTTTAATATTGTAAAATCTTTAGTTTTATAACATTTATATTTAGTATTATAATACGTTGACTAACAGCTATATAAAGGTATCAAAGCCTCATCGTTGAACATTTTTAAATATTACCTAAGTGGGAAACATAATTAAGATGATTGCAATGATGTTAATCTGGATTATTCAGATATCCCCAACTGCCATCACAAATGTTTATGAAATAGAAAGCCACAGGAGAATCAGACACTCACAGAAAAGAAGTCAAAGTGAAGACAGAGGAGGAGATCAGAGTGCTGGGGCCACAAGACAAGGAAATCTCAGAATCCCTAGAAGCCACCAAAAGTAGGAGTTTGGCATGGAATGGATTCTGTCTCAGAATCTCCAAAAGAAACCAGCTCCACCAATACCCCAATTTTGAAGTTCTGGCCTGCAAAACTTCATGAG
Source organism: Hydrochoerus hydrochaeris (assembly GCA_004027455.1). NCBI lineage: Eukaryota > Metazoa > Chordata > Mammalia > Rodentia > Hydrochaeridae > Hydrochoerus > Hydrochoerus hydrochaeris. The sequence continues at coordinate 105,935 of PVLA01003275.1, read as the reverse complement.
AAGAAATTTCTATTGCTTTAAACCAACAATTTTGTGGTAATTTCTCACAGTGATCTTAAAGAGTCCTTCTTGTAAATGAAATATATGAACTTGTGATGCTAGCATGCCACACCAAAAGCATAGTTTGTAATACACTATATATCATTGCAGAATAAATAAATTTAAGCATGAAAGTTAAATCCTGATATTAGGAGACTGGAAAGTTTAAGGGAACAAAGTATGAAGATATGGGAAGAAAATTATTACATTGGTTTCTCATATTGACACACCTGAGAGAACTTACCTTTATAAAGAAAAGAGGTGTATCTAGCTCAGTGCTTTGGAAGTTGAAAGTCCAAACAGCCTGGTGCAAATTCTGGTAACGCCCCTAAGCCCTCTGACTGTGTCACTCACTTCACGGCTAACAAAGTAATGGCAGGAATATGAGGACCAAGAGATCACATTCGAAAGCAGAAAGGCACAGAGGCCGGAGTCCCCTACTCCCAAGGGAGTCCAAGATTCCCAGTGGCTTAAGATCCCTCTCCAAGGACCACTTCCTGAGGGTCCCACCACTCCTGTCACACAGGACTGTGAGCAAGCTGCAAACGTGTGAACCCAGGGGACACAGGTAACCCACATCAAACCAGGGCACACGTGGAAACACGAGTCAAGATGTATAAGCATGGCTTTTAATTAAAGCAGAAGTTAGCCACTGTTTCATTCCTTTAGACTCCCTTAAAACTGCTTCAAACGCATTTGCCTGATCCCTCGAGAAGGCTTAGCTTGGTTTTTCCTTCTTACAAGTGGATGACATGAATTTCTTTCAAATGTCAATTTTTGTTTAGGCGCTAGAATGAAAACATAGATTAGACTTTATGCACTTTCGGTATCTTTAGCAATCAAAGAAGGAAGCAAGAGAAAAGAACATTTGTGTTATGCTACAGTTCAGGCCATCGGGGCATTTTCTAACCAGGTATTTTCTCTATAACATTAGGAAAACTTACAAATGGGAATAGATTTTCAGTGGTGTCAATTCTGACGTTTGCTTCCATCTTACCTATGTAAACCAAAGAATATGTTTAAAATAGACACTCACATAAAAATCTTGAATAATTAATAAACATCTATAGTATGTATCCTATTTTATTTCTCTCGTATCCATTTTCCTCATGGTAATAGAATCTTCAATTTTTAATTGAGTATATGCCTACCCAGAAGAAAGATTACATTTTCTAGCTTTTTTCACAACTATATATTTCCACCTGAGGAAGCTGAAATTACCATTAGATTACTGTTAAAGGGACAGAAAATAGGTATGCCATTTTGTTGTTGTTGTTGTATTTTTTTGTTGTTGTTATTGTATTTTGTTGTTGTTGTTTGTTTTTTGGTACCAGGGATCGAACTCATGACCTTGCACTTGCCAGGCAGGCACTTATTCTACTGAGCTAAATCCCAGGCTGCCATGTTTTATTAGTTATTGTGACTGAATTCTCAACAACCATCTGGGAGCTGAAATAGAGGCTGCATATAATGGACAGCTAAACATAAGGATCCTAAGTTCCAAATGCCATGCACTAACGTGACATTCAAGCCAAACTTTTGGCATGGTGCCCACTTTCAGATAAATGCTTATTCTATCATTGCTAGTTAAGAAAATATTATTTATTGATACATTTATCTACTTAGTCATTATGATCATAAAGTAAACTAGCTGTTATTATTATGTGAATATCATAAATAAGGAAGCAAAAGTCCTGAAACATAAGTTGCCTCATGTCGGAGCTGACACACAAGACAATGATACCAAGACTACCTTATTCCCCACTGAGAATTCTTCCCATTACATTATCTTATATGTTCACTGATGTGTTGCCTCTGATTATGTTAAAGTTATTTTCTTTTCCTTTCAATGCAGCAGTGGTACTGAATATAACAAAATTTTAAAAACTGCATCAGATTATACGTTGTTTTTTAAAAAAAACAAAAATAAGTGAAACAATCTTTAGGGAAAAGAATATTTTGGATGAGATTTCTGGTATTTCCTCATCCTAATTATGCAGGAAATGCCTGCTCCATTCTTTTCCTGACCCTTGTACTCTAGATTTCAGCACTTCTATTTCAGACTATAGTCAGAAGCCTCAAGAGGAAAACAAACATACAGATTTAAAATGAGAGAGAGAGAGAGAGAGAGAGAGAGAGAGAGAGAGAGAGACTTTCCACAGTGTATTAGAACTAGTTTTTTTATGACATATTTTAACTAACTTTCTTAGACAAGTTTTAAGTTTCCTTAAGATAATTTGTTTACAGATGCTTTAAATATTCTGAACAAAAATAAAGCTGGGACATTAGAAAACAGAGTATAATCTTGAAGACTAATCAGAAGGCAGAAATATGTTAAAATTACAATCTAATTCTGTCTATATCTCAGAGCAATCTTTCCTTGCAAATTGTGAAGTGAAGTAGTTAGAGTATTTCAGGGTTGGCTACATAGAAGCTTCAGTAATGCTACAGTAAGAGTTTGTCTCAGAGTTCTTTATTTGATGAAAATCTATTCAATAATTTGAAGATAGGAACATACCAAGCTTCTGCGTGATGTGGTAAGGAATGATGGTGTGTTTATAGATTGGCTTTTGCTGTGTAAAAAATCACCCCCAAAACTCTGTGAGCTCCATGAGTCAATTTTGTGGACTAAATTCAGCTGTGCTGTTCTGCTGACCTGGGTTGGAATTAGCCCAGCTTGTCTGACATTTATTTACTCTGGTTCCACTGGCCAGAATGGTAAGGGGTGCAACGTAAAATCAGCGGTGCAAACTGACAACCAAGACAAAAAATTGATGACTGAGTGTGGGAGACTGAGGACTGAACCCACTTCCCCACACTTAGCTACGTTCCAACACTTCTTCAGTTTACATTTAGAGACAAGTTCTCGCAGAGACAATGCATTATCCAGGTTTGGTTCTAATTTGCATGCTCCTGCCTCTACTTACCAGAGATCCAAGATTACAGGTGTGCACTACCACATTGGGCTGAACTAATGATATGTTAATTGGCATTAGCAGAAATACAGTCATGCAGCTAACGGAGCCAATATTCTGCTGGGATTTTGCAGTCATACTATACTGATTCTGTAGACAATAAATGACAAGGAAGAGTGAAATACAGTGTGCCCCCAGAGGAGTGTAGACTGAGGGATAAGAAGACAGATACACCACGCATCAGATTCTATAAAGGACATGAGTCTATGAGAGATGACATGGGACATTTCAAAGCAGTAGGTTGACGCCATTCTTTGGATACTAAACCACTCCACCACTCCAAAGGGTCAGAAAACTCTGGCCCATTCTGTGTTTCCTATACGCTTACAGCTATATATTGCCTTACCTTAATAATCTATGCTACACAGAAATCATGTGAAATTCAAGTGCTAGTGTCCATAAATAAAACTTTATGGAATACCGCCAAGCTCGATCCTCATGCATTGCTGATAACACTACAACATCAGAGCAAAGTAGTTGCCATGGAGACCTTATGGCCCACAAACCCTTAAATATTCATTATCTGGCCCTTTAAAGAATAATATTTTCCAATGCCTGTTCTGAGTTCCTGATATCAAAAGTGTGATATCACTAGAAACCTTGTAAAAACTACAGAATCTCAGGACTTTCACCAGATCAACTGAATGAGAAACTGAATTTCAGTCCAGCCGTGGATGAACTGTATGCACAGTAAAGTTTGAGAAACACTGTTGGAGTGTGTTGATCAAGTCCAGCTTTTTAATAATCTGTATATATTTAAACTTCATGTGCATTGTTGGCATTTAACATATAATAATAAAAATATGACTGCAATTAGCTGATACTGGATACATTTATTATTCAATAAAAATAATGATTGACTTGATCTGACAATTGCCTTTAAGTATTATATTCAGAATACTTTTGTATAATCCTGTAAATATGCAGGTAAAGCAAGAATGTGTATGTTCTTTCAATCATATGGAGAAGAGTAATATTACAAAAACTATTCTCGTGTTCTCTGAGCCCAGGTCTTGTTTTCTAATAACCATTCTCCAAAGGAGAAATGAAACAGAGATCCATAGAGAACTGGAGGATTCTAGGGCTGGGTTAGGAGAGAATCTGGTGGTACGTGAAAGTGTTCAAAAAATAAATAAAAAGGCCTGCAGGTATGTTTAGGGGACACAGGAGAAAACTGAAAGAACTCGCAAAGGCTGAAGCAAGAGTGGTTTCCTAAACAAAATTCATAATATAGTATTATAATCCAGAGTACAAAATAAGTGAGTCCATACCATCATGAATAAATGACTGAAAAAACAAATAAATGAGAAAGAAGAGACAAATCTATCCAGAAATCCATATAAAATATAGGTAAACTTCCCTTGAAGAAGGACAGCATAACTCTCCACTCCTGAAATACAGGCTACAGCTTTGCAAAGACTCCAGTATGGAAAGGCTTCTTCCAAACTGCATGAAGTAACTGCATACCGAAGAGGCCTGACAAACACTCTCAGTGATGAAGGGTAACACCAGCCACGATAAATCATGGAGTAACATGGACTATTGATCTAATGTGATGAAAATGACACATTTTCTTTGTAATCTTTGCACCTCAAATCTATAACCAGATTCAATCATGAAAGCTAATCATAAAATTTCCAAGGACAGTGGTTTCTATAAAATGCTTAACTGGATCCCTCAGAACTGTCAAGGTCATCAAAGCAAAACAAAATAAAACAAACAAAAAACCATCTGAGAAATGGTCACAGTTGACAGAAGCCTAAAGAGATGACAGCTAAATGCAAAGCAGTCTTTTGGATAGGATACTGGTATAGAAAAAGAACATTACATAAATGCTAAAGAAATTTTAATAAAATATAAACTTTGGTTAATAAGTTGCATTGATAGCAATAAATGTACTGTACTACTGTAACAGATGCCTCTACACAAGTGTCAGTCCCATTGAAAAAATTAAAACAAATTGGTTTAGGATATACAGGAACTGTATGCTAGCTCCATGATTTTTCTGTGAATCCAAATTATTCCTAAATTTAAAGAAGAGCATAAATAATGGGCACCATTTTGAACTCTGACCTTCAATTTATATACTGATATTCCTTTCCCTAAGAATTTCACTTAACATGTTTCACCAAGAACTAACAAATTAGAACTAACTAAGGCACAAATAAAATGCATCATAGTCCAAATCACATCCAGGTACTTTGTTTAGATCTTCAGGGAATAAATCCTTTTAATTGGATTGAGTTCCTGGAGGCTTACTATTCATCGCTCTGCCAATATGGCGGGTCTAAGCAAAGAGCTGGGTTTCTGTATTAGAAGCAATGCAGAGACCCATGTGATCCAGATATGAGTTGAAGCCATGAAGTGATTTTGACACATGCAGATGCAGAACCCTGACCTTCAAATTTTGGGAACTATGACTGATGTCTGAAAGCTGTAGGAGAGACTCAGTGGAATTGAAGAATGCTAATGAAGTCTGCCTTTTAAAAACCATTGCTGTTGGAGAAAGAAACCACAGTTATTAATGATGAAATACTGTAGAGAAGAGTTGTATAATGGAAGCCATTCTTCCTCCGATAAATACCCGTTCTGCAATCTTGAGAAAACAGTAAAGAAACACTGAAGGTCAGAGCTTCAGGGATGTCAGGAGAAGAAAGTTGCCTGGAGATTCAGGCAGAACATTGTCCTTGTGGCTAGTTCTCAAACTTCAGTGGCCTTAATAGATGCTGGCACCTCCTTAGGCAAGCAGATCATGTGCCCAGCACCAGAATTTTTAAATCAACTTTTACATTCTTAAAATCCCTCCAGCACTTCCCATTATGAAGTGTAACTGTCTGAAGTCCTTGTGAATCTATGCCCTTCGCTATGCATGGGGCCAAATTCCATCAGACGATTTCAGACCAATTAAAACTCCACTGAGGGAGTTTGTACCAAGGGCAGGTAGATATGTTTCCCTGGAGTAGCTCTTTGGAGCATTCAGGCTTAAGGAAACATCAGGAAAACATAGAGCGAAACAGCTAACAATGTAATTCTAAATAAATGTTAAAATCAGTTTGTCAGTTACTAAATCAAAAACATCAATCTTCTGGAGTTTTGATTGTAATTGTGTTGATTTTATATGAATTTAGGGAGAACTAAAAGCCTTAATATTCAGTCCGACAAGTTAAGAACATGCTCTATTTTTTTCACTTATTTAAGTTCTCATTAATTTCTTTCAATTACAGTCTATAGTTTTCAGGGTGCATGTTTATTCTTAGTTAAAAGTCCCACTAGCTAGCTCATGCCCTTGACAGTATTATGAATGGAATCTTCAAAAAATTTATTTTCCAAATGCTCAACACCAATATTTAGAAATTCAATTGACTTTTGTTTACTTTATTGACTTTGTATGCGGGAATCTTTCTAACTCCCTTATTAATTCCAGTAGGTTTTTTTTTTTCCTGAAAATTCCTTAGAATGTTCTTTATATATGAACATGTACTCTGGGAGGAAAGTCAGAGTTGCTTTTCCTTCCCAAACCGTGTTTATTTTACTTACAGAGCTATTCAGGCTAGGGACACGGGTGTAATGTTAGGCAGGCAGAGTGGGAGAGGGTTTTCTCTCTTGTTTCCAACTGTACACAGAAAGGATTCTACCTTCCTTCATTCAGTGCACTCACTGCTATTCTTAAACATGCACATGAACAGGTAAAGAAATCCCATTCTCTTCCTAACTTGTTGAGAAATTTTTATTAAATGTGATTAAATGTTCTTTTTAGCATCAATTGAAATATATGGTTATTTTGCTTATTCTGGTAGATTAATTTTAAATAATAATTTTAAATGTTTTGAGATATGTTTCTATTCTTTATTCTGATAGGTTAACTTTAAACAGGAATTTTAAAATGTGAATTCAGCCTTGTAATCTACAGAGGAAGCGGGCTTTGTTATGATTTATTTTCTTTGATAAGTTACTGGATTCAGTTTCTTACTATCAAGTGATTCTTTCCCTAATCTCCTAAAGAATATTATTTATTGCTCACTTTCTTGTACTATGTAGATTGAATCTCAGTATCAGAATTTCTAGCATAATGTGATGAGTTAAAAATTATTAATCTCTCTTCTGTTTTCTAAAAATAGTTTGTGTAGAATTAATATTACTTTTCTATCAATCCTGTGTAGAATTCAACAAATAAGGTCCTCTGCTTCTCAAGTATTCTTGATAAAAATGTTAGTATACAAACTGAAGATTTTAAATTGATAAGCTATTCAAATTTTTACCCCTTGATTTTTTTTTTACACTTCGTGTCTTTGAAAGTATTTATTAATTCTTCGAGCTGTCAAATTTATTAGCTGAAGCTCACTTATGAGGCCTTTTCATTACTTTTAAAATTATAACGCGGTACGTGTATGTACCAGTTCTCCAGGTGAATGCAATTATATGCCTTACAAAGCTATACCAACAGTAAAAATTATCAAGAAAGGAAAAATATTTTGACGCATTATACCAGAATAGTTACGAGTATGATGAACTTTGGAATAATAAAGCCCTGAATTTAAATCCAAAATGCACTGTTTTCTAGTCAGGCACTTAGCTCTCTGATCTGTATTCCCCTCACTTGAAGGAGAAGGAAATTGTAGTACTTATCTGTTTTTAAAATTTTTTATTTTGACATAATTTCAAACTTAAAATTCGTACTAGTGTGTACCCCATTATAAAAGAAAACTATGCAGAGTCAATAGATGCATCTTCTTCACAGTTCAATTTCATAGCTTAAGAATTTGTTTTTGGACTCTCCATGTGTCATGAGTTGAGTTAGATATTTATCAGTGTTTTTTGTTCTTTTCTGGGTAATTAACTTTTGGACTTACTGATAGACATATTATTTTCCAATTTTTGTTTCTCTCATTTCTACTCTTCTCTTTCAAGGTTATTTTTGATTTAATTAGTGTTTAGTGTTCCCTTCCTAGTTTCTCGAGGTGGAAACTGTGTCTTGATTTTTACATCTATCCCTTTTCCTAAGACGTGCACGATACGCACACAAACGTAAAAATCGCCTTTCAAGTGTTGCATTAGCTTTCTTTCACACCCTGTGACAGCTTATGCTTTTACTATTATTAATTTCAAAGTCTTTTGACTTTCCTTATTTTATTCAGAATGGTTTTAATTTCTATCTGTTCAAACATGTTTGGATGTTTCTATTATATGTTTTCAATTTAATTCTGCTCAGTTAAAGATATTCTGTAAGGTTTCAGACATTTTGATTTATTGAGACTTGTTTCATGGTCCAGGGCATGGACTGTATTGATAGATTTTCCTTGAGCGGTTAAAAAAAAAAAAAAACTGTGTACTATACAGTTTTGCATTATGGAAAGGTCAGTGAGTCAAATTGGTTGTATTGTTCACAATATTCTTGTTGATTTGATATGAATACATTGATTTTTATCAATTTTTAACAGTGTAATGTGAAAAGTTGTGAATTTTCTACATAAATATTGAACCTTCAAATTTGGCGGGTGTGTATTTAGACAGTTATGGTGTTGGCGGAAAATAACTTAGATCGTTAAGGTTTTGTAATGGCCAGCCAGGCAAACAGGTTGCTAGGCATTGGGTCGGAACTGACGTCCTCCTCCTGAGTGTATAAATAAACATGCCACAGAGGTTGAGCAGTTCCTCTACCCCCAACAGGAGAGTGAGGTCTCCACCTGACCCCAACTTTTGTCTCTTCTTTATTGTCTCATCCTATCACACTCTTTCAACTCAGGAGCCTCAAGAGACACGTGGGTCATGGCAATATTAAATGTGGGTTTCTTAAAAATAGCTCGTAAGTACAGATATATATATGATGGCTTCTTTAGATTATTTTAAATATTGCCTTTCATCTTTATTACTTCAGTAATTAGTCAGTTTTTCCTCACTGTGACAAAATACCTGGAAAGTTGTACTTAAGGAAAGAGAGATTTATTTTGGCTCACAGTTGCAGGGCTCCCAGTCTGGGATAACTTGGCTTCTTTGCTTCTAGACCAGTGCAAGAAGACACATCATACTAGGATGTTATGGTAGCGGGAAAATACTCACCTCACGGCATCCAGGAAGCAGAGAAAGAGGGACAGAGCCAAAGGGGAAGAGGCTAAAGACAAGCATCACCCGTAATTTCTTTCCTCCCATGAGGACTCCACCACCAATTGCCCTCTGAGCTAAGGAGGCATCCGTGGGTCTCTTGCTGAAGTACTGTACTCACAGTTCCATCTCCTCTGAACACTGCTGTTTGGGATTAAACCTGCAACAGAATGAGCTTCCGGAGAACGGTTTTGATATCCACAATACACAGCATACCCTTTGACTGATCAGTTTGTAATCATTTGACAGATTACAGTATGCATCTCTAACGTTTCAAACTCTATCCTTAAGTAACTTTTTACTACTGCACATGTGAGAACCTTGTATGTTCCAGACTCTCTGCCATTAATTTCATAGGTAAATATTTGTAACTATGCTGTGAAAACCTAAAATTCATTATTTGTTTTGAACACTCAGTTATTTTAAAGCAATTTTGAAATGAGAAAAAATACTTTAAAATTGTTTATATGTTAACTATTTCTCGTACACTGCATTCTTCTGTGTAGATCCAAGGGCTAGACGATTTCAATTTTTCCATCTAAAGAATATCTTTTATGCCAGTAAAGGCTTCCATTTTAGTCATAAAATCTCACAATTTTTGTTTACATGAAAAATATTCCATTTCTTTTGTTTCACTTATCACGTTCAAGGTGAGTTTTTCTGGTTTTCAAGCTCTCGGATCATATCTTTATTCCACTATTTAAAAGACATTGTTCCATTTCTTCTGCCTTACAGTTCTTCTTTTCAGCATCAGACTATTTCTTTCAGTGTTTCCCACAAAGACATTATGTTTTATCCCCATGTATTTCATGTGCCATTTGTTTCTAGCTATTTCTGAAGCTTTCTTTTTATTACTGGTTCCCAGCAATTTTATAAATATGTACTTTGGCATGCACCTGTGTGTGAATGCGTGTCTTTACGTGTGTTTATCCTTCTTGGCCTTTATTAAGCTTCATTAATCTGTGGTTTAAATTTTTCATTGGATTTGGAAGAATTTGGAAAATTGTTTGTTCAAACATGTTTCTGCCCTCTCCTTCTGGAACCACTTCAATTCTTCAATGGATAATGTTGCCTCACAGGGCACTACAGTCTATACTTTTAAGGTTTTGCATGAGACAGAGAGAGAGAAAGAGAGAGAGAGAGAGAGAGAGAGAGAGAGACAGACAGACAGAGAGAGAGAGAGAGAGAGAGAGAGAGAGAGAACATATGTGTGTGTTAGTGGGAACTGACCCCAGGGCCTTTGCAGAGCTATATCCTCAGTTCTTTTTAATTTTCTTTTCTAGACAAAGTCGCACTGAGCTACTGTATTTCACAGGCTGGGTTTGACTTTACAATTCTCCTGCCTCAGCCTGTTAGTGCCAGGGTTATAATTATGGGCTACTACCCACGGCCAGTATTTGTTTTAATGCTGTGTTTTACTTATATGCTTTCTATTTCTATCCCTTGACCTAACTAATTTTTTCTGTGGTGTCTAATCTTGTATTTAGTCTATCTCCTGAGACTGTGTTTTTAAATGTAATGGGTCCATTTATTGCTATTTACACCTTCTATTTCTCCTTATTAGAGTTTTACCTAAAACTCTATTTTTCCAATAACTACTGAAGTTCTTCTTAATAATTTTATCATATCTTACATGCCTAGTTCTTTTTCTCCTGGCTAACTTTTCTCCTGAAGTGTCTAGTAGTGGTTGTAGTGAATTATACTGTGGAGTTACTATATCAGTTTATATTTTTTTAAGAATTTTGCATTTATTTACGCTGTAGTTAATACAGTTTTAAATCAAATACAACAAGTACCTGACTTACAACCATTCGAGGTGCAAATATCCAGACATCCACAGGCTTCACCTTGTGGGCATTCATAGGAGGAGCAAACCGCTGAAGTAGCTTTGCAGACCCTGGGCCTGCCAGACCCAGTTGTGGACACCTTCACCTCCTGCACAGTGCAATAAAGTGTAGTAATACAGTGCAGTCAGCCAGGGGCTTACTGTATTTGCATGTGGGTGTGAGTGTTTGTTTTCATGCTTTACAGTATTTGTATCAAAGGTGCATATGACTCACTTTGTCTGACTTAAGAACAAATCCACTTTACAAATCTTCTCCCAGAATGGAGCCCATTTCTAAATCAGGGACTTAACTGCAAATCCTTTAACGGCTTGTTTTTGATGCTTTATTAGGAAAAGTCTGGGTTAAAAAACACAAGTGCAAGTTTAGCTCTTTTCTTAGGAGATGGCCTTTTGAGGTCTTTACCTAAAATACATGGTATTTGGTGAGTTCAATAAACGCTGAGTGATAAGAACTAACACCACCTAGCCTTGTCTAGACTCGGAGATATGCTTCATTTACTGATCCCAGGTACTTTTATGCCTCACTTCATAGTTTCCATATCTACCCTTTAGCAAAATAGTCAAAGGACCCTCGAGGAAGATTACTGAAGCCTTCTTCTTTGCAGTATTTTTTGATGTAAATTCAGGATCTCAGCTTCCCTGATTAACCATGGTGTCTGCTGCTTCTGCTGAAAGAGACAGTGGTTTGAGTTCCCTTCCTGTGACCATGCTCTGATGACCCCCACAGAAGAAAGCCCAGATGGACAGGGAGCTCACTTCATTACTTTCTCTTCTCCCCAGAATGACAGTCCTCTGAGACTTCTGCCAATTGTCTAAAAACAACAGTTCCAGTTCTTCTTTGTTTTCCAATCATTTGCTGGAGTGAGGACAACTTTGGTGACATTATTTTGACATATGTCCAGTGAAAGTTTCCCTTTGATGAAGTCTTAAAATGTTATAGCCATATCTCCTGCTTGTGGACAGAAGGAACCAACCTAGTGAAAATGGCTATGCACCCATAACTGTCACATAGATTTAATGCAATCCCACTCAAACTACTATTAGCACACCTCACAGAACTAGAGAAAACATACATAAAATTCATTTAGACCCAGAAGAGTCCTAGAACAGCAAAAGCAGTTTGGGGCAACAAAGGCAAGACAAGGGGCATCACAGTGCCTGACTTGAAATTATATGACAAAGCTACTGTGATAAAATCAGCATGGTACTGGCAACAAAAAACACCTGAGGATTAGCTGAACAAAATAAAAGATACAGACACAACTCCAAACACACTCAGCCACCTTATTTTTTACAAAGGAGCCAAATATGCACTAGAAGAAAGATAGTCTCTTTAATAAATGGAACTCTTTAATAAATGGACTTTCCATATGCTGATGAATAATACCAGACTCATATTTATCACCATGTACTAAAGTAAATGGTTTAATATTTAGACCATGGATCAATGGTCTAAATATTAAAACAGAAACACAAAATCTACTAGAAGACAAAGTAGATAAAAATACTGAAGACATTGGTATAGGCAGAAACTTCATGAATAAAATCCAGAATGCACAGGAAATACTACAAAGAATCAACAAATGGGATCTGACCTTATTGATAAGCTTTTGCACAATAAGAAACATCACCAACAGAATAAAAAGACAACTCACAGAGTAGGAATAAATTATAGCCAGTTGTCCTTTATACAGAGAATTTTTATCTAGAACATATAAAGAATTAAAATCTGGCCCCCTAAATTCAAAGGTCCAATCCAAAAATGGAAATCTGAGAAGGATACACACTTCTCATATGAAGACATACAGACAGAAAGTAAATATGTGAAAAAATATTCCGCATCATTGGTCATTTGAGAAATACAAATTAAAATAACACTGATATTCCATCTCTCTCCAGAAGGAATGGTTGCCATCAAGAAATCAACCAATAACAAATGTTGGAGGGGTTTTGGGGAAAAAGCAACTCTTTTCCACTGTTGGTGGGAGTGTAGATTGGTGTAAACACTGTGGAAATCAATGTGGTCATTCCTTTAAAAATTAGAGATTTCATTCAACATTACTAACATCCTTCTGAGTGTCTTCACAGAAGAATTAAAAACGTAGGGGCTGGTAGTTTAACTCAGCAGCATAAGCATCCCTGATACAAAAAAATTAATATTATACCACAATTTTATATATTTATATATATATATATATATATATATGCACCTATGTTTATAGCAGCACACTTTGTAATAGCTAAATCTTAGTAACAACCCAAATGCCCATTACCTTAAGAATGGATAAAAAGAGATGCATTTTTTTATTTAATAGAGTACTACTCAGCCATAAAGAAGGATAAATTTAAGACTTTTATAGATAAATGGATGCAACTTGAGACTGTACTCATAAGTGAAATAAATCAGAATCAGACTCGCATGTATAAATATTGTATTATCTCACTGGCATGAGAAGCTGAACAAGTAAAAAAGATCCAAAATGTACAATACATACTCTGAATTGGGAAGAAACTGGTCAATAGAAACATCAAACCAGCAGGGGAAAGGGGAACGGAGAGTGTACTGTCTTTAACAGTTCATGAGATACAAAGAAAAGCTGTTTAAAAACATAACAATTCAATCTCTGTGGTCAATAATGTTAAACACTTGGCATTATATTATATGCATTCATCCATACTGACTAGTTAGAATTGAATTCAAACTGAATAAGGATATTTTTTCCTGGTTCATAACCAAATACAGTAGAATTGAAAATAACTGATTGTCAGTAAATTCATCCAGTCAGATTATCCCTTAACAGACACAACTGTGGCTGACTGTGTTAAGAATGTGTTTGCTTCCTATTTCAGTTTTCCACCCCGTGTAAAACATTGCTTCGCCTGCTGTTGCTTGCACCCTTTTCACAGCTGACATAAGCGTGTGCATTTCACCGCTGCTGATTGACATGGACATCTCAGGGTGCAACTCCACTTACCGTGGGGAAAGCTCAGCAGTGTTTTCAATGCCTAAGTCCCCCAGCTTTGGGGTTATGTGTTATTAAGTGCTACCTCTAAGGCACTGTCATTACCAAAAGAGGCAACTAGATAAAGTTTGCAGATTTACTCTGAAGCTTGAACAGAGACACCAACTGCTAGTTGGCAATAATGTAATTTATGCCCAGGGAGCCTGCTGAAAAATGCTAATTTCAGCTCAACGTTTTAAATTTCCACAGAGCCATTTGACTACAGACCTCTGAGTAACCACAACCACCCTCACTGGAAATAGAAATGATTGAAACACTGACAAATGAAACTAAATGCTGTAGGAGCATTCTTTCTGTAATATTGCTGTGCGTGACATTTTGCTGTGTAAGGGCACAGGGCTTCATTTTGTCTTCCAGATACCTTTTATAACTGACAGAAATTCTCCCTCTTGTTCATTTTTCAGTATAAGTTTGAGTAAATGTAATAGATGTGACCACTTTTTTTTACATATAAACGAATCCTCTAAAGGTTCTGCCTTGCTTTGTTTACAAAGTTATTCTTACTGAAATCCATTTTAGTTGAATTAATTGAGAGTCAAGGTCTTAGAGATGGACAGAAGATGAGAAAGGGCATGATTAGCCAAGGAGGAAACCAAAAGTCATCTTAACCAGTGATAGCAAATCAAGCACAGAGTAGTTCTCCCAACCCATAAGCTCTCTAGACCACAACCCATAGGTTCTAGAATAGTGCTCGCCTGTAGCAAGACATCCTGCCTGAGAAGTCATATTCACCCAGCACTCTTCTAACCAACTTCACATCAATTGAGTGGAAGTAAAAGAGCTGAGCATTCATGAAAGGACCAGAGAAACTACATTTAGGATCAAATCAAACCATTTGAATAACACAGGGTAATATCTAGCCGAGTACTAGGTGGAAAAATGTATGGGGAACAAGAATGATCGGTGTGGGATGGAAACATTTTTACAAGTGACATGAGTTCCATGGGGTAAAACAGTTGAGGAAAAGCAATGCATCAATGGGAAAAGTTAAAACAGGGGAGAGTTGGTGAAAGAAAGCAGAGAATAAAAGCACGGAGAAAGTTTAGCAGTATCTATTTATATATTAAGGAGCTTTTTGGTTTATTGAGTAGATATAGCCACAGTAAAATAATTTACAAGATGTCTTATCCCATTCTGAGTCTTCTGAGTGACTTTTTGACATGAACCAGCAGTTACTGTTATGAGAAAGTGCAGGCTAGTTAACATGCAGATAATACAGTAAGCTCAGCCTTTGGAATCCTAACGTGCTAAATTTTTACTCTTTGATACATTAAATTCAGTATTTTCTCTTTAAAGATGAAAGCATCTTCAATTACATACAGGCCACTCTTAGAGGAGATGCTTGCCAGTCAAACAGTAGTGAGGCTTAGCATGGGACACATTTTCACCATCCTCCGCTTCCTGGTGAGGTCTCGCTCAGATGAGCAAGAAGCGTCGCGAGTGAGTTTGGAAACAGGAAGAACAGAGAGGAGAATCATCGCTCCTTCTCTATAGAGCTTCAGGCTAAAATCAGGCCAATTTGCCTTTAGTGTTTTCTCATCTGGAAAAAATAAAGACCTTTTCATCTGAGTATCAAGGCCTCCTTAAGGGGAACTACACTGTAGCTCTACGTGCTCTATTGATAAGGAACCAAGGTTTGCTTTCTGCTTCTAGAATAATGTCCCCTCTATTCAAAAACTAGATGTTAGCAACTGTATGCATTTCTTGTTTTTTGCTCTTTGTCCAGATATCAATTTGATAACCGCACATGGTCGATAATATGTCATAACTCACGAGTAACACATTGGTGAGTGAACACAGGTCTTCTTTAGATACAGTACTAGGTTCTTCAGTGAGGATGTGTGTTTTAATCCTGTCACATTGTACTTTTTTCAAGATCTCGAAGGAGTAAATGGCTTTAATTGTGGAGAAGTCAATGAGTAATCTTTAGTTCATTTTATAGACAGAGGCCAGAGGATTCTCTTTCCATAGAGGACAAAAACTCCATCCAGTACTGCCTCTGACAAGGCCTGTGTGATTTCTGTGAATAAATCTGCAGGCATTCATGCAACAGTTTTTACTTTCTGAAAATTATCTCGGTTCAGAAATCACCTAGTAGGTCCATTCTCCAACAGAAGGATCTTAAATGGAAGATTTTCTTCTCTCTTTCAGTCCCTCTCTTAACTCTATCAAAGTGCGTCTTGAATCTGAATGAAATTCAGACAAACCTCACATACAACAGCCAGGGGAATTCAAACCAAAGCATTTATTATGCTCAAGAGCCACAGCTGAGACCCAGGGCTGCCAAACCCAACAGGGCTTACAGACTGCTCGTGGTTTTCATAAGCATTCATGGCAGCCAAATGCTGTTTTGTGAGCTGAATTTTGATTTGATTGTCAAGTCACCAGTGTGAACTTTCCATCAGTGTGAGGCTTTATTAAGCTTATTTATGGCTTTTTGTGTATGGGCTTCTTAGGTTGTGCAAATCTGTAACATAAACATGAAAATTCCCTTCCAAATTACTGTCAGGGAAGACAGTGCTTTGTGTTTTTGTTTGGTTTCATTATGTATTGCTTTCATGAATCCTGAGTAATCCTTCTACAGATTTGGGGATATAAAGAAAGTAATTTTTATCTAGGAAGAGAATTGTTTTACTGCATCTTTTCCTACCACCAAAATAGTTACTTGTGGTAGAGCACTATAAAATATAATGAATTTTCCATATACCATATTGTAGAAGAGATAAAAAAAAATATAAAAAAAGAGTCCAAGACCCAGAGGAATTTGGAGCACAAAGTTCTGCACGGAGATGGTGGAAAAATGCAGGACTTAACCACAGTAGCAGAATTTGTCCCTAATTGGAACTCCCCGAGGAGCTTGTTACTCCACTGTCTATCTAACGCACTCGTAAAAGCTAGGTGGTATCATGTATCTGGCCAGCAGCCTGCAGTACCTGCTATTCCCTGAAATGCAGTCTCATTGGTATTAATTAATTTATAAGGAAACCGGAAGATTAAGTGTAGGTAATATTTTAGATGACGTTCTTTGCATTAAGATTTGAATCTGTTCGGAGGACACACACTTTCCCTCTGCTGTCAACTCTCTACTAAAATGTGAGAAGCACTGAGAAAGAGACAGAAAGGCAGAGGCTCCTGTTTTGAGTACTGGCTCCAAAAGAAGGATATTACAGTCAGGCATGCCCTTTGGCTTTGCAAAATAAAGGATGGACAGACAGGCAGATATGGTGGCCCATGCTTGTAATCTGAGCCCTCTGGGAGGCTGAGGCAGGAGCATCTCAAATTAGAACTCAGGCTGAGCAATTTAGCATCTTAGGGAGACCCTTTTGCACACTGAAAAATAACAAAATAAAAGGTTGGACACATAGCTTACTGTGAAAGCCCTGGGTCCAATCCTTACTACCGCAAACTAAAAACCAGAGAGAGAACAGGCAGAAAAGAGAGAGATGGGAAACGGGGGTCATAAAGCAAAGGTTCTCCACCAGCCAGTTCCGAGGGCCTGATTTGTGTGTCCTGCTGAGTATTTGATGAGGGGACATGTGCTTAGTGTCACCAAAGCAAAGACAAAAGGAAACGTACATTTTGCTTAGTCATTAATGAGCAAATCTATTGCTCGTGGAAATCTGCTCAGTTCTTACAGAAGCTTCAAGTTTGTTTTCTACTGATACATCCATGTCATTGTCGCTCTAGAATTGTTAAGAGTTGTTTCCATGTGGAAACTATCAGCACATAAAGACCAAACCCAACTACTTTCAAAATCCCCAAACAGTGTCCTATAAAACATAAACTCTCATATCCAAGGGCATTTTATTTTATCATTATCATGATGATAATTCCAAAATAAATGTGATAGCAAAATTGACGTTAAAGTTTAAAAGGACACACTTTCAGAATATCCATATTTAATTTTATAACATATTTTAGTGATACTTAATATCAGAAATATTTTAAGTGTAATTCTAAAATACAAAGTGCAGTCAGATATAAAAGGCACTAACAGAGCCATTTGATTCAAAGTAATCTTAGAAATGAATCTCTAGAAAAATTTTATTTGAAAATCGAAAAGATATTAATACAATATTTAAAATTATCTGTAAATAAAGTGAATTCTGATATCTAAAGCTTATCTAATGAATGAAAATATATGATAAAATTATCAGAATTTTGTCTCAGTGAGCATAGATATATTTGTCATTGCTTTAAATGTTGAGCAAAAAAAAGACCCCCAAAATGTAGTGTATTTCAGCAGACATTCTGAGCTCTGGGTGTGTTTGTTGATTAGACCTTTGGTAGTTCACGAATTTCATGTGAACAGACAACTTCTAACAAAAATAAAGAGTTCCAGTTCATTTATTACTTATATGTTGAATACCAAGTATATCTCAAACTTTGTTCATAGCAGCACAATTTGTAATAACTCAATCTTGTAAACAACCAAGATGCCCATCAACTGCAGAGTGGATGAAAAGATGTGATAGTTTTATACAATGGAATATTACTCAGCTATAAAAAGGATGATCTTGAGGCCTTCATAGGTAAATGGAGGCAATTTGAGACGATCTTCATAAGTAAAATAAATAGAATCATATTTGCAAATATAACATTGTGTCTCTAGTGTAAAAAGGAATAAAAACCATAGGAGCAATAAGACCCAAAATGTATAATCACTATTATAAAAAAGAGAGGGAAAGAAAGTGCTCTAAAGGATATAACTGCATGTATGTTTAAGTGTGTAAGATAGATGACCATATTAGTAAGATTTGTTGGATCGTTGAACAGAACTGTTTGCAGCCTCACTGTTTGAATGTCCACTTTTAATGCTTTAATTTTGTAACTTGAACAACTATTTCTAAGATGACAATATATAATTTACCAACAAGTGATTTCTTAGTGTTTATTTTTTTTGAAATTCTGTATTATTTCTACCCTTTTTTCTGTTTGGCTTTTTTTCCCTCTTTAAATAAATTTTTAAAAAAGAAAAATGAGCAAGAAATATATTCTTGCCTTTTATAGGTTCTATACCTTCTTCCTCCGGAGACAGCCATGTAAACACGTAGTTATCACACGATGTAACAAAGGCCGTAACCCTATCACACAGCGAATCCCCACAGCCCTTCCTTCCTTCTGCTGGGCCTGACCTGACCTGTCCTCTGCCGGAACTCCTTTTCTCAGCTTCCTGCATGGTCCTATTCCACCCAGCGCTCCATCTCTGCTCCGATTCTGTCTTCACAGAAAGGCACTCTGTTCCTGCCTTAGATCTCACCAATATCATTACTTTATTAATTTCCTAACTTTTTCACTTTGCATGGAATCACTGTGAGCAGTGATGTCTTGTTCCCTGCCTCCCCTGGTTTCTTGGAAGACTGCCTGGGACTCCAGGCTAAAGGCAAAATTAAAAAAAAAAAAAAAAAAAAAAACAGAAAACAGGTGCTGAATAAAATGTGAATCAAATAAGGGTGACAAAGAATGTTTTGTTTTTCTAAAAGTATCACTTTTGCATCAAACTCTTATCATCATAAAGAAGGCAGCATGAAAAATGGAAAGACAGCATTGGCATGATGAACAGATCACCTAGGCAGACCGGAAAGGTTGCTGTTCAAGGTCGTGGTTTCCTTTCTCAGTTATGAAGCCCAGGTTCTAGCACCACCGTATCCCAAGAAACAACTTAAGACTCCAGGCTCTGCTGTTCTGTCAGGAACTGTGTCCCTGTGTTTTCTTGTGTTGTGGAAACTGGTTCCCAGCTTCTCAAGTTAATAGGTGTCGTTATTAATTGAAATTATGAAGAGATTAATTCAGTGTATCACCAATGAATGCATTCGCTTTTTCTTTTTGATTGGGATTCTTTGAAGAACTATGTATAATTAGATCTTCATATGTGAGTCTTTCCAGTTTTCATCTGCATCTTTAGTAAGCAAGTTTCATTCCCTCTCGGATAACATTCCATAATTTGAAGATCATGATTAAATGGAGGGGGTTTTTGTACATGAAAAAGTGTCTCCATTTGCAAGTCCTGCAGCTGGCCATGACCTTGGGTGAGTCACTTTTTCTCTTTGTCTGTTTTATCTGTGATAAATTTAAACAACCTGCATCACAGTGTAAGTGTGGGGATGAGATATGACAATCCATGAATAATCCTGAGCAGAGAGCTCATCTGTCTAAGGATTAATTAATCAGAACTGTCACAGGGCAATATTATTGCTCTTCTTTCTCCTTATCCTGCTAAAATTTTACAATCTGTATGATCTACTTAGAAAGAGAATATTGCAAGAGGTAGTTACTTTTCCACCACTCATGAGCTCTTCCCGTTGAATAGGCTGAGGGTGGGGGATTTACAAGGAAGATAGTGATAATAGTCACACTTCCCTATGGTCCTGTTTTTTTTTTTTTTACATTTTAAATCATTTACTTTTGCACTTTCTGAAAAAAAAATAGGAACATATTTAATTCATTCTCATAGAATTTTCATGAGTAGGTAGGCCAGTGTGAATATTCATATTTTCTAAGAGGCATATTTTGCAAACTATAATTTCCTTGTATGCTAATTGCAATCGTTGACTAAAAAAGAAAAATGTAATTAAGGCATTGTGGTAAACTATAGTCTGAAATCTACAGCCAGACATACAGATGCTCAAAGTTCCACAGTCTACTCAACAACTTGTATTTCCTCACTGGTAAAGCTCAGTTTTTAATAGTAGCACATCATAAGTCTATTGTGAGTACAAAACCATATATAATAAGATGTGGTTAATAAGGTGCTTGGTTATTATATTCATAATGTTGAATATGTTTTATCTTGTGACATTATTATTACCTGACAGCATCCTAAATTAATCTGTCATGATGCTAAGACAATCTGGACCTAGAAAACTTACTTGGAATGTTGCTGGAGTCTCCAACTATCATCTTGGTCCAAAACTTAAAACTGAGCTCATAAACACAGACTTGCACACATATCACACCATAAATCTAAGAAACGGAAGTTAGACTTCCTAGCTATCACTGTATGTGACTTTATGACCCACCATGTTCTTGACTGGCTAACTCGATAGAAGTATAATACAGTGCTACCTTCCACTGAATAAATGGTGCTATTCTTGATCGCTAGAATAGTCTATGATTTATCTATGCTATACCTTGAACAGTGGACTAGGGTGTAGTTTCTCTGACTTCAACTCTTAGGGCAAGCTCTGACATTTTTATACCTTGATGTGCGCCATATGTCTCTACCTTTCTTGTAACCTCCAAATCACTTCATTGTTCTCTCCTCATTCTTCATGAAAGTGAAGTGTTCCCCTTTCCAGGACTTCACATGGCAAAGACATTCCCCAAGGCTCCATTGCGAAACAGAAGTTCCCTTGTCTGTGTGCATCGGCCATTAAGGTCTCCAATAGTTGAAATTCACATTCAGTCTAGAAGGTTCTAAATGGATTTTAAACTTAATCTTTAGGTAATTATCAAATAATACTTTTTAAATTTCCATTATTTGTTAGCGCCAGTGAAAATAAGTCACTTATTACCCCTCTCGTTTTCAGCACTGACCGAGACAAACTTCATAATACCTGTGGAACAGATGAAATTGGTCCGAAAACCTTCTTCTCCTTTTCATTCTAGAACAAAGTCCTAGTCATGAACAGACTTTCCTTTTATATCCTAAACATCTCTTTCATCCACAACTTTGAGACTCAGAAAATATTCCCCCAAATCAATCTATTATATATTTCTCTTAAAGATGCCCTCAATTTAAAAAAAATCTTCATATACTTTACAATGCTCTACATAGTTCTAAACTATTCTATTTTTCTCCAAACTTTCTTTCTTTCAACACTGAGGAGGTAAAATTCATCCATACTGAAATTTGTGTATATCCTTCATCTTCTGCATGAATATGTGACTAAGATGCAATAAAGGATTAATTTAGCAAGCCTGGATTATACACACCCTGAGCATTCCAAAGAAACGTTTGTTTCTTACTTATTCCTGAGAAGTAACCTTGTAGCCCTCAAAGCATCCTGCTCAGTAAGCATGTTCTTATTTATCTGGTGGCCTTAGGTGATCTCAGATATTCTACAGTGTCACTATAATTTCTGGTGGAGGCCTCAGGCCTTGCAGTGTCAGCTTGATGAGACTACAAGACTACGACTAACTCTTTAGATACCAAGGTCAGGTAAGCTTCCCACTTGACAATGTTTTGTGTTGGTTATCATACACTGTTGCTGAGAGAAATAAGTCATGTTTGCACAACTCCACTGGGAGAGAAAAATTGGAAGCTAATGCTGGTGTCTCCTACACTCTCAAACACTGTGCATTTTCTGCCTTTTTCTGTTGCTGACTTTAATGGGTATTCTTTTACTGTAATAAACCATAACCATGAAAACAGTATTTTGCTGAGTTCATGAATCCTTCTACCAAATCAGGGAACCTAGGGTGATTTTGAGAACTCCGAACACGGGCACACTCTCTTGTTATTTCCGAATGTTTCCCAAATCTTTACTATTGTATGCAATATACAACATGAAGACATAGTGAATGTTTTTACATGTGTGAGTGAAACTGCCAATACATAGTGTTCTGAGATTTTGACTTGTTCTTTGAACTAGTTGTACTGTTTCACAATTCCCCTGACCTAACTTCTCCAACATTTGGTATTACCAAACTTTTTAGTTTTGAGGAATTTAGTACTGTAAGATACATTAAATTTTTTTAAAATTCACATTTCCCTGATGATTTGTAAGGTTGAATATCTTCTTGTGTGACTTAATGGGTCTTCTTTCCTGTGGATTATCTAGTTATATATTTTGGGGTTTTTTGTTTTGTTAAGAATTGTTTTTAGAAGCTCTTTATTTAGAAATCATTATCAAAGACTTGAAACTATAGCAAATATGTGCTAATAAAGATTATTGTGGGAAGCAGTTGAGCCATGGCTGAGCCAGAGGTCACCAAACTCCTGGAGCAAAGCCTGTCCCCCCAGGGCTTGAAATGCCAGAGGCAGACCTCTGGCTCAGTTGTATCAACAGGTACCCAGCCTTGGTGTTCTTTCTTATTATTTCAGTGTTCCCAGAAAAACATGGAGACCTTGCACTCTCAACTATGTCCTGTGTTTTTTCCCTTTTTCTACTTTGCATAAATAAAGACATTGGGGTTGGGACATTGTCACTGCCCCTTTATCAGAGAGGCCAAGTCCCACATAGTCCCAGCTTTCCTTTTATGTGTCTTTTTTCTTTGTAATCTCCATCACCATCTCTAAAGATCCCACTGCTTGCACAGGTCAGGATAGATGGCACCCAACATGGGCCCTAATCATGGTGGAACTCAGTGAGCTGAGAGGAGACACTCCGCAAGTGTAAGCAATTAAGATTAAGCTGTAGACTGCATTAAGAAATCACTAGGTATAAAACTATGGGGCATTTAGGATCTAAGGATCTTTCTTTGTATGTTGAAATGTCTAAAGCTTTGCTTAAGTTTAGAGGAACATCTATTAAGACTGCACAGCTTGCTAAATATTTTGGATTTGTTCAAGAGATTTATCTGTGGTTCTTAGTAAAACAAACTATAAGTTTGCATACTTGGAAGAAAGTGGGAAATAGCTAAGAGCAAGGCTCACTGACAAGGGGTTAGATAAGAGCCCCTCTTTACTTTTTCTATATGGACTCTTGTGAGAGAGTGTTTGCATCCACACTCAGACAATGTAAAAAATTACTGCTACAGTAGGTCCAGGAATCATGGAGCCTTTAGCATTTATGCTGTACAGTGCAAGGGTATGAATCACTGAAATCACCTGTGCCCCCTGCACCTCTGCCCAAAGCTCAAGATGAGCCTGATTCCTGGCTTCCTGAGTACACTCAGGAGGAATGTGAAACTTCCAGCTCAGAGTTTGAAGAAGAAGATGAGGGAGAAGGGTCTGTTGTTCTGTAAATGGCCATTCTGACATTAGCTGAAGCAGCTGTGATGAAATCAAAAGTAAAATTAGGTCACCACTCAAGAACAATGGTTCCCTTTCTCTCCTCACTTCTGTAGGTGTCACAGGAAGCTACAAGGGCCAGTGAGAATTTGTCTGGTTTTCCTATTGGGGCTTACCCAGTTGTTGAAAGACCTGACCTCCAGAACCCCACACAGTTTGTGCAAGAATATCAGATTATTCCCTTTAAAACACTCAAAGAACTAAAGCTGGCTGTGTCTATGCATGACCTTACCAATCCATTTACCATGTTTCAATCTTTTTAGTATTAAACAGGGTCCAGAAGAATGTTTTGTGTAGTTTTTAGCCTGGTTGTTACAAGCCATGGGGAAAACAGTAAATGGTTCAACTGCAGGGCAAATTCTTATGAAGCAGCTGGCATTTGAAAATGCTAATAAATATTGCAAGAAGGCACTATGACCTCATAGCAAAAAAGCTTCACCAGAAGAGATAATCAGGATTTGTGCAAAAAGTGTACCAGCCTCTATAAAGGGTGTCACCTTATTAGCTGCTGTACAAGGAAGTTTTAAAAGAAACGATACTAAATCAAAAGATACATGCTTTGCAGATGGGAAAAAAAGGGCATTTTGCAAAAGATTGCCATGATTACCAGAGTAATAACCAAAAACAGACAGAGAGGCTAAAAATCCCTTGGCCTTTGTCCTCATTGACCTCAGGGAGTCCAGCGGGCTGATTAGTGCCGATCTAAAACCGATGGTGATGGCAATCTTTTATTGGGAATCACCTCATGGGATCATCCCTGGCCCCAACAAACAGTGGGGACCCTTTCCATGGTGAGTCCCCAGCACTCTGCCAATACAGGAAAGCGCTAGGTTTGTGATCTCTACAGGGCAACGCCAAGCAGTACAGATTTGGACACATGTCCCACCTCCCGCTTTGTGTTAACTCCAGAGATGGAACCTCAGGTAATTCCTGTGGGAGTCTACAGTCCCCTGCCCTCTGGGATTGTACAGTTGCTTTTGGGATGTAGCACTGCATTGGAAAGGGCTCCCTGTTATCCCAGGAGTTATAGATTTGGATTATACTGAACAATTAAACCTTAGGGCCCTGGTGGAACCCAGGCAGCTGCACAAAGAAGCAATTCGCCTGCCCTCTTGGTAAGCGCCTTCCTCTGGCGTGAGCCAGGAGCAGACCCAGTAATGTCTCCTGTGAGCCTACCAGTGCGTGGGCTTGAAATCAAACATTCCCAACACCCCCCCCCCAATTAGCAACTGGGAACAAAAGTCTGAGCATCTCTTGGGAGGAAGACTGTATGCAATATAACAAATACGAGGGGTCTTCTCTATCTTCTGTTTGAAAGCAAATGCTGTTTTCAGTTTTGTTTCATTATGATTAATTGCTTTACTCTATTCAATATTCTCTTTTGATTGGTTTTATAATGTTCTGTCTTTGGTTTGATATTGCTATACCTAATTGGCTAAACAACTATTGTGAAGATAATGGAGATATACTATGGTACCTATTACTGTTACCCCGGTAACTGCTGTGAAGTTCTGTACCAATTTCACTGCACTGTCTTGATTGGCTTTGTGCTGTCTTATTCTGTTGTATTTCTACTACCTTACAAAAAAAGGTTATGTTCCATACTTTTAATATAATTATTCAAGTGTTACCAGAAAAACAAAATTGCTCAGATAATCTTAGTCCAATCTATGAAGATGAAAAGGACTCTACAAAATAAGACCCGAGGTGATGCAGATTTTGGGTCTTCCAAAGCATATTGGGTTAAATCTATCAAACTAGAGAGGCCTGAGTTTATACTAAAGATAGGAAAAATTTCAAAGGCATTTTTGACACTGGAGCTGATGTCTCAGTCATTTATAAGAATCATTGGCCACTCACAGACTGCAGAGGGAGAGACCAGACCTCACCAGGAGGTGATCCTTACCTGGAAACCAGCACCATACATGGGCCACTGCTGGCGTGGGGACAGCCAGACCCAAGCCTCTCTCCATGAGTCAACACCATTCGTGGACTGTGGGGAGAAAGAACAAGGTCTCACCAGGAAGCGATCCCTGTCTGGAAACTATATCGTTTCCATTGTTTTGTTGGGTTTTATTCTCTTTTTTTTTTTGTTTATGTTAAATCTAATAGCATAAGTAGCTATTTAAAAGATAGCAAGACATATTATGGTAGCCATATTGGCTTATTTTGAATTCTCTTATTGCATTCAAAGTTTTGTTTTTATTGTTTCTATTCTGTTCTGTTCGACTTGTATTACACCTGAAGGTAAATGTAGCTATTTTGAAGGCAATAAAACACATTATGGTAACTATTGTTGATTTTGTAAGATTTTGAAGTCCTGTGTCACTTATACTGGTTTATTTTGATTGGTTTTATTTTATTTTCTTTCCCTTGGTTTTATCCTCTTTAAAATTAAAAAAAAAAAAGAAGAAAAAAAGGATCACTGGTCTTCTTCCTGACATACTGATATTGCCAATGTGGACTTACAGGGAATAGGTCATGTAGATCACCCTTACAAAACTGCTTGGCTCCTGAGGGGTAGAGCCAGAGAAAAACACTGGCTACCCTCCACCTTGCATTTTGGAACATCTCCCACTTTTCTATAGTAAATTAGCATAGATGTATCTAGATTTCCACAGACTTTTAAAGGGTTATTTAGTAGAGAAAATGCTGCTCTCCACTCCTCTCACCGTTTCTCACAGACCCTGGGTGGGGGACGCAATAGTCGGTATCTATAAGCCTGCAGCAGGAGGCGGGAATCAGAGTTATGCTGTTGAGTGTGGACCCAGGTCTGGACAAGGGAGGTTGGAGAAACCCAAATGCCTGTTTCATGTGTGTCAGCCACAGAGGGAGCACAGGCTGTGTGCCCTAGCTTAAGGAACCCGGTGGCAACTGTGCCTTCTTCCCAGAGCTGACTGGACAAACACAGCTCATCTTTTCAGACCCTCAGTCAGCACAAGACACTGGCACAAAACATTAAAAGGTTAAATTTTCTAAAAAAAAAAAAAAGTAGATTTTTCTGATTTAAAGATGCTCTGGTGCAAAACAAAATTAAGAAACAAAACTTTGTTGCTAATCTCATGAAATATTCAATGTATTTATGCTTTACAGATGTATAGGTCTTTGAAAATGTAACACTGAGATTGTTTATGATGATAAGTCTTTTCTTTCACATTTAAACATCTGCCTTTCTCTCGTGTTCCACATATTTATGATAGGAAGTTGATGTCAAGCTAAAATGATGTCACCAGTCAACAATAATATTTTCACAAACAACTTATGTGATGTTTATCCTATGTATGTTGTACTACACTTAAATATGTTTGGATATTAAGCATTTTGGAAAATGTCATACACTTCAATGACATCCTATTAAAATAACAAATTAGTGAGAGCTTCTTGTGTAGTACATAGAGACAATGGACTAAAAAAGGACTATTCTGTGTCAAGAGAAAAATTTAAGTGTTACTAAAATATGATTGTCTTGCTAGAATATTATGTATGGTTTTTGATCACAATTATTCTCTGTAAAACTATGTAACTCTTGTCTATTAACAATCTATAAGAATTAAACTACTTGAACAACCATGGTTGTTCAAATAACATAACAGTTTAAAAATAACAGTACTCTGGCTATAATTTATATTTCAAGGTGCTTGATATTCAGATAAAATTATGATAGTTAAGGTCACTGCTCCCATTATGATGTAATGTCATTAACCTTCTCTTCTGGATGGTCAACAGCTGAGGTTTGGAAACCAAAGGCTAGAAAGATGGATGGGCTAAGAGTACTGCCAATATTTTGGTCTCAGTCCTCTGAGGTCAACAAGGACCCAGGACTTGAGGGAACTTTTCAGTGACATCCTACAACTCTATCGAGTTATACAATCCCCTAACCAAAGAGATTTATGGTGCATAGTGTACCTCAAAAGAGTCACCAGAACTGAGAGGCACTACATTTGGTAATTTATGAGGAGACTTAGCTGACATAAGGTAATTTCTGAGGAGACTTAGCTGACTTTGATAGATAGCAAGTAATTAACTTTGACTAATATAGGTATCACTTCAACTTGATTTTAAACATCCAGCAGAAAAGTATAACTACAAAATGTATAAAACAGTACCATAGTAATAAGACAGTTATAAAAAGAAACTCAAATCACTGTTACCTTCTAATGATTTCCAGCTACACTGGTAACTGGCTACTGTTATGGGTTAATGGACTGTATAAAGAGTTAAGTTACTAAATGCAGGGAACTAAAATCCTTGGACTGGAAATTTTTAGCCTATATGAGTAAGTTCAGTCAGAGTATAAAGGGTTTGAGACAAAAAAGCCTTCATAGAAGAAAACTTCACCACAGATCCCTGGGGAAGAGAGGAAAAGAAAAGCCTTCCATGAGGAAGAAGTGCTTCTGCAGAGGCCTCTAAAGACAGTTCCTCCAACTCCAACTGACCACCTATCACTTATGACAAAGAAACAGGTGTGGGGAGCAGTTGAGGTCAAACAAGCCCGTCCTGAGGACATGAAGGGCCAGAGGCAAAGTGTGTAAACAAATTGACCTCCAGCTCAGTTGCTTGTGTATCAACAGGTGTCCAGCCTTGGTGTTCTTCCTTGTCAATTACTCCAGAGATAGCTCTAGGAGTGTTGGGGCTTTCAGTGTTCTCAGCAAAACACAGAGACCTTGAACTCTCAACCCCATCGCCTGTTTCCCCCCCTTTTTACTTTGTATCAGTAAAGATGCTTTGGTTGAGACATTGTCACTGACTCTCCATCAGAGGATCAGATCCACCCAGTTCCAGCTTTCCTTTTATGTTTCTTTTTCATCTCTCATAGACCTCCCAGGACCTAGCTAGCTCACTGCACAGGTCGTAGAACATTATCACTTTTGTGTATGATGAGAAATAATAAACATTGTTTTTGTTTCCCACTGAAATAATAGGTTTTCCCCCACAGCACTTATATATAAGCAGCTTGGTTTCATTCATTCTGTTGAATTAATATTTCTTCTGTTATAGAGAATGTTTCTATAAATAAAAGTCCCCTCTATTTCTTGCCTGTCTATTCTCTTTTATGTCTCTTCTACCAATAGCACATGTACTAATTACTGCAACTGGATTAATAAAACTCAATTTAATCACTAAAATCTTGATATCTAAACAGTTGTATCTGCACCACCTTGTTTTTCTACCAAATGATTTTAATACAAAGGGAATTTTATAATTTTCAAAATACACTGTTGAGATTTTTGTTGTAATAAATCTAAATACAAATGAATAAGGGGCATATATTGGTAGTATTTAATCTTCTATAGTAGATGATGATTCCATTCCTTACTTCATCTTTAATATCTTTAAGTCTTGCTACATGCTCTTCATTAGGTCTAATAAATTGCCTGTACATGACAAACTTTGTCTTCATTTCATTCTGTAAAATGACTTTAAATTTGACCATTAAGGTGTACTATTGGGAAATTTTGCCTGTTATTTTTTAAATTTTTTTATTATTTTGAAGGCAGTAAAATACAACAGAACAAGACAGAACAAAGCCAATTGAGACAATGCAGTGAAACTGGTACAGAACATCACAGCAGGTTACTGGAATAACAGTAATAGGTATCATAGTATATCTCGTTATCTTCACAATAGTTGTCCTTTCAATCAAGTACAGCAAAACCACACCAAATATGGAACACTATAGAACTTACCAAAACAGAATATTAAATAAAGCAATACAATTAATCAGAACAAAGCAAAACAGTGATAACAATATTTGCCTTCAAGGAGATGGTAGAAGGAAATCTCCCTTATTTCCTGTATTGCATATGGTCAACCTCTGAAGAGATGCTCAGATGTCTGGCTCCCACTTGCTAACAGGCTGTGGGGAGGATGGGATATTTGATTCTCAGCCTGCACACTGGTAGGCTCATGACTGCTTGCCAGGGAGGTGAGCGGGTTGCTTTCTTTCCCACCACCCTATGTTCCAACATGATGGGATCTTGGGAGACCCTGGCTGGTTCTCTCCCTGGGACACCTGCTGCTTGATCAAGACATGGCTGTTTACCAGGGAGACCTGCAGGTTGCTTTCCTTCCCAGCTCCTAAGTTCCAACATGGTGCCGTTCTTGGGAGACGCTGGCTGGTTCTTTCCCTGGGGCCCCCACCACTTGCTGGAGCCACGGCTGCTTACCAGGGAGGTGAGCAGCTGTATCAGTTATTATAAATCATTGATCACTCATACAACACACCACACATGATTTCTATAGCCCAGGGTCTGAAATATTGCCAACCATCAGGGAGGTCACATTGGTCAGTGTCAAGGTCCGTGCTGCTATGCCTGACAAAGTACTCTTCAGGTACCTGTACACAGAGCATTTTTATGGATGGTGGTTTAATGCTTCCATGCCATTCTCAAGGTTAGAAGTCTTTGCCAACCCTGAGAGCCCTGGGCCTGCAGACACCCATCTGCCAACATTCCCTCAGGGATTTGGCTGCCTCAGATTGTGGCCCCACTTCCATGGGGACCATCAGGATGTCAGTTCACTACTCCATATTTGTCCTTTGAATACAATCAAAGGCCCTGTCTACATGAGCATAACTAAATACCCAAATTAAAGTCTTACTAAATCATCTACCTATGTGCCAAAAGCATGTTTATACGGGTTGCTGCTTCTTCCAAGTTTGTATAGTTGTCAGAGCCCAGGTATTAACCTCTTGGCATCCAATTTTCCTGCCCATTTCCTACCCTATCAGTACACAAACCCTGGTAATCTGGCTTATTTGGCTTCAACTTCACCCAGAAACACATTTAAATTTTGCTAAGACCTTTCTAACCCATAGAATTTATAGGAACTCTCTGATTTTCATTGTCACTGCCATCATTTCGTTCCTCAGCCAAAAATCCTCCTTATGAATGTCAGTAAGAAGTGTTTCTTCACAAACATTTTTTTTTTCCTAATCAACAGAGCATTCACCACACAATCATTAGGTTGTAACCTGAAAGGACACAAAGTTTCTACAGGGCTCTGGCTTGTTTTTATGCGCAAGGAAGCATCACATGAAATGAGAGCCCAAGCTAAGCATAAACACGTTAGCAGGATAAAGACATGTGAGCCAGAGGATATTTCTAACAGAAGGACTCATCAATGCAAGGAGCAGCAATTTGGAAGAATATAACCCATATTTTAAAATTTGAAATATATGCCTTTCAGCAGAAACAGAGAAGCAGTGGAAATTTGGTTACTGAATTCAGATTAGATAACTAAAAGTTTTAGATTCATATTCAATAATATACTCTTATATGTTATGAAATTCATTGACGACATTTACATGGTAAAAGAGGAAGTGATGCAACATTATCTCCTTTTTATTTGATGATTATTTTCAGTTATTAACACTAGCTGAGTATGCCATCCCCTCTAAATCTTTGCATTTGAAAATAAGTCCTGCCATTGGGGAACTGAAAAATCAAAGCAATAAAAAGGATTGCTCAATTTTTACTGGCATGAATAAAAAGTTAAAAACTGATGACACCAAATGCTGACACAGATTTGAAGCAGCAAGAACAAGAATAGGAATTCATTACTGGTAAAAATTACAAAATATTCACAGCTTCTTACAAGTAAATGTATTTACCATCCAACCTAGGTATCACATTCTAAATATTTTTCTAAATAAGAGAGAGACCAATGCAGACACAGAAACTTAGGGATAACTGGTTATTGTAGTTTAATTAACAATTTTAGAAACTGAAAGTGACCGAAATGTATTCAGTATATGAATGCAAAAAGGAAAAAGCTGTGATTCCCCTGCAAAAGCAATCTTATTCAGTGATAAAAAGAAATGAGTTACCAAGCCACAAAAATACATGGAGGAAGATTATTTAGTGAGAGAGGTTAATCTGAAAACTCTACCTACTGTATGATTCCAAGTGTATGAAAAAGGCAAAACATTAGCAGACAGTAAAAAAGATCAATAGTTACCAATGGTGGGGGAGGAGGAAAGGACAGATAAAAAAATGAAGAAAATGTCATTTTTAGAGTGGTAAAACTAACCTGTGTGATATCATATCATAGAAATAGCCAAGTATGTATTTATTAAAACCCACAGAACAGTATAGCACAAAGAGTAAATCCCCTAAATAAGACCTTTAACTTTAGTTAATAAATATATTTCAGAACTGATCAATTAATAATAACAAATGTAGGGCTGGGAATTTAGCTCAGTGGTGTAAGAATCTGCCTGGCAAGCACAAGGCTATGAGTTCTATCCCCAGTACCACACAAACACACACACACATGCACACACACTAATAATAATAATGACAAATGTAATGCAAGATATTTATCTTACAAACAGCTGTGAATGAGGGGTGAGGGAGTGAATAATAGATACATGGAAACTGCACTATTGGTTCCATCTATTTGCAAATTTAAAACCTATTAATTTTTAAAAGGAAATCGTAACAATAAGCAGAGAGAAGAAAATAGCTACATCCAAATCAATGAATATTTCTAGTCAATTATGCATATTGCATTAATCTATACACTATTTACTACATAGGTACAGATTATCCCAGACATCACAAAATGTTGAGGTAAAACCTCCATGAAGGCGATAATATCTGTCATTGAGATTTATGTCATTGATATACCCCAAGTGAAGGCCACAGATAGACCCTTTACAATCAACTAGTAAAATAACTTTAAATTAACAAATAAATAAATCAGTTAATATAAACAGATAAAAGAAAAGATAATTTGGATAGTGTTTAGAGAGAATCCCCCGTGGACCTAAAAAAAGACACTGGAGTAAAGCCAAAGTAGTAGCATAAAAATAGCAACAACAATAAAATAAGAAACAGGACCACCCTGGGAGGCTTCCTTGGTAAACCAGTTGCCTATGAGTGTTAGCATGGTTGGCCTCTTAGAAAAGATCTGAATGGGGAACCTTAGTAGGCGGAGAAAACTAGAATGTACACCCGTTCTTTTGTCAGCATGGAAAATTAAATTTCCTAAGAATTTACAATGCCAATACTCAGCATAGATATGCTAATTAAACATAAAAAAGTTTCTGTCCCTTATTTTGCACATAGAAAATTGCTAAAAATTTGAACAACTGAATTAAGGTAGTTTCGGGAGATTTTCCTACTTGACTAAGATAGTTTTCTCTAAATACAATAGAATATTTTCCTTAAAATGTTCAAATCTCAGCTAAGAAAGATTGAATTGTGTAAGAATGTTATTATAAAAACTAGAAGAAAATTTATGAGAGTGTTCAAATAGAGCACAGAAACAGTAACAAAAGAATGTCCTGTTGATCATACAAATTTTGAAATAGTTGACTAAAGATGGCATAAAATGATAATATATGTTCAATAACACTTTCAATTTTAAATATTGAACTAATATTCACTAGCTAATGATAAACAAGTAATGTGAAAAACTAGTAGATAATTCTGAGCAGTAGAAAATCACAAGATTAAACATATGCTTACATTTTTCAGTCAGGGAAACAATATTAACAGAGTCATTATTACTCTCTACTAGGTAGGAAAATATTTAAGGACTGATGTTATCCAATTACCCAGTGTTGTTGAGGATGTAGGCAAACAGGCTTTCACAAAAGTTCTTTATGAAGAATAACTTGTTTCAACTTTTTAGAAGTTAAACAGGCAAGTTTATCCATAATAATTGCAGTTGCTTACTGTGTGCTGTGTAGTTCTATAAGGTCTTTCAATTAACATTGAATCTCTATGATTTTGTGGTGATGTAGATACTATTTTTTTTTAATTTTGAAGTTAGTAGAAATACAACAGAACAAGACAGAACAAAGCCCATTGAGACAGTGCAGTGAATTTGGTACAGAACTTCACAGCAGGTTACTGGGATAACAGTAATAGGTACCATAATATATCTTGTTATCTTCATAATAGTCGTCCTTTCAATTAGGTATAGTGAAATCAAACCAAAGACAGAACATTATAAAACCAATTGAAAGAGAATATTGAATTAAGTAAAATAATCATAATGAAACAAAACGGTGAAAGCAACATTTGCTTTCAAACAGAAGATAGAAGGAGATCCCCTATATCTGCTGTATGGGATACGGTCATCCTCCCAAGAGATGCTCAGACCTCTGTCCCCAGTTGCTAATGGAGGGAGGGGATAGCGATGTTTGCTTCCCAGCCTTCGTACCAGTAGGCTCACAGGGGCCACTGACTGGGTCTCCTCCTGGCTCATGCCAGAGAGAGGCACTTACCAAGAGGGCAGGCTAATTGCTTCTTTGTGCAGCTTCCTGGGTTCCAGCAAGGCCGTGGCTGGATCTCTGGGGCTGCTGACTGGGTCTCCTCCTAGCTTGCGCTGGAGAGAGGCACTTGATGTAGATACTATTATTATAACCCATTTTACAGATAAATAAATTGAGTCTTGAAGAGTCAAGTAACTTTTGTATCATTTATCTAGGAAGAGAGGCACTGAATTTAAACTTAGGTATGGTGGCATGAGTGTTTACTTCCCTATTGTATCCATAATACAACCTTGCATGTCTCATATACTGTTGTGAAATGTGCTCAAGGCTTTGTTTTCATTTAGGGCCAATGAGTCCAACAGATGGGGAAGTAATTGCTGTTGAAAAGATAGTTTGTGGTTCTCAGTCCATCCAGGCTCTTGCCTGTGTGTTGCATTTTTATCTTTTAGCTATTAGCTTACCTGATCTCTTCAGGATCACCAATGCCTCAGACTCCAGAGCATTGAGAATGTAGGAAAGAATACAGAAAATAGCATTTTATTGATATTTGTCTACTTCATTTGACTCAGAAATTTGCCATTTGGAGATTGTACTATAAAAATACATTTTAATAGAGAACTGCAAACATGTGCTCAATACAGCAGTGGTTACGCCCAGTAACATTTGTAAACAACATATGTGTTTCTCAATTACAATTGGTTGAATTGACTTTTCTATAAACAGAGTGGGTTATACAGCTCTAAATAGAAATGGAGAAAAATTATGAGCATTTAGAACATTAGGTTGTCAGTGACCCTTATCTTTGAGTGAGAAAGATTGAGAATGATGAAAATACTTAATCTCTTTAATAAGGTAAGATCACATTTGTTAATTCTGTGTGATATTTCCCTTGAAGTCTGGGTTTTGTTCATCAAGTTGTTGCCTGCACCTATATCTTCAAGATTCCTACCTATTTACTCTTCTAGTAGATCTAAGGTTGCTATTTTATTATTTAGACCTTGGATACATTTTGACTTCAGTTTAGTGCATGGTGATAGGCATGGGTCTAGCTTTGGTCTTTGACATTTGGAAAGCCAGTTTCTCCAGCATTATTTATTTAAGAGGCTATCTTTCTTCCAGTGAACATGTTTGACTCCTTTGTAAAAATAAGGTGGCTGAGTGTATTTGGAGTTGCATCTACATCTTATATTCTGTTCTGCTTTTCTCAAATTTTTTTTCCAGTACCATTTTGATTTTACCAAAGTAGTTTGTAGTATAATTTCAGGTCAAGGATCGTGATGCCATCTGTCTTGCCATTGTTGCCCAGAATTGCTTTTGCTATTCTAGATCTCTTCTGGTTCCAAATGAATTTTAGGAATGTTTTCTCTATATCTGTTAGATATGCAAATGATATTTGGATCAGAATTGCATTAAACCTGAATAACAGTTTTGGGAGTATGGTCATTTTCACTGTTGTGGTTCCTCATATCCAAGAGCAAGACATATCTCCATTTTCTGATAGCCTCTTTAAATTCATTTTTTCCTTTGGCTTCTGTAATTTTCACTGTGCAGATCTTTTACATTCTTTGTTAAACTGAGTCCTAAATATTTCAATTCTTAGATGTTATTGTGAAGGGTGTGCTTTCCTTAATTTCTTTCTCTATGAGTTTGTTGCTTATGTACAAGAAATCTATTGATTTTTGAATGTCAATTTTATATCTTGCTATGCTACTGAATTTAAATCTACAAGTGTTTTTGTGGACTTTTGGGGGTCTTCTAATTTATCTTCTTCCTTTCCTATGTTTATACCCTATTAAAAAGCTTTTACATAAGAAGACAAATCACCAACAGAGTGCAAAGAAAACCCATAAACTGGGAAAATAATATAGCCAATTGTCCTTCAGACAAAGGACTTATATCTAGGACATATAAAGGACTGAAAAAAATCAGACAGCCCAAATTCAAAGTCTTAATCCAAAACTTGGAATCTGAGATGAATACACAATTCTCAGATGAGAAAAAAAAATACAAATGGTAAGTAAATATCTGAAAAAAGTGTTCCACATCATTGATCATTTGAGAAATACAAATTAAAACAACACTGAGACTTCATCTCTCCCCAGAAAGAACAGCTATCATCAAGAAATCACTGTTGCTAGGAGTGAAGACGGGTGCAGCCACTGTAGAAATCAGTGTGAAGATTCCTTTAAAAATTAGAGTTAGAGGTTCCACTGAAACCCAGATATTCTCCTTCTGGGTCTCTTCCCAAAATTAAAAACATCGTGCTACAGTGACATATGTGCACTCATGTTTACAGCAGCACAATTTATAATAGTTCAATCTTAGAAACAACCCAAATGCCCATCAAACAAGGAATGGATAAAAATATGTGTTTTTTATGTAATGGAGTACTGCTCAGCTGAAAAGAAGTATAAACTGGAGACTTTATAGGTAAATAAATGCAACTCGAGTCCATACTCGCTCATAAATGAAATAAACAAGAGCCATGTGGGCAAATATTATCTCCCCAGTGTAAAAAATTGAACTAGTAAATAAGATCCAAAATTTATAATAGATACTATGAACTGAGAAGAAATTGTTCAAAAGCAAAGACAAACTGTGATGAAGGAAAATGGAAAGAAAGAAAGGAAGAAAGAAAGAAAGAAAGAAAGAAAGAAAGAAGAGAAAAATTCCATATTTATACACAAAATAGCTGAGATACTTAAATAGCTAACTTCTCTTAAATCATTGAAAAGAAACTTTTGTGCCAACATTATTTGGACAAGATATTATGACTATATCTTGCACTCTGAATAACTACAAAGATAATAACACACAATGTATTCATTATTGTAACTTTCCTACTAACATATTTTGAAACTCTGTTCTATTGTTTTTTTCTCTTTAAAATAAATAAATAAATAAAATAAAAAAATGTTATTCCAACTTCAAAAAAATAAAAGGAAAATACTTTCATATGCTACCATATGTTTGAGTAAAGAAGTGATCTCACCTTTCATAAAGATTATTTCCTGTTTTACATCCTAGAAAGAGCAGACCTTTTAAGTTGATTTGAATTATAAAGGGCTGCAAAGAAAAAAGCATCTCTGGTGTTACTTTTGAAGGAAATAACACCAATTCTGCTGTTTGTGGAAACTAAGAAGTGAAGATGTGCCTTAAAAGGAGGAAATCAGCATCCAGCAAAGCAGTCTTAGAGGGATGGACTTTCTGAAGAGTTCTAGTCACTGGCCAGTATGAAAGGACAACGGTTCCTAAAATTTAATTGGATATCAGAATTTCATGGAGGGCTTGTTAGGATAAGGTAGTGAACATTGCTCCTCCATTCCAAAATTTCCTACTTCAAGGATCTGTGGGAAGTCCCAAAATATGACTTCCTCACAAGCTCCTGGTGATGCTAATACTGAGGGTGTAGAGACCAGACTTTGAGATTCACCGTCCAAGAGGAAGGGCTGTTGAATGAGGATGCTAGCTTGGAGAGGTCTTTTTAATAGCTGTAGTTATTGACTGGATCCACTGACCCTGACAAAGGAACCACCAATCACACCAGTAAGATTCGGGAAGCAAGCAAACCTCCAGCAGAGGGCCATGCCAGAAACCTTGGGCACCAGGGTATGGGCAGATTTGTTCTAGTCTGAGGAGAATCCTGAACGATTAGCTATCTGAGCATGATTAGGTAGTATTGTTTTACACAGCCATTTTTTGCATAATGGCTGCAAGATAA
The DNA here is from genome assembly GCA_004027455.1 of Hydrochoerus hydrochaeris. Lineage (NCBI taxonomy): Eukaryota > Metazoa > Chordata > Mammalia > Rodentia > Hydrochaeridae > Hydrochoerus > Hydrochoerus hydrochaeris. The sequence goes on along the minus strand of PVLA01003275.1, from coordinate 68,052 downwards.
AAATTTCAGATCAGTCCTTATCTCTGGCATGCTCTTATGGCCAACATGTACTTGTTTTTGAGAACTCCAGAAAGGCACTGAAACATTTTATAGCATGAAGTTCAAGTGTCCATGATAGTAATTGCCAAAAACGTGTTTCAAATTCTCTCTGAGCCTCCCCAATAAATATTGGAATTACTTTTTGGAACCTGACTATGTGAAAGGTCCTGTCCTTCTGCTAGGATAATGTCATAAGAGTCTTTTGAAATACATCGCTCTCTAGGAAAAAGTAATATAAACTCCTGAATCTTTGTTTTAAATTTTAACCAAAATCACTCATAAAATTGGAATTTTTGTTGTCATTTGACTTCTGGGATTCTGAAGCAGGTGGTGAAAGACAATATTGATTAAAAGTTATATTCATTTGATCAATTCAGATCAGGTCTCTGTCATAAAATATGCACTGAATTAATCTTTAAAAAGCATTATCAAATTGACTTGGATTATCAAAGAGCAAGAAATTATGCTTTTTTTGGTTTAATTTTGTTACTTAAATGTGGCTTCCTTCATGCTGAGTTTTCAAGAGGGGCAGTAGTGGGAAAGAGAATACTATTAATACATGTTGTCTTATAAATAAAGCCCAGGAGTTGAAATAAAGATAATTCAGCTCAAACACGAGAATTTTACTTAGTGAAATAGTATTCCCACTGTGAAATGCTTAAAGAGTAAAAATACATATTGCTGTTTTCATAAAGCTAATGTTTGTATTCTATGTTCCCTCTTTAAATTAGAAGGTTGTTCCTCTGAGAAATAAGGAAATTTCTGGTAACTGTACCACTTCATTTTGAATATTCGACTGTTCTAGAAAGTTCCATGACACAGTGTTCATCCATTTATGTCTTCTGATTACTCATTTTAGGATGTTATGATGACTTGATCGTAGCAATAACTGAACGCAGGAGCTAGTTCTTACATCACACGTTCTCATGCTCACTGTGAAAAATTTGTAAAGGGCAGCAAAGCTTGATGGACGGGAGTGGAGACAGTGGAGCACTGATGGTGCAGGATGGACAAAGGGTGTTTACAGATGAACAGCTCGGTTCCTGGCTATCAGTGCTAAATACTGAATCGCGGTTGATACATCCTTTCTTTTTAAGGCTGCAGAAGGACTTGGGCACCACCAGAGAATGTGGTCATTTCTGTCTGCTCTGTTGCCATGGAATCGTACCGCCTTTGTGTTCCCACCACCAGAGCCCACAGCACTAGCGATGAGTATTATTTACACTATTCCTGGCCTAGAGCAGAGCTGGCCTATCTGTGGAATCTTTAAAACAAGAAAGGGTCATTTCTACAGTGGTTAAGTTCTCTGTCACGAGGGAGCTATTTTGATTGATATTTTGATTGATATCTTTGCTTTTAATCTAACACCTTTGAGAGCTGTAACTCTCTCATTATGGTTTAGTCTCTGTGTATGTAGGTGTAACTGACTTTTTGTGTATTAACATAAAATGAATTACTGTGTGGACCCTCTTCCTCTCTGAACACAGAATATAAAGATATGCATATTGCTTCAAGAGATTTGCTATTCTGTTCTGCTCAGAACAAATGAAAAAATAACAAAAAGCATATCCCTAGCATTGAGAATGCATAAAATATTCAGCATAAGCCATTAATTAATACTAAAAGCACATTACATTTTATATGACTGAAATGTATGTATTTTGTTTTAATGTAGCATATCTCTGCAAATAAAACTTTCATGACATAGTATTCATCTGTTTATATTTTATGATTACTCAAAGCCCGACTGAAATATTGTTTAATTTTTTTTATTTAAAGAGGAAAAAAATGTGTAAAGGGTAGAGATAATACACAATTTAAAAAAAGATAAACAGTAACAAATCATTAGTTGATAAGTTACATATTGCCCTTTTAGAAGTAGTTCTTCAAGTTACAATATTAAAGCATACAAAGTAGATATTCAAATGGTGAGAATGTAAACAGCTATGCATGCATTAGTCTCTACATGTATTTCTATCCTTTCTGTATTAGAGGGAAAAACAAAACCTACCAAGACAAAACAAAACAAATTCCAATAAAAACATGAAAGCAAAAAGTCATATAAAACCAAAGTACAAGGTGATCTACAATGATTACTGTGTTGTTTCTTATTATCTTTAATAGAATTGTCTATATCATTAGGCATAATTGAATATATCAGTATAATTGAATATAGCAGTACATAGCAATATTAGTAAAAAAACATTGGAGACAGTATAAAACTTCAAAGGCAGGTAATAACCAAACTAGAGTGGATATTCTAGTGAATCTTGTCATTTCAAATGCAGTTGCCTATACTCTCAGACTTGATACTATCAATCATAACAGTTTTGCATAAAATCTATCAATGCAAAACAGTGATCTAACAAACCAGATTTGATTACGATCAGTCATGGTAAAACAGTGTAGGTTATACAGAGCTTTAGATTAAGTTAATAGGAAATTAACGATGATTACTGTACTATATCCTGTTATTTTCTGGATAACTGTCTGTGCCCTCAAATCTAGTACAGGTAGAATGACTGGAACAGAATATAATACATCTAAGCAGAGTAGTGTGAGTAATGTGGGTTTTAAATCCTGGTGCACTATTAACAATAGTGTATTAAGGCCATCTATGTTAGAGATTCTAGCCATCCTTCTCTGCCTCATTTCTGCTATGCTATTTTTCTGCCTTTGTTTGTCTAGTTTTTTCCTTCATTCTACTGCCTGCCCCACTCATTGAGGCCTTTCTGCCACTGTTCCTAAAATCCTGGTATTTTTTTTTCTCTCTCTAGAATGTCCTTCAGTATTCTCTGTAGGGTTGGATTGGTGGTCACAAATTCCTCCAGTTCCTCTTTGTCATGGAAGCATCTTGTCTCTGCATTAATTTCTAATGACAGTTTTTCAGGGCACATCAATCTGGGCTGGAGGTTATTTTCTTTCAAGGCTTGGAATACTCACTCCAAGCTCTTCTTGATCTGATGGTCTGTGTCGAGAAGTCTGTCATGATCTTGATGGGCTTAGCTTTATAAGTAATCTGTTTCTTTTCTCTGATGGCTTTTAATATTCTGTTTTTATGTTGAATTTCTGGTATCTTGATTATTATATGTCTGGGTGTAGATCTGTTTTGGTTGTAGGTGGCTGGAGTTCTGTATGCCTCACACAACTGAATGTCATTTTCTTTTCCCATGCTTGGGAAGTTTTCCTTAATTATTTCCATGAATAGCCTTTGTAATTTGCCTGTTTGTATTCCTGCTTCTTTGTTCACAATTCTTATTCTTAAATTGTAGATTCTCTTGTCATCTTCTAGCCTTTGTATTGTTACTGCCTGTTTCCTTGTAATTTTTAAGATATCTTCCCTTTCATGATCACACATTGCAAACTTGTCTTCAAGTTTTGACAGTCTATCCTTAGTTTCTTTTAAGGAGTTTTGCCAGCTTTCAATGGAATTTTTAATTTTCTGGTAGTCTCTTTGATACTGCTTCCTGTATTCTATATTTTCTTTAAATTATTTACTAAATGTTTCTCTCCTTTTTTTGTGTTCCTTCTTCCATCTGTATCTTCCTGAGAGATGCTTCCTGAGAGCATTTCTTTTATTACTCTACTCATATCCTGCTTTACCTGATTTAATATTTCAGTTTTGAGCTCATCTACAAGTTCCCGAAGATATCTCTTAATGTCCACTGAAGCCATGTCTGATGTTGTGTGTTTGCCGCCCTCAGTCTCCCTTGTTTTTCCCTCTCCTGGATCAGTGCTCTCAGGATTCTGGGCTGGCAGCCTCCTCTTGCCTCTCTCTCCTGTCATGGCCCTGGCTTCCTCCACATGGGTTACAGTGCAGGTCCCAGCCCCCTTCCCTGTCAGCCACTGTTCCTCCAAAGCACGCTGGTGAGGGACCTCCACCCTCCCCTGCCTGCTTTTGTCACTGAGGTGTAAGCAGCGTCTGTGTTTGCCCGCCTCTCCTCACCAAGGCAGCCAAACTTCAGGGGCCTTCACCCGGTTAGTGCGTGCTAGGCACAAGAAATCAATTTGGGACGGCTCATTGTATCCCGGCCAGGGGCGCAGCCCAGTCCAAGCAAATCCCATGAATCTGCTCTGGGAAGGAAGCCACCAACTGAAGTCACTGTTGCTCCCAGTTCAGGCTTCTCCTACGCGATTCCAACATGTCGCCCATTTGGTCGCACCCTTCCTGTGGGGGGGGGTCTCATTCCCAGGACTGACCGTGGATTAATGAAGGTCCCTTCATTGGCTCCGCTCTCCATTGGGCTCCCCAACCCCCGACTTCAGCACTGCTGTGGCTCCTGTGAGTGTTGGCAAGAACGAGTTTGGGCGGCTCTGCCTGCCGGCGCAAATTTGTGAATTCAGACCGGCACAAACTTGGTGGGTTGCAGTAAAAATGCCATATCCAGTAATTTTAGCTGTTCCAATTATAGCTCCAAGACTGTGTTTGACAAGCTTTTTTACGTTTTAATTTCTTCCTGTGTCAAGAGGATCCATCTCCCTCTGTCTGGGTCTCTCCAGGATGTTTTATTCTGGCACATGAGTTGTTTCTCCCAGAGGCTTTGTATTTTGTTGCTCACTGATTGGCCATCTTTAGCTCCTTCCCAGACTGAAATATTGGTTTGACTTTTAAAAAGATAAAGTTTTCTTAGCAAATTAATAATATCATAAGACCAAAAACATAATGTTAATACATCTTCAAAGTAGATGCCAAATATGCTAGAACAATTTAGAACAGTTATATACTTAATTTATATGTAGATTGGTTTCTATCTGTGAAAAATTTCATTACTAATAATATTCTTACATACTAGTTCATTAGCTGAACCTGAAAAGCCCATAGTACGTAAACATTACTTAATAGTGTTTATATACAACACTGATCCATACAGGAAATAGCCAAAAATGGAGCAGAAAAATAAAATTGAAATGTCAACTTTTTTCTGTACAATTCTCTCATAATTGGATAGTTTTATAAAAATTTAAATTTTTTAATTCAACACATATTTATGGGATCATTGTTATGTTCCAATGACATCAGTTGCTGTGACAGAGACTGGAAAGTGTTTATCTAGTATTCAATCTTTTCTTCCAGAGCACGATTGCTTTCTGCTAAGCGTGAGAATTGGAGTGTACCAAGCTGCGAAACTGTACTCCTTAGCTTCTTTTTTAGGCAACATGGCTACACGGCTGAGATCTGGACAGTAGGATATTGCATGGTGAGCTCATTTGGCCAGATGTTAATCCTTGTTGCCTGGAACACAAAAGCCTGGAGCTTTGGTCCAGAGGCCACCAGCAAGAGGTTAGACGAGAACTGCTGGTGAGACATTGGTAACTAATGCATGTCAGTGTTCTTCAGAGAAACAGGGCCAATAGTAGTGATGGATGGATGGATGGATCAATGATACATAGATAGATAGATAGATAGATAGATAGATAGATAGATAGATAGATAGATAATAGATATCTCTATAAATACACTTGTTTCTGTTTCTGTCTCTGTCTGCCTCTCTCTCTGTCTCCTTCCCCCTCCACTGTCTCTCAGAAAATTAGAATTGGCAGATGATGTTATAGAGGTTTTCAGGGCCCTTGATCTGCAGTGAGCAAAAGCTCCAGGTCCAGAAGATCCCATGGTGGCTTCCCAATCTGAAGGGCAGTGGCCTCAAAAAGAAAGCAAGAGAAAACTGTTGTTCTGCCTTAGAGCTAGGCAGTGTTATGGATTAAACACTGGTGGTCAAGTTAACACCAGCTGAATTAAATCAGCATGGTGCTGAGTGTAGATGTTCCACCTGAGGAAAGTCGCCAGCATAAGTAGAGACGTGGAGAAGAAGAGTGAGGCGCTGTGGGTTCTCTAACTGCTGCTGTCTGAGCCGCTGGTTCTCCTGGAGGAGTTCGTCATGACCGGCTTCCCCAGTGTGAGCTCGACCATTGTCATCAGAGTTGCTCAGGACCTTGTTGGTGAGAGGGGCTGTGGTTCATTTTGGGGGAGCTCTGGTCCTTACATTGAGCATCGCTTCCTGGCTCAGGAGAGGAAGATGTGTGCTGTTAATCTCCAGGACAAACTCTTCATGCTGGCTTTCTGGCATGTACTCAGCTGTTCTTATTGTCAGAGGAGCTCAGGACCTCCGTGTCCCTGAGGATGGCTATGGTACTTTTCAGGGCAGCCCTGGTACTTCTTTTGGGCGTGATTTCTCGGCTCCACAGTGTAAAACCCTCAACCTACCAGCACAGCTCCTTCACCCTGCTAGTACATACTTTCTAGCTTCCACAATTGACCTTTGGGCCTTCCCAGCACGGATCCGTAAAAGAGACTGGTGTGAGTCCTTCTCGTGGGCTCTAGATCTCCAGTTGGACTTGTGGGAAGCACTGTCATGAGCTCTGGGTTTTCATCTGGACTTGTGGGACATTGCTGTAGGATCCAGGTCCTTGGCTGAATATTCTAGGTCTTTAGTGTTGTGGACAGATTTCCTGCACTATCTTTTGCTAACTCTGGGTGACCATTAGAAAATAATATTATAAATTCTGTGTCCTGATTCTAATTGTTCTCCTCACAACCCTGACTACAACAGGCAGCATGAGTTTCTCTCCACCTTTTTCGGTTCTTTCCAGAACTTCAACTGTTAAATAAACTGAAGAAACTTAAGAGAGGTTATTTGACTTATTCAACATAATTATTTAATGTCAGTCTCAACCACAAACACTCTCAGAAGGCAGATCAGGAATAAGCCTGATCACGCTAACAGGCCTCCCAATGGTGGACTTGAGTGGACAAATAAAATTAGTTTTGGCCAAACACAGTGATGTTGGCCATGCCACATGGGGTCGCCCCTAGATTTCCTCGTGTGAAAGAAGGATAAACTTCTGCCTGTTTAACTCACTGTTTTACACCTGTTTTTCAGCAAAATGCAATGCCCAGCTGATATCGTGGATATAATCACCTTCAAATACGGAATTGTGTACAACGCTAGAACTTTAAACCTCATTTTCACATGATAAACTCTTAGCAAATATTCGGATGTCTATCACCAAGCACATAAAATCTTAGGATCTACTTAGGAGATAAAATCTTTCTTAAACCAACTTGTTTTACTATAAACTATAAATGCAGCGTTATCGCAATTTATAAATATTCTTTGTTATTAAAAGTATTATTTCTTTTGCACTAATTTTCATCCTGTTTTATGTGCATATCCATGAGCTATCAGGAAATCTGATTTATATTTTATTAAAATTTTTTCTTCTAAATATTTTAGATTGTGAGGAGGGATGTCTATCCTGCTTCTGAGTCCATTATATACTATTGTCCTCAGTTCTTGCAAAATCACTCACAATCTAACTTTATCCATTTATTTACTCACTTAATCCTTTAAATTTCTATGCATTACTTAGTGTGTGCAATATATTAATGCATTACTCACATTTATATGTGTGCTTAAAAGTTGTTTTCTGTGCATGTATTTTAAAAAGATTTTCAGTGGTACTGTGTTATAGTCTATAATTTAATTAAACTTTTTCTGGTTTGGTTTGATATATATTCAGCGCTATATACAATATCCATTCATGTTTCCATATGTACATTTAATCAATTATTTCTGTTTGGTGCATAATATTCTCTAGAACAAAGCTACCGTGAATCATGTAATGGTTCCTCCTAAATTCACGTTACAATATTGAAGCAACAAGCATTTATTTACAAGTTCCCTATAGAACATGTGAGAGCTTGGGAGACTCTCTTTTGCATGTAGACAATGTGAAATTTATATACATCTATATATATATATATAAATATAATGTTGCCTAAGATATTCTTTGTTGGCTCACAGGAAATTCACATACTTAATTTGATTTTTGTTGTTTTGTTTGTTTGTTTTGTTTTAAAATCTTTTATTATGGAGTTTCAAATACATGTTAAAATATAAATATTTATACTGAAGAAAAGCAAAGTCATATGCTTTTACCATTTAAACTCTCCATTGAACATTCTAGACTTATTTATTTCAAAATGAAATTTTCCTTATGGAAAGGAAAGGAGTAATGTACTGAAAATATGACACTAAAGTATCTAACAACAAATATTCCACCTCTATATTATATTCAGAGCCAACTAGTTTCGCTGCTCAGAGACACTGACCTCTCAGGCAGTGCTAATGATCTTCTTCTTACCTTTTCAAAGCTCCACAAGCCCTAAATCACATACTGAATTAATATGACTAAATAGTGCAAAAATAATTCTTTTTAAGTTTTCTGAATCCATCAATGCCCTACCAGCATGTATGAGAATGTAGGCTAGCCCTTATTCTCTCCAATACTTAGTATCACTTCCTCCAAATTTTACTTACATGTCAATGGAAAATTGTATTTTATGTTTCAGCATGCATTTCCCTGATGACTAATTACTTCATTTATTTTATAGTCCTTGGAGAAGTACTTCTTCTCTACTTCCTCCCACGTTTTTTGATTGAGATTGCTGTAATTTTGTGTTTGTTGCTTTCCACGAGCTCTTTTTTCTTCTGTATTATTAAGCCACCCCACACTTAGGCATATGAAATACATCCTCCCATTTGATCACATGTCCATTAAATCTTACTGAACAGTAATGCTTAATTTTCTTATAAAGCAATATTTTACTTTATGGTTTGTACTTTTGGAAACTTTAAGAAGTTGTCCTCCATCTCATCTCTTAATCACTAAGATATACAGGCATTTTATTTTACTAACTTTCTAATTTTATCATTCATATTTGGGTATTTGGAGCAATATGAAGGCTACCAGCACATGTGGCAATAGATTAGAATCCAGTTTTATTTTGATTTAGAAGGTGAATCAGTTTTCTCAACATTATCAAATAACCCATTTTTGTTCATTGTATATAATTCTCTAGTTATTATACATGCATTTATAAACAGTCTATAAGCTTTTTATTTGATTTTGGAGGTTTTTTTGGTATATTTTTATCTATCTTTCCAAATTGATGTTTATGTCCTGGGAGACTAGTAGAATGCCTAGTGGCTTTTTGAGTGCATATTTATAATTTATTTATAATAAAGCCTATAAACTAATGTCTATTCAACAGAATTTTCAGGTAAACCAGGACTCTGTCTTCACTTAAATACAGACTGATGTTCACAATCTCTGAACACTCATGATTAAAACTCCACTATATTTTCTTTGAATTTCTTATTCACTAGTTAAATTTTATTGCATATATTTTATTATAACTATATAATTTAAATCCTGCAAAAACAAATGAAATGTGAGTACAAAGAGAGAGTTGCTTCAATAAAAAGTATTTTTATATGTAATTATTAATTTTATTTATTCATTTATTTATTTTTGGTAGCAAGGCTTGAACTCATGACCTCATGCTTGCCAGGCAAGTGCTTATGCTGCTGAGCTAAATCCAAGGCCCTAATAAAAAGTATCTGAAGTATATGATAAAGAGAATTATTTTTGCAAAAAGTGTGGGCTAGACAAAGGAGTAAACAATTGCTAAAAATATGGAAATATTAAAGGTAAAGCATAATTCTCCGATGGCTTTAAATTCTTTTTCATTTCAAAATAACCAAACTTGGAAAACCCAGATGATGCCTTACCAGGTGGTCTAGACAAGATAAGTGAATTAAAATTGCAAACAAGATATCTAAATTGTGAGAGGCAAGTAAGGTTTTAAAAGTTTGACTCAAAGAGGGACTAGCCTACATAGAAACATTGAAATCAAATCACACATTTGTCATTTGTATAATTCCACCATGTTTTAACCAACATTTTTAGTCAAAAGGAGACCTTCCTTAAGGTAATCATGTAATAGAGGTTTCAGATTCCACATAAGCTGCAAATTCAGACTTTGCTGGCATACTTAAGGGAACTGTTCTACAAAAGTGCATTTCAGTCACTGAAATTTTTTCCCTTATGTTATTAAAATTAAAACCCCTGGATAAATATTATATCAAGATGAGAAGCAAGCATATAAATCCATCTTCCTTACTAGCTAAATGTTTTTAAAGAAATAAATCCATTCCAGCAGAGACAAACTGAAAGAATACAGTCATCTCCTGGGAAATTTTGAGAATTCCTGAAAGATAGGAAGCAGATGGAATCAGAATGTCAGAGAAATAAAAGTAGAGGAAAAGCAGCCTGAAATACACTGATAAGAAAATTACTTTTGAAAGCAACTTCAAATGTAATTAAATCGCAGTCAACAAACAAGACCTTAGGACATAATCAGAGTAGTTCCACGTTGTGATTAATTAAGACATTTCTACTCTCTCCTGTGTCACTCACACAAGCTACGTGCGGCGGTTATGGTTTCTCCAACTACCCTTCCTTTAACCCACTGTGTCAAAAACCTAGATCCATAATAAACATGGCAGAATAGGGATCTTAGTGCTTGTATCAGAGTATGGAGCAAAACAGAGTAAAGCCGAAAGGAACGTCACCCTCCACAGGAACCTAGAGAAAGAAAGAAACAAGGAGAATATACACTTTCCATTGCCCATGCTACAGTCACTAGTACATGACTCTGAAGAGTGTATTTCTGGCATAACAATCTCAGAATAAATACTGGGCCTAAACAAGTGGGGAGTACCCTCACAGGAAGCTCCTACACCATGAGGGAACCCTCACAATCTGGAAACCACACACCTACCTCCTCAGAAAATTTCCAGAGGAGGCAACATTAATGGAAAATTTGTTCAGAAACAATTAAAAACTGACTATAATATGCTTATGAAAACGGGCAGGAATCACTGAGAATTTGAGGAGAAACCACAGATTAAAAAAAAAAATAGGTACCATATTCATCCAATGAAACAACACCCAAAAAATGACATTTTAAAGAATAACAGAAGAAAACTAATATGCATTGCATAAGAATTCTAAAAAACACACATAAAATCTTAGAAAAACATGATCATAAATATTAAAAATCAAAGAAAATAAATGTTGTGAGTTGTGCTTTGTAAATAGCAGGAGATAGAATAAATAGGCTGGACTGTCGCACTAGGGGAATAGTGTAGGAAGACAGGAGAAAAGAAAAAGATTGATCTATATAAATGCATTGGTATTCATTTCAAATTGATCATTATAGTCACTTGACAAGGTGGATCTAATTATACTAATCACTGGACAGACACAGGAAAAAAAAATCTAAACATGGAGGAAGTCAGGGGCACAATGCAGGACTTGAATTTCCTGAGTCCTATGCCAAGTTCATATTCTCCCTAGCCTATTAAAGCAGTGACTTTTGAGTAGACAAATCAGTGGAAAATACCTGCTTTGGTATCCTGCAGTACTGAGAACACACGGGAGGGAAATATAAGCATAGCTGTTTTGGGTACACTGCAATACTAAGCACATAAAGGAGGAAAGCAGGAGAGAAGGTACATTACAGGCTAGATCAAAGATTATCGGCTGAAGATCTGGAGGAAGATTGGGAGATAAATACCCTTGAGTCAGGTTTCATCAGAAGTCTAGTTATGCATGGGCAGCCCAAGAACCTGTAGGATTCTGGATCTCCTCTCTAGAAATGATGACTCAGTTGGTGTGGGTGGGTGCGTAGCTGCATGATCTCTGTGTTAACAGGTACCCGAATAACTCAGAAGCAGAGTCAGAGTTGAGAGAAGAGAGCAGGGCATCTGGGAAAGCCACAGCAGCTAGAATTCCCATGGCGCAGTGTCAGAGAGGAGGGCCAGTTCAGGGGACATGCAGAGTCTCCGTTTCAGCTAAAAACTGATCAGCTTGAGCTCATGAGCAAACCACTTCAGGCTGAGGAAAGAACGGAAAGGTGAAACATGTTTGGAGCTCACGCAAGACGAGGAAGAATTCCTGTTCCCCTGTTCTGAGAGAAGGGTTTGCAAGATACAAAGGCATTAACTGCTCAGAAAGATTTTGTCTCAGAAGTGGAGCTAAAATATCCCATCTACAGCAGAACAGTGAGCTTTGACAAGATCAAACTGTTTGCAAGTAATTTAGCTGCACCTCTAGTAAGAGATGAAGAAAGAAATATGATTTACTTGAAAAGGTAAAACCCATGATTCAAAGAAGTGAAAGTACAATGAAGGAAATAATTAACTGAGGAAAACAGAAATTATAGGAATTATGTGTATGATAAAATTAGTAAAGAAAAATATAAAAACATAATTGTATCTCATAATTTAACAATATTATGTTTTACTATTCAAAAAGGTAACAAAATCACAGACATGCTAAAATAAGCATGAAAGATATAAAAAGAAACTAGTAAAACTAGAAATGAATTTTCAAAGAATAAGATTATTAGTCAACTAAACCCCTAAGAAAGTCAATTTAAAGAACCAGCAATGTAAACCACCAAAGAGTAAAATATGGAGAGAAATGGAACTAAAAAAATGAATAAAGAATCAGAAAAGTGTGGGTAAACTTTAGGCATATGAAGCTGGTGAAAAATATAGAGAATGTTTAAAGTCTTTTAAAAAATTAATGAACCAAATATTTCCCAATCTGATAAAAATAATAAACTCATAGATCCAAAATTTCAGTGAACTCGCATTCAAGAAAGCTAAAAAGTGCATCAAAGTCTAATATAATTCTAATCTATAATAAAAGATCAAATTAGTTATCAGACTTTTCTCTGGAAACAAGGTGAGCTAAGGTAGTGGATGATATCTCTACAAGTATTGATGAAAAAACGATGGGAAGGAGAAATTATCAAGTCCAATAATTCTTTCATATATGAATGAATAATTAGACTGCTCTTCCTGTATTCAATAGTTGGGCTAAGCATTATTGTTGTCTTTGCAAACATAAAAATAAAATCAAAGTGGAGAATCAGATAGCAAATGTGAGTACAATCTTGCAATGCTAAATGTGAGCACTTTGGCCGTGCTATTTTGATATATAAGAGAGCCCAAGAGGCAAAAGAGAGAGATGATGGATTAGAGCAAGAAAAAGGAACGTTCTTTTAAAATCTTTCCCAAACAAGGGGTGGTTACTGTGGAGGGAAAGCCCCACATAGACTCTGCAGTGAGCCCAATCTGATTCTGCTGTTCCTACCTACAGCTCAGAGTATTTCTTTCACTTCCTTTCCTTTCTCATTCTCCTCACTGGACCCATTCGCCTATAAAAGTCACCAGAAAGCAGATGCACGCCCTTGGAAGCGATCCTCCGGAGGGTTCCGAGGTCTCAGGCGTCGTTGTTAACCTCTGTGACGGTGCAGATGGCGGGGAGCAAATCCTCACAAGCAGCCCAGAGGCCCAGGCCGAGAGTGCAGCTCTCATGAATAAATCATGCATCTCTGCTCAGAGTGCGGGCTGTGGGTACTGGACTGCATTTGTTATTCACCTACATCCTGAGCGTCTCCTTCCAGAGCTGAAGACATGGATGAGGATTTGTTCTTTTTTGTTCTTTTTTATTGTGGTTTTTTATTAGTGCGTATGTGCCACACAAAACTCCTTTTGTGGAGCTGGGAAGTGAACACTTCTCCCCATTCCTTCCTTCCTTTTGCCTCCCCATCTCCTCCATCCATCTCTTGGTCCTCTGACCATCTCTCTCCCTATTTCTATCCTCTGTTTTTATTTTGCTCTTGAATTTATTTCCATGCAATAATTAAGCCTGTGCATCTGATCTATTTCACTTCACATTATAGTTTCAAGGTGCGTGTCCTTGCCTACAAATGCCTCATGTTTATCTTTCTTTTGGGCAGACTAGTAATCCATTGTGTGTAAACACCGCGTTTTCTTTGCCCTTGTGAACAGCTTACACACAATACTCGGGACCTCTTGACCATATGTACATCTGTGCGAAGAATTCTGAACTTGATCCTGCAATAATAGTCTTGACAGTGGCAGCCTCCCACCTGCCTCTCAGTGAAAGGATGCATTTGGCTCAATAATAATTAGCATCCATTACTGGGAGCGCTTTTCCTGGGCTGGGGATGGCCCTCCCAGGCTGCAGGTGCAGAATTATCCCCGTGACCTTTTGCTCTAAGATGGGTCGTGGAGGGAAGGGGTGGGAGCTGTCAGGAGAGAATCACAGGCTGTTCATCTTGCTTAGGCATCATTGTCTGGCCTCTGCTATTCATGTCAGCGGCAGTGTTTTCTCCTGGGAAATTGACAAGAGAGGCAGGGACGCCTCCTCTGTCAGCGTGCTTGATGGGGCTTTGCGATTGAGCACCTGGTTTTATTTACTGGTGTCCTCACACTCGTTCTTAAAGAAAGAAAAACCACTGTATTACCAGACACAAAAACATCACACAAGGAAAACAGGTGGCTGGAGGCTGACTGACAGACAAGGACCTGAGGAAGGAGACGTGGACAGAACTGCTGTGTTCCCAGAAAGCAACTCGGGCCACCAGGGCCAGGGAGCCCGCATTGGGTGCAGCCTCAGGGGCCCAGGCCACTCACAGGTGCCAGCTGGTGCAGGTGAACATGCATGTAGATATTTGTCTTTTCCCTCATCCGCTTCATGTTTTCGCTTCATGTTGTAAGAAGGGAAAATCAGAGCGCCACTGTGCCCAGCTATTTTTCTGACAAACTGTCTTCAGAATTGTGTGGATTGACTGCTTTTCTTCTTTGCTCACTTGATGATAACACAGCTCCTGCCAAGCGCTTCCCAGTTACCAGTGAGCTCCTACCATGCTGTAGGGATCCTTTGGTACCTTAGCAGACACACACCACTCACTGCCTCTCCCAGCACCCAAGCTCCTCCGCAGCAGACTCAGCATCTGACGCATCTTGATTGGTCCACAGCCTGTCTCAGCCTTCCCAAAGGTGCTCCGGGAGCACCAAGAGCCACGGCCAGCTGACTGCAGTCTGCTGCGCTTCAGGTCGTGCTGCAAAAGTTGGAGTCCAGCTCGCTTTGACTTCATGTCCTCACCTTCTCAGCAGTTTCCACCATCGGAAATGTCAAGCCTGCTAACGTCTTATACTGCCAACCCCAAATTTACTTTCCTTAGTATTTACCACTTAGTTTTCTTGGCTGTCTTGCACATTGCTCTTCTAACATGACAGGCATTTCTGCCTATCTTGTATAGTACTTTCATCATAGTGGCCAATTAGTGTTTGGCTCCTTAATTAAATAATAACTATCTACTTAACAAATTAACAAACATCCAAAATTTTCATGTCTCTTAAGTGCTTATTTTTTTACTTAAAAATAACAATGTTCAGTGAAAAAAGCATACTAAATTCAACAAAAAAACCCTTTTTCTCTAAAATTATTTGATAAATTGGATGGTTGGTAGTGATATAATATTCTACAATGATTTTTATACATATCTTCAAAAAAAAGTATTACTAAGACATTTTTTCCTACTTCAAAGATACTCAAAGTAGCACCAATATCCCTAATGGCATTGGATTGATAGAACAGAAAACAAAAACCAACATTAGGATTTACAAATCTTATTCATCGATTTATTTGCCAACAGTAGTAGAAGAGACCCAAGTTAAACTGAGTGAATCATTTGAATACAGATTGTCTTTGGGGTCACAGCTTCCAATAATCTTTGATTTGATTATTTTAAACTATCCCCTTGGACCCATTTTAATTGCTATTGTGGTCATTAGGATACTAATGCTATTGGCATGAAGCACGTTTGGTAAAATCTTTTATGATTTAAGACACATTAGACAATTAAACAATGCTTTTCCAACTCCAAGCCCCAAAGACATCCACGTCCTCACCCTCCAAACCTGTGAATATGGCCTTATCTAAGTCACCTGGGAGTGCACACGGGAGTCTGGGGAAGGATTTTGGGTTAGGAAGATTATCCCAGGGTCTCCACATGGGTCCATTCTAATCACTTGGGAAGTGAGAGCTTTCCTGTTCCGGCACTCTCCTGTCTTGGCCTCGCTGCCTACCATGTCACTGTATGCATTTTATTCTAATGGCTCTGCTGTCCACCAAAAATAGTGCATTGAAGTAAGAACAGAACCCTCTAAAGCTACTCTCAAGGTTCCCCTGTTTGGGCACCCTGCTTTCACCTTTGACGTTACTAGCCATGATTCCCAAGGCAGGTAGAACCGTCCCCAGATCTCTAGACAAGGGTAATCACTCTTCCATTTTCTTATGAATGCCTATATAGCCAAATTGAAATTTTCACATTGCCTGGCATTATATTTATTTTGTTCCCTTTTAACTTCAGGTCCCAAATGGGAAGACCCTGGGTTTTTCTGGATTTTTTAAGGCAGGGTTTCATTAAGTAGCCAACTTTCCCTGACTGAGTTTGTGGTCACCATTTGTCCACCTCCAGATATCAGAGCGCTGGGATCACTGGCATGCACCAACATATCTGACTTTCTTCCCCTCTGCATCTTTTACAGAAGCTAACTCAGAATCAAGTACGTATTGCATATTTGATATATTTTCAGTTATGAAATGATTGCAGAATAGCAGGTGGTCTGTTCATTTCTCTGTTTGGTACGACATGGAAGGAATAATTCTACTCAGTTGTCCTTTCCATTTGCTAGAGAACCCGTCTTGGGTACTCACTAAAACAGAGTTGGTAAATATCTGTTCCCAGGTGTTAGGAAGTAAATTCACTATGAGATCTCATAATTCAGTAGAAATGCTTGTGGAAACAGCCTGAATGCCTCTAAATTGCTATTAAAATTACATACTGCAATCAAAGATGAAAAAGATGAATAATAACACAGGTGGCTCCATGGAACAAATCAAAGAGAAAAGGACTAACACCTAAGAGTAAAAACAGAAGTAAAAAATCTGCAGAGTTGCTCACCAATGAGAATGACAAAGACACTAAAAAGTAAACATACCCTCAAGGGAAGGATGAGGGTAGCTAAATCTTAAAACACAGCAAATGTCTTAATTGTTTACCAGGCTCAGAAAATTAACTGAGCAAATAAAACATTTAATCACTTCTTTTAACCACCAGGCGTTGTTTATACATCAGACATTTGCAATATATTTTGATACTATCTTCTGAAGATATGAATGCAAAACAATATATTCCTTGCTCTAAAACTTATTCAAACAATAGCAAAAGTAGAATATGATATATATAAAATAGGTATGATGATGGAAAACCAACTAGTACTCAGCAGAATAACTGTGAAAATGTCTGTTACTGTTTTTGTGTGTTAAGACTGCTTTTGATTACAAATGATAGAAAGTCTGAATCAAAATAAGTTGAGAAAATCAAAATAGTTGACTTCTATATCTGAAAAGCTCAGAGGTAGCCTTACCCTCTGACGCAGCTGAAACTGGGGCTTTCATATCAAAACATCCTGGTATTT
Organism: Hydrochoerus hydrochaeris; assembly: GCA_004027455.1. Lineage (NCBI taxonomy): Eukaryota > Metazoa > Chordata > Mammalia > Rodentia > Hydrochaeridae > Hydrochoerus > Hydrochoerus hydrochaeris. The sequence continues at coordinate 50,803 of PVLA01003275.1, read as the reverse complement.
TCTTTCATCTCTGGGTTCTGCAGTCCTTCACAGGTTTGCTTTGCTCTTTGGCTTTATGTAAAAGCAAGATAGATTTGTCTTCAACCAGCTTTCAATTCCAATGTAACTCAAGTTATATTCTTCAAGATCTTGAAGGAATCATGATTACATTGCATTTAGGCTGATTATTTCATTTGCTCATCTTTGAACAATCTGCCATGGCTAGGGTGATACAATGCTCCGATTGACCAGGCATTCATTAGGGTCCTACTTTGATCAGGGGAGAAATCAACTCTACCTAAAGTACAAAGGCTGGATAAAAGGGAAGAAGTGGCAACCAGATGAAATTTAGGGTGCAGTTACAGCAAAAGAGGGATCTAGTGCTGAATAGCATAGTTTAAAAAATGTCAACTAAGTAATAGAAACAGAAGAAGAATAGAGAGGAAAATAAGAAATACAATGTCAAGAAATATTCATTTGATCAAAGAATTGCTCGATTGAATCTTGGATATGCAGGATAATCTAAATGAATGTGGTCTCTCCCTTGCCTCCATGGAGAGCAGTGGTGAAAGTGAAGCTATTAGGCAGGATCAGCATGATTAAAATGTGATAGTGCTGTTTTATATGTGCCTACCTTTAAGTGTGGGCCAAGAACTGCTCGCATCAGGATCATGGAAGTTCTTATTTGAAAATACCACTATATCAGATTTCAAATTGAATTTGAAACCTTGGTACTGGGGCCTCGTACCTATACTTTAACTAAACAAAATTAACACAGATCTGTGTGTACATTGAAGTATAAGAAGTACAGTTTTCTATCCAAATCATTTGTGGAATTTCTTAGGAGGGCTTGGGTGTGATGTTCATTTATCCGAAGAACAGATATTTATTGCATCATAGAAGAAGTCATCTAGTACTATGAACATGGTAGTGAAATACGGTTCCTATATAATTTGGGAAGCCCCATTCTAAGCTCCCTTGTTCAGAAATTAAAAACCCTAAGACAAAACTAGCAGTCTGTTAAGTCAAGTGAGCGGGACTGATTACACGACCATGGAGCTACTCCCCCACCTGCCTCTACATCTCTCTACTTGATCTAAAGACTAGTTGATCAGATTCCTCAGAATCCAGATAACCATGTTCACCCTATAAAAGCCCTTTTACCAGACAGGTTCAGAAATATCTGGTGTCAAAAATAGGCAGAATGTTCTGGGAGACCCAAGGGAGAGGCAGATGGATCCAAGATTGCAAAGACTATGATTTATTGGGAACTTGCTGACTCAGGCACGGTCAAAGATGACAGTAAAACTAGTGAATCCCTGTGATGTGGTTCTGAAGGAGGGGTTTATATAGTGATCAGAATAAAAGTGCTTTCATCTCAGCTGCAATGATCTCATTTATCTGAAAAACCCATAAAAATATATACAACTAAAACGCAGCCCTTCCTGAGAAGCTGCAAGAGTTTGGTTTTGAATGTGTCCCAAAGGCCTATGTGTTAACTGTGTCATCCCAAGTTGGCACTGTCAGGAGTTGGTGGAAATTTTAAGAGATGAGGCCCTTTAGGAAGTCTTTATGTCCCTGGAGGCAATACCGGAAAGGAAAGGAGGACCGCAGTCTTCTCCTTGTTCTTAACTTTCTTCCCAGGGTGAGGCAAACAGTTTTAATATGCTGTGTACTCTTTGTAACTGCCATGCAAATCCTCCATGAGACACTGACAAGCCATGGGTACACCTGCTATGGAAGAACTCTAAAACTATGAGTCCCTAAAACCTTTTCGCTTTATAGCTGAGTAGTACCATGTGTGATAGTATAAGCAACTCCACTGAAGAAAACCAGATACCGTGGTAGCCACTGGTGATTTCCTATCATCTTGATTGGAAGCCAAGGAATGCTTTTATTCCTGGTTTTGATTGGTTTTAGCCTATTTTCAAGTATTCAATTTAAATGTGTATGAAGATGTGGACAGCTGTTTTGAAGAAAACAAGCCATTATTGATTTTCTAGTGTCTGCTCTCGACAGCTTTTAAGGCTCTCATTCTTGTGTTTTGATTGCTTTTATGCTATTTTGATTTGCATTAGTTTATTGTGTGTAGATATGGACAACTATTTTGGGGAGAGCAGGAGACACTGTGGAGGCCAGTGTTGATTTCCTCCTGTCTTTTTCTGAAGTCCTGTGTTATTCGCATTGTTTTACTCTGCTCAGCTTTGTTCTGTTTTGTTTAGTTTTGCTGTATTCTCTTTAAAATAAAAAAAAAAACTTTTTTCTTTATAAGTTAATAATCTTGAACATTTGTTATAATAACGAAAAGCTGACAAACACAGAAAAAGTTAAATATCTTTTATTTGGAAGCTAAATGACTTAAAAACTAAAGAGAAATAGGGACCCATGTTACATTAAAGTTCAAGAACATTATATGTGCCTAAATCTAAGGTCACAAATGCCATCATCATGGCATGGTCTTTCTGGCTGGCTGCCAAGGCTCCCACTGTTTGTTATGACTATTTCACATTCTATGTTCCTGTCTTCATTCTTTTTTCCTTTAAGTGGACTTTATTTTCCATTCTGACTTAGCTGTACCTAAGCATCACAAGCTACTCTACAAAATCAAACACTTCTGTCCTCTGCTCATTGTTTGGAAATAAGTTAGACTTCCTGACAACTTTATATTTTACCTTTATACCTTGGTGCCATATGTTTGCAAAAGGAGACTCAGACTCAGTGAGCTTATACGGAGCAGCAGAAAAGGCTGCTAAAACAACAAAACATCAAATTCCACATAAAAAACAATATTTCAGGATAATACAAATTGTCACTCAACAGAGAGTAGGAGTAAGGGAAAAGTCATTTGCAAAGTGAAGCCCATTTTTCTTAAGCAAAATTTCCAAAGTGGTAACATTGAAATGCCATGCCAACAGTTTCACCCGTTCACCTCCTGTTTTCAGGGAACCATATGCTGATTAGCATCAGAAGGAAAGTGGCGAGAAGCATGGCGGTGTGAGCTTTGGTTGCCAGCACTAAAGTTCCCCTTGGTCGCCTGTTATTTGTTCTCCTTATTGTGCCCCCCCCAAAAAAAAACAAACACAACAAAAAAGCAAACTGACTTGAAAGCCTACTGGAATAAGAAATGCTGGGAAATAACTACCTACATTATCTTAAATTAAAATCAAGTGAGAAAAAAGTTAAGTATAAAGACCTGATGTGACCCTGGGACAGTTCCTCTACTGGAATGATTTATGGTGAATCTTTTCTGCCAGGATGGAACTTTGGTTTCCCCAAATGCAAATGTCAGCAACCCATTTGGATAAAATGCCTGTGTTTCCTTTGTCTAGTCTGTGCCACGTCATTATGTCCCTTTTCTGATGTATGTCAGGTAGCAGAACCAAAAATGTAAGCAAAATCAATGAGAAGGAACCAAATCTGCACTTCAAGGAATAACATTCAAAAGGTGACCAAATCTTTGTGGTTGTCCTGGAATTTTCACTTTGAGACTATAGACGTGGCCCCAAGAATCCTCTTAGCTCCCAGAAAATCAGTGACTTTTAACTGTGTTTGGTGTGAGACGTGAGGCACAGATTAGAAATGGGCCACATAAACCCTGTATGAATACTTAGGGATTATTTAGCTAGACTGGAAGAATTGGTCTTGAAAACACCACATTAATTTACAAGGCCAAATTTTACAGTATGCCTTGGGAGTTCTCAAAAGATGATTTCCAAGAGTCCACTAAAATAAGTAAATGTCAATATCCCAGTAAAATACTTCTAATGTTGCCCATTTAAAAAGCAAGAAATGTACATCCACTATACAAAAAGGAGAATTAAACTATAGAAACTGAGTGATTTATTGGCTAAAATATAAAAACTCCATGATGGGTTTCTCAATACTCTTCTAGTTCCATGATTTAAAGTACCAAGTAGCAAACATAATAAGAAATCTGACCGTGTTTTTTAAAAAGAACACTCTACAGGTAAGGCACCTGAACGACACTGACTATTCTGTCAATTTGCCTTCAAATTGTATTGTTTAAATCCTACCATTAGGAAAGAGAATATATTCTTAGTGAGTCACGTTTCATTTCTTATGTGTCTGGCAGACAAATACCTACTTTGATTAGAGCAGAGGAGTGGGTGAAATAAGGGAAGGCTTGTGTAAGCTATTGAGAATCCAGAGCAAACCATCGTGGGCACCAACTACCTGTGTTCTCTCCTAGATTTTCTCGTCTCTTTTCTAGGTAGGTTGTGGCCATGTGGCTGGAGGGTCGCTGATAAAAATATAAATGAAAGTCTGATCTCAGGTAATTAAGAACAGATGTGAATTCTTTGCTGCCTCTAGCTGCAAGAACTTGGAATTGTAGACATGGTAAAGTGGATACGGCTGCCCTCCTGAAACTCTGCCGGAGACGCCGTGAGTGGCTGACACCTGACTTGGGTCAGATTATCATGTGGCCAATTCTCCTTGCTTTGTTCACTCAGTGGGGTTGTGGTGAAACACTGAGCACATTGCTTGTTGAAAATAATGCAAACTAAGAACCTCTATTTAAGTCTCTCTCTAATTTCTCCTCTGAAAGCTCTTGCCTCTATATTATAAAATGGCAAGTTGGCGTCCCATAAACTAATCAGTGATGTGCAGGTGCTGCTGACTTTCTATCTTCGGTGACACAATTAACTGGAGAACTGTATATGCTGTATATGCATGACAGTACAACTGCATTGCTCAGCTTGAAATGCAAGGACTTGAAAAAAATTTCCTTTGTATGAGATGCTAGTCTGGATTGCCATGAGCTTTGTTCTTTTTTCCCCTCGACTTCCTTTATCTTAGTGTAGCCTTCATCTTTCTCTGCAGCATCATACTGTCCTGCTACACTCATGTGGATGTTGATTATTCATTCAAATGAATAGAGCAGTAGTAAGACAGACAAAAAGCATCAGGGCTTTTCCCTTGCCTTGAACCTGTTCTGGGCTATCCATCAATAAATCTATTCTTTGCATCACAAAAAATAGATTTATACAGCAGAGCCAAACTGGGACTCTTGCCTGTTACCAGCCCAACTTTAAAGAAGTTATTTAGCTCCTTTAAATCTTGCAACTTGTAAATCTATAGAGTGAGAATAAATACATCTATCTTAGAGTTATTAGCAAGATAATGCTTATGTCATTGTGCTTAGCAACAGCAGACACAAATGAGTGCTAAATAAACAGGTGTTGCGTGTTTGTAAATTTGAACGCACTGTATAAAGAACTGAAGTACGCACGGTATTTGTGAGAAGATGTTCACCTTGGTGTGCTGGTCAACATTAGTACTTTGTTGTCCTGGGGTGAATTCAGATGTGAAGTCACTGAGTGTGGAGATGGGAAATCATGAACATCATGTAACATTTCTACCACAGAGACACAACAGACATCAATCACCTCAAGTTCACAGGTAATGGTAAGATGTAGAAAATAATTAAGAAATTATGAGGCTGGACATGGTGGCACACACATGAAATCCCAGACTTCTTGTTTGCTGAGGTAAGAGGACTGCAAATTCAAGAAAAGCTTGGGCACCTTACTGACATAGGGTGACCCTGTCTCAAAGTCACAAAAAGGGAGCGTAAGGTAGCTCAGTGTATAGGCCCTGAGTTCAGTCTCCAGAGCCACCTGAAGCAAAAAAACAAAACAAAAAACAGTTGTGCATTTTGGATTGTATTGGCTTTGCATATAAAACATGATCAATTGCATTTACGTTAATAAAATTTAACTTTTAAATGTTTGTGTTCGACAGATGACACTCAAAAATTTAATTACAGCCTTCAGGAGCTGATTTAATCAATTCCATCACATTTAGCTTTAGTCTACTTCAATTTCCTTAAATTTATTGAATTACTTCACAGTACGTAGTTTATTCCATTATGTGACTCTTCATTAGGGGCACTTCCATGCTATAGGAGGGAAAATAGGCTCAACCCCCAAATTAGGAGGTGTTAGTACAGAGCCGACAGACAACCATTCCAAGCATTATTTTCTTCAACTTTCCAATTGAGGACTGGGAGCTAGAAATAATATCTGACTTCCAGAATGTTCATAAAATGAAATGATTCATGTGAAGATGAAACAGTGCTTAATGCACCACGTGAGTTCAATGTATCCAGGAACACAAACAACAATGCCCCTTTGGAGCCTGATAAAGGAAAGTTCTTCAACCAAGTCACCTCACCCAGATTGTGTCTCTGTGTGTTTTTATGTGTCTTTGTTATCGTACCAGAAGCAAATAACTAGAATTAGCTAGAATGGATGCCATGCAGAGACAGGGGATGTTATTGCATTGGAGGTGTAGACACACACACACACACACACACACACAGATTTTGAAAATATTAATATCAAGAAGGAATCCAGGACCCAGGGTAAAGTAATCCATTCCCAACTTCTACTAATTTCAAGCAAGACATTAAATATTTAACATACAAAAATTCCTACACAACGAATAAAAATAACAAATTGGTGCAACACATAAAATCACTTTAGTTACACATTAGACACTTTTATTTCTCATTCTAAAAGATTTGAGACTTAGCCCTAAAAAATAACATAAAAGGATGAGGGTACAATACCAGCTGCTCAAACATTACTAGGAATTTCTATTTAAAGAAAATTTCAAATGGGTAATTTTTAACCTTAGCCAAAGGAATGTGTTTAAAGAATGAATTCTTAAAAAGAAAGAACAAAACAAACAAAAAATGAGTTCTTTACAGACGACAGTTTTACTTTTGGGTTTTGTGTGATCGATGAAATGTTACCAACATGACTCATCATCAGGATAACTAGAAGCAATTTTGCAACTCACCCAATCCTACTTATCCTAAAAGATATACTGCCTGAGGCTGCTTACTTCCAGCCCAGGATCAAAAAATCTCCTTAACGCTAATGAACTAATAAAAATGTCATCACAGTGACTAAAACACAAAAAGTGACTACAATTTAATAACTGAGTAGGAATTTAAAATTATATGTGATATACTGCAACACAAAAACAGTGACTACAATTTAATAACTGAGTAAGGATTTGAAATTATTTGTGATATATTTCAATGCCTCTTATTTCCTCTTTTCCCAGTTGACTTCTGGTTATTTCACTGTCCATTCCGTTAGCACCAAAGCTTGAGCCTGGGGGATCAGAAAAGGTAAATCTCCCAAGAGTCAATATTTTGACTTACCAATAACTTTGCTCAAAATATTTGTTTGAAAATGTGGTTCACAATGTTATTTAAAACTAAGTGTTGGCCAACATACTACTTCTTTCTAGCCAGAATTCCATGAAGGTTGACCATGGTGGATTTAAACTTGATTGATTTGCAATCCATCCACACCTGTGCATAAAACTGTGTATGTGTGTGTCCTGTCTTGTGTAAGTATCATTGGTATCAGAATGCACAAATGTGTCTCATTCTTCACTCCTAGGAGGAGAACATGCTACAGATTCACAGATGAAGAGAAGATTGATCAACTATTACGTGTCTTGAATACCACAGAAATGAAATAGTGATTTGGACTAAAAATAAATAATTGTACAATTCCTATTGTGGACCGATCCCACTTGTTCTAAATCATGGTTTATAAAGATAAGCTACATAGAAAAGTCTATACTTTTTAAAATTTATAACCTATTGGAAAAACAGAGAAAAATGCTTGTTTTTTGTAACACAATCTGCTTTTCTACCTATATTGAGGAAAAGAAATGGTATAATTCAGTGGTAGAGTGCTTGCCTAGCAAATTTAAGGCCCTGGAGGTCAATTCTAGCAGTGGAAAAATTAGAAGGAAAGAAAGAAGGAAGGAATAAGAGAGAAAAAGGGAGAGAAAGGGGAAGGGAGAGTTAAGGAAAGGAAAAGAAGGGAAGTGAGGGGAGAGGAGAGGAGAGGAGAGGAGAGGAGAGGAGAGGAGAGGAGAGGAGAGGAGAAGGGAAGAGAAGACTCTTGTATGGAGGCATCAGTGTGAAATGTATACCAGATTCAAAGACTTGGTACAGAAAAAACAATGCAATACACCACTGTATTAGTTCAAGTTTTTGGCTAGTGACACTGTCACAAACTGGGTAAGTTTTAAAGACAGTTTATTTCTTGTCTCATGATTCTGGGGGTTTAAGGTTGAGGACCTTTTCTACCACTAGAAGCTCAGGGTGACACTGAGTGTCTAAGAGGTAGAGACGACAGGCAAATATGTGTGTTTCTGTTCTATCTCTTGTGAAACTACCTGTATTCAATCACAGGGGCACAAATGCACAGATCTTATCTAATTCTAAGCCCCTTCCAAAGGCCTTGGGTTTAAATTCCATGGTTGGAAAAAATTTCTATCCTTTCAAAATCTTCCAACTAGTATTCAACTCCAACATGGGTTTCTGAAGTGACCAACTATTCAGATCATAGAAATACCACAAATAATTTTTATTATAATGACATGTGACAATGGTAACATTTTGAATATACTGAGTTAAATATAATATTACTAAAAATTGTGTTCACTTGTTTCTTCTGGCTTTTTTTAAATGCCTACTAAAAATTAGTAAATGTTTTTACCTGTTTTGTGTTTCTGTTAAATAGTGCTGATGTAAAAATCTTTTCTTAGCATTGATTTCAGCAAAAAATAAATCCTCCTCCAGAAACATATGACTCTCATGTTATATCTATGTAGTTAGTTGGTTATGTCCTTCTGTTTTGTCTTTGACAGTAACCTAGTATCTCATACATGGATTAGATGTCATTTTTAAGTTTTGATGTACAAGGTTACTACTAAAATGAATGGAAGAACAAAATTTCTACGAGCTTCAGGGAAAACCAAAAGTAAAATGGGACCAAGAACACCCAGAAAGCATCAGGCTGGGAAGCACAGTGGATCCAGCACAGCAGAAGCAAGGCTTCCAGAAGGTTCTAGTACCTTCTCTCGGGCAACCACTTGACTTTGACCATAGCAAACAATTCCCATTCTGATCTCCTTGGTCTCACTGTCTTCAGCAGCAAAATAAGCACTAGACTTGCTCCATTCAGTTCCTAGGACTGTTGCTAGAATTTTATCATGTACAGAATACTTCTGCATGGATAGCATGTGATTAAAAGAAAGAAAAGGAATTTTATTAAGGAGGAAGGACTTCAAAAGCAATACTTTTGAGGAACTAATGAATATGTCAAGCTTCTTAGGAGAAAAATTTGAGGGAGAAAGCTTGGAAATGTTGAGGGTAAACTGAAGAAGATTCCCTATACAAGACTAAGGAACTAGAACTTACACTCTAAATCGAAGTTGGTCCGCCCTCCCTACCTCTACCATTCACCCAGAAACCATTTGGCAGTCTCTGGAGACATAGTTTTGGTTGCTACAATCAGACAAGGGCTGTCTGCTATTGAAGTCCAGGGGGTAGTGTCCAGGAGCTATTGTCCTGCTATTGATGTCAAGGAGCACTGATGAAAAAACATGCTCCACTGCACAACCCCAAAGCATTTTTGACCCAGTTGGGGAACCTGGTTCCATGTAATAAAGAGTGATTTTTGCCTTTCATTCTATTTTCAGCTATGTGTCATATCTGTGTACCTTACACAAGACAGGAGAACAATTTATACTATGTCTCTCAATCTTACAAAGTCTGTGGTTACATCTAGGCTTATTTTAAATAAAATAATCATTATGCTGAAAAGAACTTTACATAATTAATCTTCTTCAACATGTGGCTCTACAGAATTTTATTTAGCCTTAGAAAGAGCACACCAGTTACTAAGATGGAGCAACCTATTCTGATAAAGAGAATATTAATTTGAAAGTGACCTAAAAGTGAACCCTTACAAAAATCAAGAATACGTTTCAACTGATTTTGGATCTTATTTTGATATTCAAGTTGAGCTAAGGGAGGTCGAAATAATCAGAGCCAGAAACTGTCCTCATTGAATTTCTATCTGGAAGAAAAAATGATAGAAATATTGGAGGAATTCCAATATTTTCAAATTTGCAAATTCCAGAGCAGAGCTATGGAATAAACTATTGTTTTAAAAATTCCTGGAATAAAGTAGCTTTTGGATAACTAAAATTTCCTCTTTTGTTCATCTCTTCTGAGAATGTCTCAACTTGTTGAAGCAGACACACATTTTGTAAGATTTTTTGCTTCTCAAAATTAGGTTCAATGTGTTGTTTTGAATTTACAAATTCTCCCTCTCTTACTTATTTTAAGCTAAAAGTAAGAATCAAGAAAATGGTTCAAATAGCTGTCAAGAATTATACCAGGACCATATGATGCCCCATAGCATGAAGTGTGTGTATCTGTCCCACAAATACAGATGCCATCAGGGCGTAGACTAGCAAAATGCAGTGGATCGATAAAACTATGGAATCTCTCACGGTGATTTTGTGCTGCTTCATAATATTAAACCTTAAGCTCTACGTTAAAAGCTGTAAGATCTGCATTCTAGATCTTATCCCTAACTCATAACCTGCCTCAGCATTTCATCTATTTTGATAACAAGATTTGTCAGATTTATAAACCAAACAATATGAACTCAAACTGCTACTATGTACAAACAAGACTACTACTGATTTCTAAGAGTTAGCCCTTTTAGTTGGAGGAAATTCCTTCCTTCCAATTGTTCAGTCCAGTCTTTCAGTATATTAACTTTTTATTTATTTTTTCTTTCACATCTTGCTGCTAATACCTTCATGGTCAAGGTTTAATTGTGGAATAGAGCAGGAAAAGGATAAAAGAACAATATAAAACAAGAAAACAAAAAATACATTAGGAAAATGTTATAAGTATTTTCCTGGTGTTATTTCTCTTGTTTCTTCTAGGGTTCAAATGTCTTGTCCTAAACATATTAATATCTTGCCAACGTTTACCTGGCTTTTTATCGCACTAATAAATTAAGTCTTTTCTGATCAATTTTTAGTATTATTGGCATCCAATTTCCTTTGGTACCACTGTCCCATGTGGAGTTCAAATAGATCACGAATAATTCTGTTAGATGTTTTCCTTTGACAGAAGGGAAAAATTTACATTTCTCTCTTCCACCTCCCCACCTATAAATTCTTTTTCATGTATATGTGCCTGTGTAAAAATGTACAGCTGTAAAATATGGAAAAATTTCCAAGCTTAATTCATTAAAAGCTTTTATATTTTTAAAATATGTCAAAATTAATTCTGATAAATTTTTATCTCAGAACCAATGGCGGTTTTCTGGGATTTTTTTTTTTTTTGGTTTTACCTTTTTAAAAAATCAACCTTATTCTTACTATCTCACTTTTATCTGCATCAGCCAAGGATAATCACCCTTCTCCACTCCACAGCCAGCACAAAGTAGTTCATATGCATTTACTCTTGCTTTTTGATTGAGTTTTACCATAGTCACCATGATAATGCTTTGTAAACATAAATCATATTGAGATATTCCACAAACCCTGCTTTGGCATCCCATATTACTCAAGGTAAAACTTGAAGGCTTTGAAATGGACTTCAATGGATAACATAAAAAGCCTTACTTTTTTTGTAAAGAAACAGAGAATAAATATTTTATGCTTTTCAAGACACATCGTCTGTGTCTCCACTACTTAATTCAAAGCAGCTCAGGAAGTGTAAGGGAATGGCTCTGTCTTTCCACAATTTTATTTATAAAAGCAGGTAGCGGACCATACATGGCTTATTGGCCACAGCTTTTGGACCCCTGTCCAATATCATTCTTTCCTGCTGTATTTTCCTTCATAACACTTACCATCATCTGCCACACTGCTTTTAACCTGTTTATGTTTCCCACAACTAGAACATAAATTACATGAAGGAATATACTATTTTTCTGGAGTATCTGTAATGCAGAGAGGGATGCAGGCCCATAGTAGTCTTTTAATGAATATTTACAGAGTGAATGAGTAGAGGATGCACAAGTCAAGGAATGCGTAAAGATGCAGCCCTGAAGATCCTGATAATAGTCCAATCTAGAGTCAGAGGATAAATTTAATTTATCCACAATTAAGGACAAGACAAGGAAACTAAATAAGCCTTGCAGGAACCGTAGAAACTGAGCCATTCACAGAGCTCAGGCTAGGCAGGAGGTGTACTATTTTTCTCTTACGGGCCATTTGTTTCTCAGTAGTTAAGGTTTTATGTTTTACAATAAAAGGAAAATATATTCAAGGGGAAAAAATGAGAACTCTGGCCCTGAAATACTTTGAAAAGTGGGGGGTGAGGGCAGAGCAGTTAAATTCACCCATCCCTGAAAATAATAACTCTCGAGGCTTTAATAAGAGAATTATTGGGTGATAAACGACAATTTGCTAGTGCAAATGAAGAATTAAGGCAATATTCACTAGGAAGGTAATAAAACCCTTAAAAATAATCAATCCTTTGAAATCCTATAACCTCTGTTTTTCTAGAGGCTCTTTTCCCAGGGTTTTGGCAAGGTTCACTTGCAGTCTTGAACACTTCTGTACTTGCTTCCAACTTTCTGCTTAACCATGGTGTGGGGAACCAATACCTGCTGCAAGAGGAGAGCAGGAGAGTAAGAAGATTTCTGAGTTCCCACATCTTGGGTCAACCATCTTCTAAGGAGAGAAACGAAAATACGAAATATTGCTTTTCCCACAGGGTGTTCTGATCTCTGACACTTGGTACTTTAAGTCTTTGTTTCTTTTGGAGGTAAAAATCAATGTAAATTCAACATAAACGGTTTATCTGTCTTTCCAAACTACCAGCTGAGATGTGTGGCCTCTTCGTATCTGCACTGTGATTTATATGTAAAAGCAAACTTCAGGGGATTCTGGAAGGCACTTTGGGACTCTTCACTCCTATTCATTATCTGCAACTTCACAATCAGGAAAATCACTGGAGTCAACAATCAGTGGAAAACTTTTAATGAAATCAAAGAGAATAAACTGAGAATTTGAAAGGGCTCCCTGAGCAATGAGTTGGGAAAGACTGAGGAGCTGTGTCCAGCCTCCGCCAGCAGCGAGGCTGCACTGTGGGAGAAGAAAGGTCAGGTGCCCCTCCAGAAGGACTGTCCTTGACATCACCCTCCTCGCCAGTCCCTTCCGGCTGGAATTCCCACGGGCTGCTCAAGCCATTCTGTAGTCATTTCTTCCTCTTTTCTTTTTTTTTTAATTTTATTTTAAAGAGGGTAAAATTAAACAGAACAAAACAGATCATAAGAAAACAATGTAAGAGACACAGATTTCAAAGCAAGACAACCAGAGAGCTTCATTCACTGTCTATCACATTGTCTCTTGTTTTCTTTCCAAATAGCTGTCCATATCTTCACACACAATGAATTCATACAAAACAAAATAGTATAGAACTGATCCGAACAGGATGAGGAGGGCATCTTAGGTCTTCAAGAGCAGACAATAGGGAAATCAACAGTGGCTGCCATAGTGTCTCTCATTCTCTTCAAAAGAGCTGTCCATACCTTCATGTATGTTGAAATTAAACAAAACAAAACAGACTAAAATCACTCTGAACAAAGAATAGTAGTATTGCTGGATTTCACATCGTGATGCTACAGAATCAGCACTGGGTACCTTAGTGTCTCTTTTTCTTCAAAGTAGCTGTTCATTTCATTATGCATTATATAATCGATTCTTGTAAACTGTTTAGAAGTTCTATACATTCTTTACATGTATACCTGTTCTTTCTGTATTAGAGGGAAAAACAAAACAAGACAAAACAAAACAAATTCCAGGAAAAACACGAAAAAAAAAAAAAGACATATGAACAACAGTAGCAAAGAGCCCAGAACACTGACATTATAGGCCTTCAAAACAAGGTGGTGTGAGCATAACTAGGGTTGTTATTTTACATAATGATCTTCAAGAGCTCCTCAGATCACCATACAATAATATGCACCATTGTTCCAATCCTGTGAATGTTAACTATTGTGTTCCAATAATTTATAGAATTTGTAGCACAACCATCTTAGCTATCCTAAGTGTGTTTATATAATTTTAGATACTTTTTATTTTCTCTTCCTTTTCCTTTTTCCTCATCAGTGGATAAAAAAAATGTGGCGTTTGTATACAACAGAGTACTACTCAGCTATAACGAATGATCGCGTTGAGATATTTATAAGTATATGGAAGTAACTCGAGACCATGCTCATAAGTGAAATAAGTCAAACTCACATGTGTAAATACCGTATAGTCTCCCCTCGTGTAAGAAGTGGTAAGAGTACAGAAGATGCAAAAAACTCAGTAATTACAGTGAAAGGATAAGAATCTGGTTAAAGGGGAAAAATAATATCTCAGGGAAAATGCTTCCTCTGCTCTATTCATTTTGCTCTTTGACTAAAACGTAACCCTTCAAGAGCTGCGTCACACTGCGCACTTTTAACCCTCTTCTCGATGCTCCGGCCTCTCCTGCCTTCAAATTTCACTGCACATTGCCACCCTCACTTCTCAGATTCGTGTTTCCTGGTACTGTCTGTGCTTGAGGTGTTTTATATGTCATCATCTCCTCTCTTTTAACTTCAGGGCAAGATTTAGGATTCGAGTATCTTTGACTTGTTGCACAGCAGATTTCATATGATGAATTTCCTAAGATGAAATATACTTGGTGCAGGAAACGTGTGATTAACTTTTCACCTTCTTTTAGTGTCTTCATGCCCTCCGTGTTCTTTGGAATTTCTAGTCACATATGAAATAAAACTGCAACTTTCTGTCTTGACATACAAAGTTTACTTCAGGTTTGGAGCCGGTCTAGAAGTCATTCTGTTCACTTCTGAGTGCTGCCATTTCTACTGCCCATGCTGTCACTCTGCAAACCCATGCATGCCTGTCCTTCGTATTAGGGTGACACTGAGCTGCCAGGATTCCCTCAAGTTTGCCTCGTTTTGCTTTATATATTCTTAATAACTCCTAACATTTTCCCTGCACATGTGTGGGCCTTTATTTCCTCACCTACCTGCATCAGCCTCCTCCAGTTCTCGAAGGCTCTGCACAGTGACAGCTTCTCTGAAGCACATCTGATCTGCATCCAGAATGCTACTTGATGTGACAGCACAGTCTTCTGTAGCAACACCTATGACACCTCAGCAGCAGAGGACATTTGTCTACAGGGCTTTCACTCCTCCAGAGGAAGAGATTGTTGATAGCCATGTCTTACTCCTCATTACCCGTCAGAAGCATTTACTAAATATAGAAGACTAGATTAAATCCTCAAGTTAATTTAAAATAATTGTAAAGCAGAAATAAGGGTTCTCCCTTTATGGAGTTTCAAACGTATTTAGAAGAGTTAATTAAGTATACACGAAAAAATACAAATAACTTTATGTTAGTCAAGATCTTATCAGAAGACAAATGACATCAGTCCTTTGAATCTCAAAAATACAAGGAATTAAGTGTAAAAGATGATCGATTACTAACAGGACAAAAGGAAATTGAATCTTTTCTGGGCATCTTCCCAGAATAAAGACATCATATCATCATGACGTGCGCATACGCATATCTACAGCAGACCAAGTCTCCACAGCTAAATCTTGAATGCAGCCTATATGTCCAACAAATAAATGGATAAAGAAACTGTGGTATTTACACTCAGTGAAGAACTACCCTGCCATCAGGAAAGATAAATTTGAGTCATTAGTAGGAAAATGAATGCACCTTGAAACCACAATATTGAGTAAAATAAATCATATACAGAAGCTTAAATATTGGATAGTTACTCTTCTTGGAGAAACTCACTTATAAGTAAAGAGAAAAATAAAAGATAGATAACAGGAAATACAAAGGTAGATCTTTCTCAGATGAGAAAGGGAACAAGAGATGGAAGGAGGGTGTAAGCAGGGAAAGAAGAGGGGATTAAAAAGAAATGAAGATGTGCCCTGCATCTGTGCCAACTCCACACAAGGCACATAAACATTACGTACCGCAAACATCTACCAGTAACAAAGATTTTAGAAAGAAGCAAAAATGCTAAACAGCCCCAAAATTGCAGGTATCAAAGAGCAGCTGCTACAACTTGGGAAAGGCCAGAGGATAATCAAGGGACCGGAGACACAGAAAAGGAAATTCTTAAGACTGACATTCAGGTTTCGCCAAAGAAACAGTTTCTGAAGCTTAACCAAAGCTATCACAGATTTAGCCCACTCAGAAACTGCGCCTGGCTGGAGAAAAGACAACCAGGGATGCGAACCGCCTTCTGCAGCCATGCTGCTACCCAGTGGCTGGGAACGCTGTACTCTTTCCCTGAATTAACAAACGGAAAGTCAGAATTAGACAGAGAAGTGTCGTTCTGCTGATATCATCTTGCATTGTCCCATCAGTGCCACCATCTGCAAAGATTAAAATCAGTCCATCTGGCAAAGGAGAAAGGCTTGTAAAGACCAGAGCCTTTTGTTCGGAATTGAAAGATAACTTGAAAGCTGGTACCAGTTGAAGGAACAACCGAACAAGGGAAATGAACATGTACAGAGTGACCAAAAAATACACTGAATGTTTACATTTTAAAATTTTATTTTTAGGGACTGGGGATTTAGCTCAGCGGCATAAGTGCCTGCTTTGCAAGCACGCAGTCATGAGTTCGATCCCTGGTACTAATTTAAAAAAAATTATTTTAGTAAAAGTGCCGTTAATACCCCTCAAAACACCACTCCTCACACCTTGTACAAGCTTATCCTAATGTGTCTTTGTCATCTTCTGAAGAAGTTTTGGACGCCTATTTTTATGAATGCCTTTATGAGGTGTGATTAAAAAATACAGTAAATGTGTTGCTGAGTGACGCTGGACAAATAGGCTTGTAACAATGTCATGGTGCGTCTTCATCCACCTGATTCGCTGGATCGGCCTCTGCGTAACTCCTTGCTTTTTCTCAAAGGCAAAATGGGTATGAAAGGTAAACCATGACAGCAAAAGTAAAGACACTCATGAAAGAGGATTTCCAAAACTGCTTCAGAAAGTTACAAGAACAATGGGCTAAACATATTTAAAATATGGGGAGGTGGTGTAGTCAGGGATTGTGAGGAGAACAATTAGAATCAGGACACAGAATTTATAATATTATTTATGATGATCACCCAGGGTTAACACACGAAAATGCAGGAAATCTTTCCACAACACCAAAGAGAATATTCAGTCAAGGGGCTGAGTCCCACAGCAATGTCCCACATGTGTCCAGATGAAGACCCAGAGCTCACAACAATACCTCCCACGAGTCCAGCTGGAGGTCTAGAGCCCAGAAGAAGGACTCACACCAGTCTGTTTTACGAATCTGTGCTGGGAAGGCCCAAAGGTCAGCAGTGAAAGCTAAAAAGTCCATGCCAGTGGGGTGAAGGAGCTGTGCTGGTAGGGTGAGGGTTCCACGTTGGAGCCGAGAAGTCACACTCGCAACAAAGACCAGGGCTGTCCTGAAAAGCACCACAGCCATCTCAGTGACACGGAGGCCCTGAGCTCCTCCGCCGACAAGCACAACCGAGTACATGCCAGGAAGCCAGAGTGACGAGTTCATCCTGGAGACCAAGCGGCACACGTCTTCCCTGTGGAGCCAGGAAGCGATGCTCGATGTGAGGACCAGAGCTTAGGATATTTTCAGGAGGACTAATGACAGTTTGTTTCTCACTGCTATTAGTCCTTATTTCATTTAAATCCCCAGGGGGCATCATGGAAATTTTTTGAAAGGTGCCTTATGCCAGGTATATGAGGCCGACATCTATTTTTTAGAAGTACCTCTGTTGATGAAGTACTATTTTTAATTTTATGAGTTTTATCATATTAAACAATATGTACTTAACAAGTAAATAAAATATCAATGCAGTGAAATACTAAGTTTTCAATATGTAATGAGTGTGTAGAAAAAACATCAACCATTTGCTTGGTTAGATCTAAAAAATAACCGCAGAAATAAATTCCCATGTGAATGACAGTAAAAATACAAACAAAACTCTACCATAGAAATCATGGTTGCTTCCATTATCACATCTAATCAGTCTTCACACAGGAGAAGAGTGTTCCATGCACAAGTATGACTTACACTGATAGCATGCATGTTTTGTTTCCCTGTATTCTCTGGCAGAACATAGCTTTGATAACCATCCGATCTTCCTGTTGGCTTTGGAGGTTCTTGTGGTGTTTTATCTATCTGTCCACTGGTCTGCTCAGGAATTCTTTTGTGGAGTTCTTTGGACAGATACCTACCGTTCTTCCTTAATTGTAGTTGATCTTCTACAATTTCAATCCTAATATTCTAAGAAAATTTCTCCATGACATTTTGTACTTGTTATTTTCTTTGTACACTATGGAACTAGTTATTCCTGACATGTTCAGGGTTGAGTGGAAACACTTTTATGTTTCCAGTGACATCAGAGTTGTTATGTAACTCCTCAGGGGAGATACAAAATGTACAATTGATGTTGTAATAATGAGAAGGAAAGAAAGTACTCAAAAGGACAGAACTACTAGGGTAGGGAAAGGAAAGGAAGAAGTAAGGAAAAGTTTATATGTATGTTAGTAAACATATATAAATATATGTATATATGCTAGATAGATAACTATACGACTAACCTCTCTTAGTTCATTAAAAAATAGTTTATGCTGTCATTCTTTGATTGATCACCTTTGTGTCTAGATTTTGTAAGCTCAACAACTAGTTCTGAGATAACACTGTGTAATGCATTCACTAGTGTTAATTCCCTACTTTTTTTTCCTCTTTTGAAATTCCATATCATTTCTAACCTTCTTTTCTGTTTCGATTTTTAAAATAAAAAAGAACTGAACAGGCAACTTCTCTACCTTGTGTTTTATTGTATAATATGACCATTTCTGTGTTCGTTTGCATGGGGGATTTACTATCAACCTGTTTTCCTGCTTATTCGTTTATTTGTTTTGAGACAGGGTCTCAGTATGAAGTCCAGTCTAGCCTTGAACTCACAATGTAGCACAGGCTGACTTTGAACTCACAGGATCCTCCTGCCTCAGCCTCCTGAGTGCTGGGATTGTGGATGTGTGCCATACCACCCAGTTTCACTATCAATCTATCATCATGCTGTAACAGTAATAGCATTCATACCACTTTGTTTTTCTTCTACCATGTAAAAGGTCAATGTTATGTCTTTCTGAAATCCAAAGATTTTACTATACCTCTCTCTATTGTGAACCTTCAATATTTCTACGGAAACTTAGGCTTTGTTCTTGTGATTTAGTCCCTGTACTGGTCAACTGGTGCCCTTTTAGCCAATGTAAAGTTAATGGGTAACTAATGAACCAGTTGTCAAATGTGACATCTGGGGACTTTTTAAATAGGTCCAACAAATCTGTTCACAAAGTCATATGGTTTATTACTGCAAGGATAAATACCTGATGGTTGGGGTCCAAGATAAATTTTTAAATTCAAGATGTAAAATGCCTTCACATGAACCAGGGTATACACTTTTACACCATCTTAGGAGAGTTTAGTTGGCATATATTGCTGAAAGCTTTAGCAACCACAAAATGATGCAAATTGTTCATCAGTTGTCATGTATTTAGATGGTCTATAAATTGCTTGACAACTCAAAACAAAGCTTTTAAAAAATGAGTGAGCAGCAGGCAAATTGTTGGACTTTTTTCATTCCTAGTTGGTCTTTTTGTCATCAAAACATAGTCAATTTTGAAGGAAACCAAACCTCTTGATTGTCGTTATTGTTCTAAAAAATCTAATGCCACATCTCTCATTTCTCTATAAATCCTTTAAATTCTGACAATTAGAATGATGGCATCTTGCTATGAAGACCATTTAGTTTAGATGATGAGATGTCATGATAAATATATTTTTGAGAACTAGGATTGATGCATATAGAATGTTTTATTTGCATTTCATTATCAGAGTATTTTAAAACATCTTGTAACATATCATCCACTACGAAGAATTCATAACATGGAATCACAGTGTTGGCATTTTGTCCAGTAGATTTCACCCCCGTCAAGAATTCGACATTTTCTGACCTAGTTGTAATATCAGACCGTTCAGGTATGCAAAACCATTTTGTAGCATTTTGACTAGCCAAATATTTACATTAATGTTTTCTTCCTCATCTAAATCAAGGTCTTCATTCTGCACCTCTCTGACATACCTTGCGAACTTCTTCAGCTTACGTGATCTAAGTTATTATCATCAGGAGCCTAATCAGTCACCTGAGACTCATCCCAAAGTTGTCAGAGTGGGTTTCCATGCAATATTGTACTGAACAGGGCTAATTCTACAGGAAAAATCAGAAGACAACATCTAGCAAAAAGTTATAAACACACAAAAATGTAGCAGCACATAACATGGGTAAATCTCACTTTGTAAATTCACAGAATTTAAATTTACACTTTGATACATTTGCATACACCTTGCTGTTCATTCATCATACTAAATGGACGAACACAAAGATTGCTTCCTGTGTTCCCTCCAGCATAGCTACTGAGATGCACAGACAGCTATCATTATGCCAAAGTACATATTTTCATTTTTTAAAATATGGTAAGAATATCCGAGTCCCAGTATGAGGAATCAAGCACGCACTCTATTTTTATCACACATCTCATGACGTAGTAAAATGAATAAATAAGGGTGTACTATGAATAAAAGTAATTAATCCATTATATTTCAGTCTTGAAAGGTAATTTAAATGCCTTTTTAATTCTTTTTTTTTTTTTTTTTTGTACCAGGAATTGCACTCACAACCTCGTGTTTGCCAGGCAGCTCCTTATGCTGCTGAGCTAAATCCCTGGCACCTTTTCAATTCTTTATAGATCAAAAACATTTAACATACAACAATGCAAAGTAATACTTTTTGGATTTTAATGGATTACAGGTTTTGAATCCCTAGAGTTAAATGTTTCTCTTTTTCTAAAGTTGCAATGAAGAGTTTGATGTGAGTTTATGTAGCACAAAATGATGAGTTTGAAGTAACTAAAGTACTATCAGGATTGTTGAAGATTATTTTAAACATACATCTTAACAAAATATTTTTTGTAGAATATTTTTTTCTCTGTATTAGAAGGATGAGAGAAGACAGAAGACTGAAAATAAACATGGGAAGAAGAAATACTTCAATCTGTCTAATTTGCCAGCAGTGATAATTTCATTTAATGGAATAAAAGAATAAAATAAACTTAGGTCAGGGAAAGAGCAACTGAAGTCACTCATTAACATCGGGCATATGACACAGAACACTAATGCACCCTTGTCATAGTTTACTTCATTGTCCTTTTAAATTGCACAGTTCAAAATGTGTATCTGTCCAGTATCGGTGGCCTCTCCCCCAATTCCCCACTGCCAAGATGGATTTAGATATCGAGAGCGCCATCCTGCACGCTATGTGTCACTTCCAAGACATTTAGACGTCTTCAAATCAATTTAGAGAAGCATCATGTCCTCCAGTTCAGATTGGTGAAGAACGCAGAGAAATCTGTGCAACCGACCAATTGGGAAAGCTTTCTAAAGGAGCCCTCATGAGTCACTGAGGACCCTAAATTAAACGTAAGTATTTTCTCAGATTGATTCCTGCTCCCAAGTGAGACCTGACAGCTAGGCTTAGTAGACCGGTGGCATAAAGGGTATTAACTCTTGATTGCATTTTTCCACACCAACTTTTGGAGCAAAGGTCCTAAGTACCTGTGACAAGGCTCAGGCTGGTAAATTTCTCTGCAGTTTCAAATCAAACCCATACATCCTTGGCGTTCTCTTTCCTTCTTATAATCCTTACACCAGAAGGTTTCTTCTTCTGTTTGTTTTGGATGACCTCCCCACACAGGCCACCAGACTTCACCAAGGAACAGAACAGAGCCTACTAGAGACGCTCACTTTTCCTGAGGAAACAGGACCCATGATACATTGCTTTTTCTGGGGAGTGAACTAATCTCAGTACATACGCTGTGGACTTGTCTTGAAAGGGGTCACTAAGAAAAAGCTGTTCCTCCCCTTTTGGGAACATCTGGAAGTAATATTTCCGTGTTTCAAATCTGTTAGCTCCCGTCTCAGCCACAGCAAGACACCTGGCTGCCAGACACACATTCAAGCTTGTCAGATTCTGTCAATTCACCATCGGCACAGAGGTCCCTTGGATTGGGGTGGCCCAAAGGTGGAATGCTTACCAGAGAAAATAATCACAATCTGTCCTGTGTCCCTAAAGGCAATCATCAGAGGAAACTGATTGGTGAAACTTGTTTCTTTTCTTAGTGTCCAGTAAACACCGTTCTGACCCCTCTACGTTGTTAAGCATTGCTGGAAAAGTGAACCAGGATCACATTTGCGAAATACTCAGCAGACAGACATGGGTGCTCACACGTGTTTCCCTTAAGGTACATACAAGCAACCTCTACGGATCCCTGAGCATGAAGATTCTTGCAGGTTTTGATAGGATTCACCACCTGTCTCAGGAAAGGTTTATACACTTAGATAATGTACTAGAGAATTTTTAATGAGAGCCAAGTACTTCAATTCTTTCTCCAGAATGCACCGTGATTTAAATTCAAACCAGACTGAGCTCATCAACACATGCTTCTTTGATGAATTATTATTTATATGAACTGACAAAGCAGTGTGATTTTTCCATCAGTCATAAATCTGCCCTTTCCCAGTTGGCAATAAATGTTTATTGTCTTCAGTAAAAAAATGATCTAAATATGCTTTGCAACCTACTGTTTGTTATGATTTTGGGGACAGAATAAGGATGATAGTTCTTCCTTCTAAACAGTATGATTAAAACACCGTAAAGTTCTTCACTGAATTCAAAACTAGGTAAGTCAACTTTTTGTAAATTTCCTCCTACCATGAGTACACACCAAGTGTTTAACAGTACTGAGTGCATTTATCTAAATACCTACTCAAGGTCCAAACACACTACAAAAAATTAAAGAAGAAAGTACATAGTCACAGTCAACGATGCAATAAGCTGTAACGGATCATCCGTCAATGACTTAAAATATACGGAATACCTGTGGGATAAGCAGAAAGATATGTCAAATAATTGCTTCCAAGTAATAAGAAATGGCTGCTTTCTTGATAACGTAGAAGCTTAGGGCTGTATCTTTTACATTTCTCTTTGTACACCATTGACCTATCATGAAATATTTTTAAATGAGTATCTTTGTGTTTTTCAATACTTCAGAGCTAGTAAAAAAATGCAAAAATTATAAGATTGCATAAGATCTGTCCTCTAAACTGCTCCAGTCTACAGCAGAATTCTCCAGTCTCAACACTACTTACATTTTGAGCTAGATCACCGAGACTGTCCAATTTTTTGGAGGATGTTCAGTATCATCGCTGGTTTCCATCCATTAAGTACAGATAATTCTCTCCCAGTCGTGACCAACAAAGATATCTCCAAAAATTACCAAATGTCCCCTGATGATCAAAATTAAAACTCCTAATCTAAAGTAAGAACTCCAATCTGTTTTTAAAAAAACTGGGAAAGGATTTATTACAAAGCATTTAGAAGAAGCCCTCTCTGAGACAGAATGGACATGCAAGTGTTTTGTCTGAGAGATCCCAGGAAGTGTTAACCAGGGAGTGGAAGCGCAACCATGCTGGACAGGAAGGCTGCATTTTGAGCTGCACACCTCGAAGCTGGTTATCATAAACTAAGAGGCAAGGTAAGGAAAGCATTTACCCTTGGCCTGTCCTCCGGAATCATTAACTCTCTGGCCTGTGGACACACCATTAGCTCTGGCAGTGGACGCGCCAATGGAGGATGCTATGCTAACCCTCAAGCAAAGAGTTTCAGGCTTGCATCCCGAA
The DNA here is from genome assembly GCA_004027455.1 of Hydrochoerus hydrochaeris. Lineage (NCBI taxonomy): Eukaryota > Metazoa > Chordata > Mammalia > Rodentia > Hydrochaeridae > Hydrochoerus > Hydrochoerus hydrochaeris. The sequence continues at coordinate 27,138 of PVLA01003275.1, read as the reverse complement.
ACCAGAGACTCTGCTTGTCTGGAATGGTGCGGGCCTGTGGCACGGGGTGAACTGACCTGTCTTGGTGGCTCCTAATCTTCTGTCTCCTTCTTCCAATTCAGATCCATTCTTTCCCCATGCAATCTCCTTGGAGATGATATCTGTTTTGTGGAGCCTAAAAAAATCAGTTTTGTATAAAGTGGATAGATCACATAACAAATGCTTAGCTGACTTGTACTATTGAAATCTCATGGAGCAGGATGCAGAAGGAGTTAGAAGAAAAATACCTTAGAAAGTTTCTAAAAGTGGCAGTGATGGAGAAAAGGTTGAAAAGCCCTGCAATTTCCTTCCCAAAATTATGGCTACACCAACCTTTGTGATTATTGTGGCTTTTCCTCATCCAAAATAGTCAGTGCTTGTCTCTGAAAAATGATTTCTTATTATATTAAGAAACAAACTCATTGGTCTTGCATTCACGATTCATCACACACAGTTCAACCCAAAGCACAGAGGCAGGAACTTTGGAGTCTGATTGAGAACTAATGATAAAGTTAGTTTTCATAAACCGGGACATTAGAAAGCATGGCCATAAGAGACAGCAAAAAAGACAGATCATGGAAGAACATGGTGGCTTTGAAGATCACAAAATATGAAGAGAGCAGTGGAGGAGAAGATGAAAAGCAAGCACATTTCACAGGGAAAGCCTATACTAATGTAGCACTTTTGCTACATTATTAAATGCATTATATTAAATGTTCAGCTTTATCAACTGGAAAATAAAATTGAATCCTTCTACTCTACCCTCACATTTTGAAAGAAAATTTCCTTTTGTCACAGTTTAGCTCTTGAATCAATGTGGAGGTTCATTTGAGATCTTCCATGAGTTTTTTCTATTTTAAAAATGGTGATGACCATAAACTATCAGCAAGAAGATATTCCACAGATCCCTTCTCAACATCATCCTGGAAAGATTCCTTTTATATTTTTAATACGTATTAATTATCTGTTATGTCACTGTGAGACTGTAAAATAAGAGAATCTCAAGAGAAAAAGTTGAAAAGCATTGTCCCCATTCTCTTGGTTATCCAGCAGGTTTTGCATTTTTGCCAGTGTCAGGACACTTAGTGTCACATCTGGAAACACATCGGCCTTCACAAACGCAAATCAGCTCCAGAGTGCATGAATGATCGCACTGTGGTGCTGATTTCTTGAGTTCCTTTGCTTAATGATATTTTCCTGTTTAGTTTCTGCAAAAGCGCTAGCGTACGAGGGATGATTTTCAACAGAAGATAAACAGCAAACATAGTCCCCATATTCTGAGAGTGTTGATATAGCTGGTCAATAATTTAGGAGAAAAAAAATAGTATTTCCTACTGCCTAAGGAATCTGAAACCTGTAGGGGAGGGATGTGATATTTATCAAAACTGCAAAGTTTATCTGTGGCAGAATTGGAATATGAAATTATGTCTGTATCACTTTAGGAATGGAAAACTTTGGTAACAGTGACCACATGTAGCATTCTCTCATCAACATCCTTTCCGGTCACTCTCAACTTCTAAAATGTATGCCTTTTGGATTGCATGTAAAACTGTGCATAGTGCCAGCACAGAAAATCCAAAGGCTAAGAAATGCTCCTCAAACATCTAAGGAGAGTCAGCAGCTTTAAAAAATCCTCTAAAGGACTATAATGTTTGCTTGTGACTGTGAGAAATAAAATAAATGTAATGTTCTTTAATGATATTGTTTCTGTGTTTGTCCAAGCTGTCAAATTTTGTAATGAGTTTTTGAGGAAAATGAATCTAGTATCATCTTTTGGTTCTGGACCAGGGTTCATGTGTCCTCAGTGATTTGAACAGAGGAGTTTTGTAGTACATTATCATTTATCTTCAGCTGTATCCACTTCATTTTCAAAGGCTGGTCACAACCATAAATAATTTGGAAGTTCTTTGCATCCTCGATGTAATTTATTTCAGTGGCAACTTATTTATTGCATCCATAAAATTATGTCCAAAATTAATCTTTATTAGAATATATAATTAACACAACATAAACTTGCTCACTGACTACATTTATTGTGCATTTTTTGTGTCTTAATTGCATGACATAAGTCCCAAAAATATTGCCTTTGTTCTTCACTGCTGGAACAAGATTCCCTCCCTAGTTTCCTGCTGGTGGGGTGGGATTAGGGGTGCCAGATATGTGGTATCTTGTTTCTGCTTTTGTTAGTAGTATTTGGCTATCAGATCTTCCCTGTTTCACAGATTCATACTTAGAAAAGGATATAATACATGAATTTTACCTGAAATATTGCATTAGTCAGCTTTCTGCCACTGTGACAAACTGTTTGAGATAAGCAATTTATAATGAGTAAAGGTTTCTTTTAGCTCATGTTTTCAGATGGTTCAGTGCATGGTTGCTTGGCCTGCTGCCTTTGAGCCTGTGGTGATGCGGTACATCATGGCAGGAGCACATAACGGAGGATGCTGCTTACCTTATGATGATCACTAAGCAAACAGAGAGAAAAGAGATGGAGGTCCAATATGCCCTTCAAGGACATGCCTCCTGTGAGTGTATTTCCTGCCTCTAGGCCACATCTTCCAGCACCCCCACAAGATGGAGACTAAATCTTTAACATTTGAACATTTGGGTCACAAATATTCAAACCATATAAAACATTTTCAAAGCTGAATTTGCCATGAACTTCTTTCTTGGTGTCTTTGGAGATATGGCCAAGAAATGTGGTAATGGAGCATCAATGTATGCTGTAGATAAATAAACGGTGCTTAGTTGAATAAATAATATACATGTTTTTACATGGCAATCATTCTTATTATGGTTCTGTTGTACTCACTGGTTATATCAGGTTATCCTCCTAGTACTACAAAGAAATCATTTCTCACTGTTACGGCACTGAACTTTATAGATTAACATCCAATGTTCCCAATTCTCTGGTCCACAGTCGTTTCTGGCACCCTTTTCCCATAGCAATGTGATTGTTCCTGAGGGTTTTAACCATTGAAGATTCAATTTCTTGGAAGAGTGAAAGTAATTTTAAAGTATTTTAAATTTCTGTATAATTAGAGCCTGTGTATCATAAATATGCATAAGGTAAGAATACATCTTCAAGCCACTCATAGTTAAAACATCCAAATATTTTAGTGCATAAGCGTCTAGATTATAAAAAATGTGTATTTTATAAAGCGTATCAAGACAGAGAACAAGAAGGTGTTGATTTAGTGCAGTGGTTGTGAGCGGACTCCCGGAGCTGAGTGCTGTGCTTGTCAGCTGAATGGCGCCGGGCACGCTGCTGTCTTCTGCCTTCTCACTGCTAACCCGGTGGGTATCACGGAGTGGGAATGGCACTCCCGCAGAGCGCTTTGCCAGACCACAGCTTGAGAACTGATCAAAACGATAAAGTGCCCATCTACCTGCAGCCTTTATTTTCTTCTTATTTAATTCTACTTGGATTACTTCCTGCTTCTTTTCACTCCTCCCTCTCTCCTGCAATTTTTAAATGTAAAACAATTAATTAAACCTACTTCTTGACAGTAATAATTCTCAAAAGCTTTTTTTTTTTATCCAAACCCTTTTAGAATATAATGTAAATTGTGACTCTTTTTTCCAAAGGGAAAAAAAGGTAATTACAGGTGAGGTCGGATAAGCAGGTATTAGAACAACATTTCAGAGCATTCACAGGTCTTAACTAGTTCCCCAAGGAAGCTGGAACCTGTATTTTACATTTCACTATTTCCTCTGTTATTTGTAATTTGCTTTTTCTGCTTCTTTTATTTTTGCTTTTGATTTTATTTGTTTGTTTCTGGCATTACAATCAATAAAGCCCCGGAAACTTTCCTGTACTCACTGTTAGACTATTTTCTCATACAGTCCTTGGTTAACAGCTGTGGGACTAATCAACCACATCAGGGGAAATTTGGAGGGGGGTCAGCTATGGCAGCGTGGTTTCCTCCTGCCGGCCGGACCAACACATGTTCAGTCAAGCCACTTATGGAACAGTCATTCCTCCTTGGAAAGCATATCTGTGAATCTCAAAGTGTGGGCAGAAAGAGAAAAGGAATAAAATAACAAGATAACAACCTCGAAACAAGTAAAAAATTCACTATGATATGGGAATAGCTTTCATGGGATTCTGGCTACCAGATGCTTGCTTCCAAACAACTAGCTACTGTGTGGCTCACAGACGGACGAAGTACCCAGAAATACGCTAACAGCATTTGCACTCTCTAGAGCCAGCAGGACTTCAAGGGTGCTCCATGAGAGCTCAGCCTTCTGTTTTGTCCATGTAGCAACTTGATCACTTGTAGAAGGGTGAAAATAGACCGTTTTCTTCAACTTACCTTGAGATCATAAGTTTCCACTTATAAAAATAAGAAATAATATGTGAAACCTAGAGTTGGATCGCTCGCTGGCCTCGGGATTCTCAATAGAGTTATTATTAAGGTTTTATACTAGTATTTCAATATTAAGGTTTTATACTAGTATTTCAATATCTTGATATCTGTTCATTTGACAAAGGCCCGTGTCATAATGGCAGTGTTTAAAGAATTAAAAGGCCATTTCCTTTTTTATAAATCCAGTTTTTGAAATACAACACTTCAGGATGAAATGCAATAGCCACAGATCTTGAAAATTCAAGTAATAAATATCCAGTAAAAAAAAAAAAAAAGAAAGGAAAAACATCAATCCAAGAGTCCAATTTGTGGATTTCTTTTCATACTTCAATAACTCACTTAATGCTGAATAACCTTAACTTTGGCAGGAGGAGAGAAAAAAAGATCAAAGATTTTCCAGCATGGGATAGCCTAGGATATTTTCCTCAGTTTTGGTCACATTGTGCTTTTGGCCATGCCCCGGAAACCACAACCCTCAATTACATTTGCTTTCAGACATGTGGAAGAAGCACATGCTAAAACAATTAACAAAATTATGACATTTACATTTTTCCCGTCTGCCAGTCCCTATGATTCTTCAGCATGTGATTTTACGGGCACCAAAACAATGATCATAAATCAAGCTGGTTACATTTATCCTTACCTAGCACTTAGAAAATGTCAAGAAGTAAAATAAGAGAAAAACAGTTTTTCCATAAGCTAAGCTCTCTCTGGCACCCAGAACACCATGTGACAGTGGTCACAAGGCAAAGCCTCACATCTTATCCCTAGGGAAGCGACCGCCCCAGACAGCTACTTTACTTACTAGTCACTCTGCAAATGTCTCCCTTGCCCTGGACCTGCCTCCTCTGTTCACAGATTTTAGGGCCCACAGAATGGAATGTGTAATACAACCTGAAATTGATGACCTTTAAATTGAAAATGAAAACAGAGTATCCAATTTTCACAGTATCCCTATCAGGAGATTTATTGTCACAGGGTAAGGGGGGATCTTCTAAATCAATCAGCTTGTGTATAACAGGACATCTTGGAGAGCCGGAGGAGTAGTGAGCATTTGTTTGTATCCTTATCACTCAATTTATTGGCGTCTGGCGATAGTTTTATGTATTTATACTTCCACAAGCATTGGTTAGTCACCTCCAAAGAGCCAGCACATGGGCTCTGTAGGTACAAACAAGAGACTTGCACTTTCAGGAAGTAGAAAAGATAGCCAGACACATCAGTGGGAGGAGCTCGTCATGGCGGAGGGTGGTGACCACAGGGTTCAGGCACGCTAAAGCCCAGATGGGGAAGAAACAGACTGTGTTTGTGAGTCACAGCAGAGCCTGTGGTCCTGACCGACCGCAGCTCAGATCTCTGTCTTGGCGATGGTATCCTGTACACCTGGCATGCTCCTCAGCTCCCCCCGTATCTCTCCAGCCGTGGACTGGGCTCACAGGCTCTCTTGCCCTGAGACCAGTGAGGAGAAGGCTACAAAGATTTCAGGCTCCTCATGCCCATCTACTTCCCCTCTTGGCTCCTGGCTTCTACCTCAAGCCACATCTCTTGTCAGGGGTGTTTTCTATACACCTCCCCGGCCAGGCGTCCTGCCCCACCCTCTTCTTTTTGGTCCAGAGAGATATTACATTGTCCCTTGTGTCCCCTAAACCTTGCCCATATCTTTGTAAGATTAAAAAAATAAATAAATAAAACAATCATCATTAAACTCTACAGCTATCAGCTGGAGAACACTGTCCATTCTTGACAGGACTCTACCTAAGAGTTGGAAGAATCCAACAAGTTCAGTGCTACCCTTACAGAAGCCAACTTGGAAGCACAGAACGTGGCTCTATCAACCACTGGGCAAACCCCCTGCAAATGTCTTCATAGTGCTTGCTTCTGATGATCCCATGTCTAATCCAGGCAGGCTATGGCTCTGGAACAGGCCTCAGGGTTGATTTGCCACTGACAAGTCAAACTAGCAGTGAGATTTCTGCACAAGCAGGCTGTGTTCGTCCATCCAGCAATACCCATCCCCCCCGTCGCGTTGCTTCCATCCCTCTCCTTCTGTCCCCCAATCCCATTTCTCTGCGATTGTTCATAAAAACACAGTCTTTAAAAAGAAACCCACAATCTTCCCTGATGGGGGCAGGTGTCGTCATCATTTCTGGGTTTCAATGTCCCATAAATGACACAGTTCATAAATATGTGTGCTTGTCTCTTACTAATTTTTTGTTATGGGCGTCCCAGCCATGAACCTTATCAAGAGTGAGGAGAAGACACTTCTCTGCTCCTCTGCACAGCACCTCTCGTTCTCCAGTTGGGTCAAGTCTGAACAGAATTCTCCAAGATTTCCATAGCCCTAATCCCTGATGGAGACACACACAGTTTAGTCAAACACCATTCCTATTGCTGTTGTAAAGAGACCTTTAAAGAGAATTAAGTTCCAAGTCAGCTGTCTCCAGAGATATTATCTAGTGGATTGAACTGAATTTCATGGTCACTTTAAAAGCAGAGTGTTGAAGAGGAGACAGAATTAGATTACTACTGTCCTGAGAGGGTGCAAATCTCTTATCTCTAGGTGTTTATAGAGGCCGTGAGGCATGGAAGCCAAGGTGGTTTCCAGGAGCTTATGTAGGTTCTCAGCCAAGAACCAGTAAGCAAATGGGACCTCATGGGGAGGTGGAATCTCTGAACAACCAGTGGGTGCAAAAGACTTCAAGATCCAGACAACTGCCATAGCCCAAGGTGACATCTTCAATTCAGTCTGCAAAACACCCAGTTAAGCTATGCTAAGATTATGCCCATCAGAAATTATCAGATAGTAAAACCGTAAGAAGATGGTAATATGCCATGGAGAAATGGAAGACTAACACAGGCTATGCTGTAACTTCAAAATGCCTTTGAGAAATAAATTAATTGTTATAAGTGATTTTTTTCATAAAAATCAATTGTACTATATGGCTATAAATGCAGACACTGGATTCAGATATATTATTCATTACTCTGCTTTATTCAATAGTACTTTGTGCATTGCCTGATTATTATTTGTTAAATGGAGCTGGTATGAAATGACTTCACAATTTTCGTCCTCTAGAGATGACAATTTTACAGGCATCAATTATTTCTTGGGCTCCGTAGCTACCAATATCTGTCATCCTTTGCTGAAAGAAAGTTATGTTTTCCTGATCACTTGATGTGAGGCTATGTGACTTACAATGTCAATAACAAGCAGAAGTTATTTGATTACTCCCAAGCAGAAGCCAGAAGAAAGATCTCAGGATTCACCATGTCATTCTTTTCTCTGTGTCAGTCAGTAATATGCTCTGAGTTTTACCTATGGTGAAACCCAAAGTGATACGAAGAAGTTCCAGCCAACCCATAATTGGCACATAGTATGACCAAGAAATAAACATCTGTAATTATGAGGTGTCAAGATACTTGGGGACTTTGATACTTTGGTCTGTAGTACCCACTTCATAATAGAGACACCAATGAAACTGATGCCATCAAGAGTTATTCAAAACTACAACATCTCATTTACATGTAAAATCTGAAAAACAAAATTGAATACATGGAAACAAAGAGTAGAATTGTTGTTACCAGCACAAAAAAAGTGAAGAAAACTGAAAGAGATTGGTCAAAGGATACAAAATTGATGTTATATAAAATGGATGTCTAGAGATCTAATGTAGAGACAATAATTACAATTAATGCTGTATAATATGCAGGAAATTTTCTAAGTTTATTTCAAGCACTTTTAACACACAGAGAGATAATGATCTGAGACAGATACATTGATTTACTTCATTGCAATATTCCACTATATATATATATATATCAACATTATGTTATGCATCCTAAGTATATAAAACTTTACAGAAAAAAGGGAGAAATGGATATACATTTTTCATTTGTTCTAACTACTTTAGTGAGTATATTTTTTTTAAATTTCTCCTGCTATCTCTAAATGTCTCCTTGCAAAATACAGGCTTCTTTAACTACTATCTTGTTTCAGAGATGGCATTAGACTTTGGATTCTGGAAGGGCCCTGTACAAAACAAATTGTGCATAAATTTTGTCAAAATCCTTTCCTTCTTATATATATGTAATTTTTGTTTGCTTTTAGAAGTATGGTCTTATTTCAAGATTTAAATAGAAAAGGGTCCTCCATAGGGATGAATCATTAATTATAGTAAAATATTAACTCATATATACAAAATCTTGCAAAATATTCAACAAAGGTTTGACTCTTAAATGGTTTAATCTCAAGAAGAGATAACAAATAACTATCCCTTGTCAAGAAGCTGTAAAAGTCTGTGGGTAGCACGATCAATCTGATTTCCAGCAATTAGACTTTTACCTTCTTTCACACCTTAAATGATGTTGCAAAGAAACACATTGTTGGCTGGCTATCAGGGGTCAGCGGCACCTTCCCTGTCCTGGAGATCACATGATACTTATGCTAAATACTGTATGGTTTCAGAGAAAAAGTAGCCTTTAGCCTCATAAGCCTGTGAAGTCTTGGAAACTTAAATTTTTCATCTTCTAACTTGTACATTATGAAAAAAGGCAGATAAAACTTAGCCTGTTGAAATAAATAACCATTAAAAGATTCTTGTTTGTTATTGCTTTCTGCTTCTGTACCTACAATATAAAATTTTCCACAATGTGGAAGTAGACAAAAACCATCCTAGGCAGATACTCGAATAATTTTGGAACAAGATTTTATATTCTACTTCCCCTAGCATGTTCCACTTTTTCTTTCTTCCTTCTAGACCATGATTCTTTTATGGGAAAATATTCCCTCCATCTTTTACTCACTTGTCTTTACTGAGTTTAATTTTACCAAACTCTTTCCTTCTCAGAATCCCTTCCAGTTTCTTTTAGTAAGATAAAAATTGGTCAACCGCTGTTACAAAGTTTTGTTTGTTAAATGGCTGGGACTGTCCTCCTGTCCAAGTAGAAAATGAAATTCTCGGAGCAACTGAAGATGTGAGAAAGACCACTCAGCCTCCAGGTTGCCCAAGGACTCTTTGCTCTGTAGAATACACAATAGAATAGAATGAAATGAAATGAAGAGCAGCTGGCATCTCCCCAGTTGACAATGAGGATTGCATGATTTTGTCTTCCCATAACAACTTTCAAGCACAATGACCTGCTGTCTTTGTTTCCTCCTTGAATATCCAGTCTGAGATCATTTACATTTTTTTCTCCTACCAGAGAAATTTCTCTTTCATTGTTTTCAAAGTCTTCTTTCTCAACTCCAAAATCAAAACTCACCCAGTCTTCCAGGTCTACGTGCTATCTGCAACAACTTTCCTTGCTCTAAGTACACTGTGGTTGGGATAACAACTTCAGTCAGTACGAAGGGCCTACTTGGGTCTGTTTCTCTGTCGGATGTTGGAGCTATGAAGAGGTACATGATAGTCCTGGTGAACTGTTATCATTTAGATCAAAAATTTCTGCAAAAGTCTTATGTGTTTGGAAGGTGATTGGATCATGCAGCACTATGCTCATCAGTGAACTTCTCCACGGATGAATTTAGTGGCTACGTACGAGTTTGGCGCTGGAGAGTGGCTGGAGGGGAATCTTTCAGAGTGTGACCTGGAAAGATGCATTCTTTCTGCATGCCATGGCGTGAACCTTTTTCTTATACCATGTCCTTCTGCCACAGAATTCTGCCTTGGAGTCAGCCAAACATGGGCTAAACCCTCTAAAATCTGTAACTCAAAATTTTGTCCTGGTGATAGGGAATCTACTAACAAAGAAAATTGACACTAGGGAAATAAGATCACGGCTATGATTCCAAGTCTTTATTACTTGAGGAGTTTGGAAAATTTAGTGATCCAGAATAATAAAAGCCCGAAAATATTGTAATCAATGTTTGATAAGTGATACTAATCAGAGTTCCAAAGAGCAGCATGCTCACGAGAATGTGGACAGCAAAGGCCAGATGCATGAGGATTTGTCAGGGAACAAGCATTCCATGATCAACTCTCTCACTGACAAAGCACTGTCAGATCCTAGAGCGATCTGTGCCATTCATTCGCCACAGTACTTGTAAAAATATACACAGGATGGCTTCTGACATACACAGAGACACTTAGCATTCAGCAATGCAAAGAAATTTCCCTTCAATGATTCAAAAGCTTTGTGAGGTCAGAGACTGTTGTACCGCTTTGTGACTTCACTCATGCTTGGAACTGTGTCACAATGACAATCACAAATTCTGGAGATGAATTTCAGTCTTGGTACAACGGAGCCACTTACTAGCTGTTAGTTCTTAAGCCAAATTCTCTAAGTTTCTTTGTTGGTAAAGTTGGGATAGTGAATCTACTTACCTTAGAGATTTTGAAAAAGCCAAATTGAGACAACAGATTTATAGCTCTTGACACAATGCCCATCATATTATGGAAAATCAATAAATAAGTATTTTATATCATCTCAAAATATACAAAATGCTCCACTGACACAATTTTGCTACCTCTATGGAGTTAAGAGCAGAGCTAGAAATGACACCTTTGACAGGATGAATTCTTCTGAGATTGAAAAATATAAATATTACACTTTAAACATAGTCGTGAAAGCATATTTTTAAAAATCCCAGTTCTTATTGACTAAGGCACCTAAGAAAGGTTTTGCTGTAATCCATCCCACTTTTGAATAGTAAATAGAGTCAGCTTAAGCTCCAGTGGTTACTACCTCATGCTGGACTTTTCAACTCAGTGGTAAACTGTAAGAGTTCCACATAGAACTGTTCGTGTCTTGTTCTGTTGGTGTGAACAATGGAAAATTAGGTGGATACATCCCGGTTTGTTTGCTCAAGACTCCTCCAGGTTAAGCTTGGTGGCCCAGTATTTTTATAAATAGTGACACCTTTTCTTTCTTGCCTGTGCTCAGTTCTGGATAATAAATTACCTGGCTACTTAGCTACATGACACCTTTTCTGCTTCCCATCCAAGACTAGAGTATCAGGCTGGAATTAAACCTGACTTTGATGCTAGCTAACCAGTTATAACTGTTTCTGTGTGAATGAGGTTGTCCCTAGAATTCTGGTCCCTTTATGACAGTGACAATCACTAGCCTTGTCTGCTAGGGAAATGTATGAGTCTGTTCAAGCTGCTATAACAAAATATCAAAGATCATGTGACTTATAAGCAACAGAACCGCATTGCTTATATTTGTGGAGGCTGGAAAGTCCAAGATCAAAATGCCAGTGCATTCAGACTCCAGAGAGAGCCTGCTTTCTGGTTCACAAACAGTGCCTTCAAGCTACCTCCTAGCATGGAGAAAGAAACAGGGGATCTCCCTGAGGCCTCCTTTATAAGGTCACTAATCCCATTCACATGGGTCCCATAATCAGCTTCAAAAGACCTCGCCTCCAAATACCCATATTTTAAGGATTAGATTTCAACATGTGAATTTGGATATGGATACTAACATTCTGACTATAGCAATAAACCTGAGTTTTTGGTAAAGAGAGAATAACGATTCCTACTTAACTCAGATGGCTTTGGATGCAGCTATAGCTACACGAGTACATAGGACCTGGAGAACAGAAGTACACAAAGATGAGAATTTACATTTTCTTTCTCTCTGCCTTATGTGTGTGTGTAAGAAAACAATTCCAGTAGCATCACTCTGTGTGTGTGTGTGTGTGTGTGTGTCTGTGACTGCAGGGCCAAGGGGTCCTTGTCCTGCGCACAGATTTTGCCAGACAGTCAGTAGAAAGGGAAAGTGCCCTCCTGGGGGTAAGTCTCAGAGCATTCAGAAAAAAGACCAGGGTCCCCTGGCTCCTGATTGCAGTCCTTAGTTGTAATCATTCAATTACAGCCTTTTATGTACTATTTTACTGCATCTGAAAGGAGCAGAGATATCTGGATATCTAATAGCTACATTTACTGGGAGGTGAGTTGCTAAAAATAGTCCTGCAATCTGTGGGAAGGCTTCCAGGAAATGCTTAACTTGTTAGAGAACAACAGCAGCATCTGTTAATGGGGTCCCTCGTCTGTTAACCACTTACCCGTGATGCTTTCAGAGCGCAGAAGGCATGGGCCTTGATTTTATCCGGTAGAAGAGACAGAATAGTGGAATCCTGAAGAAATATAACATTACAAAGGGAATTGAAGATGAATATTGGATCCTTTGTGAAACTCGTACCAGAATTATTTCCAGTCAATTTAAATTTGGAATCGGTATTATAAAGATCACACCACCACAACTGAAAGCAATTTATAACTGCTTCTGTGTGCATAAGGTTGCTCCTAGAATTCCAGTCCCTTTGTAACAATATGCGTTTGCGTCTCCATCTAATGATGGAGACGCAGAGGAGGAATCCCTCTGCTAAAAATTAAATCCAGTAAAATATCTTTAAAATTCACAGATGGGCACTTCGGTCTGCATTTCAGAATCCTTACCTAGAAAAAGCGCTAGGTTTTTTGCATTTCTTGTAAAGGGCAGAGACAAAGGTTGATCAGGATGGATTTTCATTGTCAGAATTTTGGAGTCTGGCATTTTCCTTGAGTGTAAATATTGCATCACTAAATGTTGACTATAGCTCAATGCCACTACTTTTTAAATGTGAATTAGAGTTAGTTACCAAAAGGTCAAACATCACAAAGACTTCTCAGGGAAGAAAACTATTGAAATGAAACACAGTGCGCACATAAGAAGCATTTTCTTAAAAAATTATAGTATATAACTGTAGGTAGCATTGGAAAATAATTGATAAAAGTCCAAAGTTAACTAATTTCTTTTGAACATTAGCATAATAAATGAAGACACAACACCACCTAAAATTAAGATACAGCATAATTAATCATCTGCTAAAAACACAGCTTTAAGGAAGTTTTTAAAGATTAATTAGTCATGGGCTGGGGATTTAGCTCAGTGGCTTAAGTGCCTGCCTGGTAAGAACAAGGTCCTGAGTTTGATCCCCAGTACCAAAAAAAAAAAAAAAAGATTAATTAGTCATTTAGAATGTACCAAAGACCATTTTTTTTTGGTCTTTTTGAGACAGAGCCTCACTATGCAGTACAGGCTGGCCCTGAGCTCACTTTGTAGCCCAGGCTGGTCTCGAACTTGGCAAAAATCCTCCTGCCTCAGCCTCCAGAGTGCTGGGATTACAGGCGTGAGCCACCACGTCCCAGGGCACCAAAGACATTTTTAAGAAACTTTCCTTCACTTTTGACAAAGCAAACTGGCAGATTTAATTAAGGAGATGCTTATGGCAATAAGTCTATAGCAAACATCATGTCCTAAGGAAATAAATACCTTTACACGTCCTTAACACTCATTTGAAATGAGAAGTGAGCTGGCCTTCTCCTTGTTTGTTTCATGTTGTTTATTTCTCTACAAGATAGGAGGTAGTCTCCAACAAAACCCTTTCAATGGGCTGCTAAGGGATCACTTGTGGTCAGGGCCACAAACAAAAGCCTTTTTGTTGACTGAATTGGCTCAGGTTTCCAGCTTTCCCTGTTCTTTCTCCTGCCATGAGGACCAAACAAGGCACAAGAGGAGTGTCCCGGAGCCACACATCACTGAAAGCTTTTTCAAAAGAAGCAAAAATCAAGAAAGTTGCATTATAGATAGATCCGCGTCCAGATTGCCAAGAACCTCTGACACGCCAGTCCAGTGTTTATTTATTGAAGAAGCAGCATTGTCTGTCTGTCTGACTGGAATGTCATCTTTGGGGAAAAGACGAAAGTAAACAGGATAGGGATCCAGGATTTCTCTCTTCCCTCACTGTGACGTACTAGGTCCTCTATCCCCCATTTCTGTCAAGAACTGCGTTTCCTGCCATACGTGTATGTACATTTTCAGGCCAAATAGTTATTTATACATTGGTAAAAATTAAGAAGGTTATTTATGAGATTTCACAATTCAAAATAATTTTCTTTAGTCATTTTTTTGTCCTGTGATAGTTACACGAATCGCTTTTTACCACTTTCCTTGAGGTTCCAATTTTAATCCTATTTAGAAAGGAAGTGGAAATTTGCACAGTTTACTTGGTGTCAAATGTCACAAAATAATAAACAAGATTACAAATATGAGAAGTGATGAGAGACAGCAACAAGCAATAAGGTCAAGGAAGGGAAAAATTTCTTAAATGACAACATGCCTGTTGGTGAAGTAGTAAGCAGGCCAATACATACCCTGTGTACCTGGGGGTGCACATGAACATCTGTGTGGATGAGGTGGGGTGTCAGGAAGGAACAGCCCAAGAAGTGATGAAAGGTCGTAGGGCTATGGTTTTTATGCATATGTTAAATTCCTTATTCTTCCATAAAACTAAAATACAACTAGTTAAATAAATGCTGCTAAAACAGGAGATGGAGCATGTAATTAAGACGAAGAACTGCAAAGAATCTTGGGAAAAGTTGAAGATTATTTTAATATTCAAATTCTTAAATAAAACTGAGTTTTATTTGCTTTCATCTTTGTTATGCGGAATTCACTTACAAGTGATTAGGACTGTGTGTGTGTGTGTGTGTGTGTGTGTGTGTCTAGATGTCTAGTTGTCTTCTTGTGGCTCATGTCCTGAACTGAATTAAATTGTTTCGTGGCCCTTTTGACTATGGGGACCAGCCCAAAGTCTCAGAGTTCCAGATCTCATGTAAAAGGTTGGAGGACACACAGAATCAATTTACCCAGCCTGCCTTTCTTGAGTGGCACTCACAGTATATTTGAGCATACCTTATAAAGCCATCCATGAAAGAGGATATCTAGAGCTACTTTAAAAAGTGGCAAAAAAAAAAAAGGCAATGTGTGTTTGAAGCAAAAATGTGCATTTTGAGGTGAATTAAAGACAGAGTGTCTCTTACCATAATATATTTTTGGTTTGTGGGTTGGTTGGCTGGTTGATTGGCTTTTGTATATCTGAGTGAAGGTGTGGATACATAGTCTAGACAGGCCATGAGCTCACAGGGCAGCCCAGAATAGCTGCCCAGCTCAAACTTGGAGCAATCGTCTGCCTCAGCCTCCCAAGTGCTAGGATTGCAGGTGTGGGCTGTCATGCCCAGCTAAATACTTTTATTTAAACACATTTTATATATTAGATTCACATCTTGAATGTACATGTCACTAATTTAATTTTCATGAAATTGCTTAAAAGTTGTTTGAAATTGAAAATTGCCCTCAAATCCTTTTGCTATGGAAAAACATTGCTTTCTAAGGTAACTACGAAGTTGAGCAAGCTGAGATTTTAATTTGAAGTTTAAGTTTGTTGCAGTGAAATCCCAGGCACCTCTGATATCCATCTTTTTTTTTTTTTTTTTTTGTCTTTTTGAGATAAGGTCTCGCTAGGCATGTCAGACTGACCTTCAACTTACTTTGTAGTCCAGGCTGGTGTTTTGGGGTTTTTGTTTTGTTTTGGTGCCAGGGATCAAACTCACGACCTTGCACTTGCCAGGCAGACGCTTAGGTCACTGAGCTAAATCCCCAGCCCCCTACAGGCTGGGCTTGAATTTGCAATGGTCCTTCTACTCAATCTCTCCAGTGCGGGAAATACAGCCTATGCCACGTGTCTGGCTTCCACACATTTTACCAACCTAAGATGGTCAACCAGGGCCATAAGATGTTCTCTGCCAGGGAAGGGCAATGGGGCAGGTCCTGCAGCGAGGGCTCACAGAACAGTCCTTTTACTCCTGCTCCGTCCCTCGCTGTGTAGTTGAAAATGTGACTCTGGCTCCACTGCCCCACTTTGTAATTTCCTTGTCTGTAAAACACAAGTAAACAAACATCACTAAAAACAGAGAACCTGATCAAAATTCATCTGATCACACCTCTAGTCTGAAGATCTAGTGAATACATCAACTCATGACTAAACCACAGTTAAATTTTAGTTTCCGAAGCAATGAGTGGTAGATACACACAGGGGGAGAGAGGGAGAGAGAGAGAGAGAGAGAGAGAGAGAGAGAGAGAGAGAGAGAGAGAGAGAGAGAGAGAACCAGCCCATGGCACTCCCAGCATTTCACCAGATAGCCGTCTCTCTCAGCAGCAAGCACACTTGGACTGGTCCTATCCCAGAGGAAGTTGCCAAGCAACCTTAGCACTCTCAGGCTTCCCACTCCTACCATTACCCCATCTCACGTGTGGTTCTCAAATCCCAAAACACAGCTGAGATTGTCCCATCCCAGTGTCTCAGATCTTACAAATTTTGGATTCCACGTAAGAAGCAAGGCTGTCCGTCATCGAATCAGTTTTCTTCTTCAGCTTGACGACACTCTCTTGACCTACAGAAATTCCCGACGCCAAACTGTAGTAGCCCTAGGGCCAGAATGAAGGTGATGTTCCATAGTTTTCACACGATACGCAAGCTCACTCTCCTTTGTGCACAGTGAGCTAAAAATTACTAGAATCTGTCCATTCTATTGAGTCCAAATCAAATTATCCTCCAATTTCTTCATTTACTTTGCAGACTACAATTCTCATGGTGGGAAATAGGCTCACCTGGCTAAGTGTAAAATGTGCAGAAATCCAAAATAACCATGCTTAACGTGTTAAAAGCCTCCCAAGTCTTTTCATTGACAAAGAGCAATAAAATGAGAAGTAAAATCAATATTGTCATCTTAATATCCAAAGATATTTTCAAAGATACTAAACAGAATTCTAACCTTTAGTCATAGTGTATTCTATACTTATTTTCAATGGCAAAAACTTGAATATTTTTTCTTTCCTTTGTTCTCTCTTTAACCAAAACATTCTTCCTTTTGATTTAAAATTAAAATCTACTTACAATTTATAGAGCACTAACTTGTGAAAAAAGTCATGCAAGGTCTGAACCATATTAAGAATGATGTTATTCAGATATAACTCTCTGAAAATGGTCACACATTGAACAAATTGAGAAATGTTCATAAAGCCTAGTTTTGGGGGCCTTAATTTTTCCCATAATAATAGACGTATTTTAAGAAAATCAAAACTTAAGATGTAGGAATCTATTACATACCTGGATCATGCTTAGCTACACTCCATCTTGTTTTTTCATTATATTTTATTTTCTGAGAAGGGAAAAACAGAAAACTCTTAATGAGAAATCAGAGAGGATAAAAAGGTAGGTGATTTTCCTGGCTTTTCCTCCAGTAAGTTTCTTGTGGAAAATATTTTCTTTCTCTGAGGCTTCTGCTGAAGACCCAAAGAGAGAGAGAGGGCGCCCCAGCCTACCACAGCCCACCGCTCAATCATCACACTTTCTACATTCAGGACTCTCAAAGTCTGACCCTCAGAGATGTGGGAAAAAGAAGCCTATGACGTATCCCTCCTCTAGCATTTTAAGGAGACTTTTTGCTTGATATTTTGAATGTTTCCTAATGGTCATTACTTTGGCATGAAAAAATTTTAAATAGTAACCTTTTAAAAATAAATAGCTATTTATTCTTTATTTTTGCCCCATGAGTTCTGTTCCTGTGGTACCTGAAGTCTGCTGGGAAATTTAGCAGCAGGTGTGTTTTAAGCACAGCTTGGCAGCCAGCATCTGGGAAAAAAACGTTTCTGTGCAACCGCTCGGAGGAATTTAGAGACATCCCACTGTCTGAGCCCTGAGTTTACAGCACAAGCATTGAGAGCTAGAAATGGTAGCTGTGGTCAATCAAGGGACTGACCTCTGCATAGAGAGAGAATTCCTAGATCCTGCTACTAAACATTGTGCTAATTCCTGTCTTCTGAAACACTCTGAAAACATCTTCAGCTGTCTTCTGTGGTCCCTAAATTGTCTAAGGAGGTAATGAAACATTCTTCAGGCCAGTTCTATAAGTTTTACTCAAGAAGCTTGATTTTTCTAGCGTACCATCATGAACTCACACATCTGTATCTCCTATTTAAGATGCATTCATTCTAGATAATTTTTTGGAAGTTATTTAAATTTAAATCTCTTTTGGAGTTAGGCAGGAAGAGTGCTTTCGTATTTATTTAGCCAAATACTTCTGTGGGAAAATACGGCTCTTCTGATAGTTGTCTGTAGAATTTGGCTTCCTGAATGAGTCACTCGTCACACATGGCTCTCCAACAAGCGAGGTCACATTCTCAAAGTGGTTTCACTGACCCTAAGATGACCCCAGACAAAAAGTATATTCAAGCTGAGTCCCCTCACTGAAGAATTCACAGCAACTGTCACCTTACTAAAGTCTTGAAAATCACAGTGGTACCAAAATATGACTGCAACAGTGCTTCCCAAACTGATTTGGCCATGAAATTATGATTCCATTTTATGTCCATAATGATATTTCTCAGAAAAAAAGGTCTGTAAACTTTGGGTTAAACATTTGCCTGTGAGAGAGTGAGAGAGAGAGAGAGAGAGAGAGAGAGGCCACTCTTGTCACTGGGACACAATACTCAACATCCCCAAATTAAAGGAAAGACTTATTTCCGGTCAAAGCTCAGTCCAGTCAGCTGCCTCCAAGGCGGAATGTCAGGCAGAAGGGTCACCAGGAGGAAACTGCTCACATCACTGTGGCCAGGAAGCAGAGAAGGGAGCACCCAGGGAGGACCCGCTTTGAGGTCAGCCCTTCAGTGATTCTCCTCCCCCATGGGGTCCCACCTCTCAACAGCACATTTAGCTTTGAACTCCTCCATGGATTAATCTACCCCTGTGTAAAGCAGCCTCATGATGCTTGGAGCACCCTTTAAAACCCCCTCACCCAAAGCCTCTAGTGCATGGGGTATTGGGGGGCACTCCACATCCACACCACAACAAAACCTAAATAATCTTTTCAACATGAGGCGTGATTGAAATAAGTAGCCCTTTCATTTTTACCTTGTGGTCATTGGCTATTGTCCAACTACGGCTTTCCCACCTGTATGTCTGAAGTCCTGTTCTCAGAGACTCTAAACACACATCACTCCTTTGCTCTATTTTAGAGAATTATGTAAGAAACATGCTACTGAATATTCTATATAGAACCTAGAAGGGAGACCTGCGACTTTGGTCTCTGTATACAAGCACCGTACACACCTGTTCTGTCTCATTCCAGCTTTGATGGTGTAGTCCAACTTTTATGGCAGATCAACACAACATAGATTGGAAAATCTTCTCAAAACAATCAGTGGAATTTCTGTGGAGACAACCAAAGCTACCGTTTATTAAATGTTTAAGGCCTCAAACAGATGATTAAAACATGAGTACTTCTGCACAAAATCACAAAGGTGAGATTTTGAATCTTTTAAAAAAAAAGATAAAAACAAGAACTACAGACTGATTGGCATTTTCTTCTTAGATGTGTTCTAGAATACTAATCACTTCTGGTTACATAAATCATGAGACAGAAAGCAATTAAGTGACCTGAGTTTCATCATAAAGCACAAAACAGGAATTGGAAACTGACCTCTGAAGGGAGTGAGGAAGACCCAGAAATGGAAGCAGAGAAATACTTTGGAACAAGGCGCTAGAAGTCCCAAGGTGGGTGATCTTACTATGTCATCAGTGTCAACTTGTTCCCAGAAAATGGTGTGCCCTACTCTACAATGTAGAAACAACTTAGAAGGCCTTGGCTTACCTGAATTCTTGAAAAACTTCCAAACTGTCTGGTCAGTAATGTTTTCCAAGGTAAAGTTTTGCTTTCAGATGGTTTACTGTATAGGAATCAAGGAAGGCACACAGGATATATGTATTTTTTGTTCATGACTCACATGTACTTAAGCGTAAGCCTTGATTATTTACTGAGTAGTTTACTCAGCCAAAAATCCAATAGACAGAGTCAAACCTTCCCAGAGTCAAACCCTATTTCTTTGCTTTGAAAAGAAATAAGCGTAGGCATTTGGACTTGTGAGCTACGACTTTCCTTCCTTCTGATGGTTGGTGATATTTTAATTCCAGATGAACATTCCTGAGATGCAACATGTTTTTCCAGGTCATCAGTGACCAATGTTAGCCTGATTGCCAGAATAACATCTCTAGACTTTACAGAGCACAACAACAGAAACACGCGCAGGCCAAGGGAGCACGGGAGCAAAACACACCGGAAGGACATGTGTGGAGCCTGGAAAAGCAAACCTAGGAGTTGCTGCTGCCATGTGTTTCCGGGTCATAGTATTTAAAATGAAAGGCTGCATTTCAGATAGTGCAAATATGTCTTGTGATTTAAAAGAAGATAAAGGCCACAAGAGAGACAGAGTTTTCTTTGGGACTATTTCATATGGAAAAAAGGCACATAATTGGGAAGTAGGCATCGTGGCCTTTAGTGTTTATCACTAGAACCCAAGAAAGCAGGACAACAGCTCACCCGGAAGCTGAAAACAGCTGGGCTTGACAGACAGGCTGGGAGACCCAGTCTGGCCATGACACCAGCTCGCCATAAGGCAAAGATCTAGATTTATAGGGAGGAATCAATTACAGTAACTTGGTCAATATTTACTTAGTGCTTTGAGTATTTCAAAGCCCAGTCCCTTCCACTGCCTTATTTGATCCTCACCCAACCACCATGAGGGAGGGTCCATACCTGCTTTATCTGCAAGAGTCTTCCGTTTAATGTCTTAAACTATTTCCAGCAGAATCATCTGAATCCCCTCACAGTCAATTATCACAGGGCCCAGTCTTTAGCAGATGATTTCTCATACCTAGAAACATCACAGGAATTCTTGATGAAACCCTGTGTCTCAATGTTGCATTAATAGAATATTATTTTCGTTTCACAATTGAGAGGACTGGAGACCAGAGACATTAGGGTTTTCGCCCAAAACAACACACCCATAAATACAACCAGAAGTTTGTATGATTGATTAGAACATTCAACTGGCACCATGCATTTTTTCAATGGACTCCCTGTGTATATGGTCTAGTTAGTGAGAGCCCCTAGTATAAGACTTACCCTTAGAAAGCTCACATAAAATATGTACTGAGTGAGTTAAAATAAAGCAAAGCTTTTGGTAGTTTGTCTGCGTCATCTCTAAGAAATAGAAAAGGAGAAGCTCCTTCCTGGCCTGCATCTATAGCCTTAATTTGTGTTGATCAGGCACTTGGGATGCATCCTAGTGCGAGCACTTTCGGAGTATCTCACACGTAGCCTTCCCATGCACACATCAATAAAAGCCCTGCAAGCTTCCCCTAAATGTTTCTGGAAATCTCAGGAGCTGCCTTAGGCATGTGTATCTTTAATGATTTGTGGACTCTAGGACATTTCTTTTTCAAGCTCTTACGTTCCTCATCTAGATGGCACTTAGTGACCATTGGTCAGTACTTCTTGAAACAGGCTCTGACACACCCAACGCTGTCCACAGGGTTGCACCAGGGCATGCTGGTGTCCCACAGAATGGAGGGCTCATCCTTGTCTGTGTTCACCCAGATCCCTTTGTCCACCCCTCTCGTGTTCCTGCAGAGATTCTGCAGCTTTACTCCATCACCTTGGCACCCACATGTGAACGTCAGGGAGGTCAGGGAGAAAAGAATCTAAGACCAACAGCTCCAATTTCCCTTTTGGCCAAGCAAATCTATACGCAAATCAATTTGGGTCCGCCAACTCTTTAACCTTATGAGAAAAACCCAGATATAGCTACTTGCAGCCTAATTTTTATGTTCATTTTAACCAGGGTACCCTGAAAATGTTCACAGCACTGTGTTTTATTTTTTTCTCCATCCCAGGTAGAAACTTCCTCCAAAGATGGACCTTCCTCTCATCAGGAGGCTCTAAACGGGTCCAGGTCATGCTCTCAACCAGGCTTTAGACAATCCAGAGAGCATTTAGAGAGAAATGTTAAAGAGTAATCAAATATTGAAAGCGCTGGGAAATCATGGAAAGCAAAAACAATGGAGTCTCTAGCAGTATTCCAGTAGGGAAAGAATGTGGACTTTAGAATCAAAGAGAGCTGCATATAAATCCCAGTTTTGTCCTAAAAGACGGTGACCACGAGAATTTTCATTGTTTTCCAGGTCTTTGGTACATTACAGATTGTTCATGTTGCCCCATATCTAATACAGAATGTGAGAAACAAAATGCACATTATAAACAGTCCATTTGCATTGATGCATAATTAAAGGAATGTTGGTCCTTGAAGTCTGGAATGATTGAAAGCTGAAAGCTTCATATTATAGAGTAATAGAAACAAATCTTCTGTCCCAAATATGTCTATTGCTAGGTAGCAGCCCCTGAACTGAAAAGGTCTTGAAATCCAGAAATGTTAAATCAAGCATTTCCTTCCCTCTACCTCTAGCACCTTGGTTCTGTACGTAACTATTCTGCACGATAATTTAAAATTAGCAACCTAAGTTTTAAGTTAACAAGTGTTTCTTTTTGCATTCTGAATTGAAGTCCATCTCATTATCACATAGTAGGACAGAGTGAGAAAGAATATGTGTTTATATTACAAACACACATACATTAAAATGTAACTACAAGTGTTCATACACCTTGGTAGTAGAAGTTCATATTAAAAGGGAAGGAAAGTCCCACTGTAGCTGATCAATATTTTTCTTAAACTTCTCTTTCCAGTGAATGACTTTGTTATATAAAGTTTATTTTTTTTATTTATAAGGTACATTTTGTATATGAAAGACAACACAAAAGAAATCCCTATAAAAATGAAACAGAGTTCTTGCTCTATATAACTAAAAATTCTCGCTTTAAATATTTCAAGGAGATGGTAATGAGTACAAGTATTGTTATTTGTAAATAAAAACAGCTATATTTTCTAGAATGAATAATAATGGAAACTGGAAAATTGTCTTGGGTTGTTGACGAGCGAATAGGATAAACTTTAGTGACTGTGTTAATCTACTGTATTCTTAGCGATCTATATCCAGCAGGGCTCCCAGCATGCCTCTTCCCTGTACTCTTCGTGGATCAATAAATTATAATCTATTATTATAATAATGAACTCCTGTCCTGCCCTTACACTTCCCACTTTATAATTTAAGAATTGTATGAAAATGTGTAACCCAGGATGAATATTTTGGGCATAAATAAATATGATTTATAATATAAATGGTTTAAAATCCAATTTTATAAATTTATATCTCTATGTAAAGGGGAAATTTCATGAGGCTAATCATTTTCAGGAATAAATTTAGAGAAAGAAGTGGGTGTTTTTTTTTTCCTGAAGCTTTTCAAAACTTTTACGGTTATGTTATAAATTTTAAATTGAATTTTGGAAGAGTTCACAATCCATAAAATGCCCACGGCATTTCCAGAAACACTTTTTAAATTGCTGAATATAAGTTGAATATGCATTTATCTGTTTCCCAGAGGAATATTCTCTCTTGTTATTAGACTGAGAAAAGGCACTAAAATAGCTGCCTGAGAAAGTCTTTCTAATAAAGGACGCAGCTGTAACTCTACTCAACCAGCAAACGTCTTCAACAGCGGCCTCTCCAAAGACTCGCATCCCCTTTCTCTACATGAAGCTTCTACAGAAAGCTAGCAGGATTCCTTACTGATGTGCATGCAGTTCATGCAGTTTTGAAAGTTGTCCTTAGAAGAAGGCTAATCACCTTATTGAAGAACCATAGGGAAAGGCCCAATAATACATGCTGCATTGTTACTTGATATATTACATGACTCAGGACCCAAACCACTATTATGAGTGACCTCAAGTGAGTGTAAGAGCACAGACAATGAAAATCACATGATGACCTCAAAATTACACTTAAATCACTGATTTGAAAACTCTGAGATTTTTATTAAAGCTATCAAACATATCACATAAAATAAAAACTCATCCCTGAGTTGTTAAAAGGGAAAAGAAAGACAATGTACATGAAGAAAAGAACCAGAAAATCTGTATCTGGGAAATCAAGCTCTGAATAATAAAGAGATGGAGGTAGATATGCCCATAGCATTTTTTCTTATTAAAATATTAATAGTCAGTGACATAAGGACATTATGTCTGCTAGTCCATTATTATAAAATTTAAAAGATTTGTCAGTGACATTAATTATTGCTAGTTAAAAATAGTTCAACTTTGGATGTGATAGTAATTTGCAAAAAAATCCAATTTATTAAGAAAACTATTTTAACAAATAGCCTTACCACAGCCCTTTGTGGCTGTGTGCATTTGGTAAACTGTGGCAGAAGATTTCTATGATTGCTTTCACTCATAGTCATCTCTTCCCACTTTTGAAGTCAGCCACTTTACTTAACACTTTTGCCCACATTGTTATTGGCTAACATTTCTTATATTTTTCCTTAATTTTTTTTTTACTTTCTTTGTGCATATGCTATTCCCATTACATAGCAACTTCCTCAAGATCAGAAAGCAAGTTGGTGAGCCCCAAAACACAGAGAACTAAGTGTCTTCTAAAGGCTACAGAACTCGGTGTGTGTGTGTGTGTGGTATAAAACTCTTCTGAAAGCACCACTGTCATCTTGCAAGGTGATGCCATTTCAAAGCTGTTGAAAGAATATCACTGTGCCAATATATTCTCAGTTGAGGCTGAATCCATATAAATGGACAGTCCAGTGAGACAGTGCTTGATGTGGGCCTGAAACTTGCTTGTTTCCTCTTCCAAAATGTCTCTTCCAATATTATTTACCAGGCTGCCGCTCCCAGGAAGGTCAGAACCCCTGCATCTACACCTGGCCACTTCACATATGCCTAAGTGTCACAGTAAGGAGATTAGACAGAGAGGAGAACTGAGGACATATTGTAGGCTTTCCATGTCTCATCTCACCATGCTTCCCATGCTCCACACCAAGAATCCATAATATGCTTCTCATAAAGACAGAGTTCAGAAAAGGTGTTGGAAATGTGAGAGTAGATTCACTGATTCAATCATCAGCTAACTGTAGAGTCATACTATATGCTAGGTACTGTTCCAGGACTGAAATGAAGAATGAAATTGGTAAGATTTCTGCTTAAGTGAATCTACCCTTATAGCAGGGAATGGGTGACATGGCGAAAACACATAACTGAGTGTAGTAAACATGAATGAACAATGATGTATAATAGTGATAAATGTTCCAAATAAAATAAAGCAGAAGGATTTGCATTGTAGTCAGAGTTTTCAAGGAAATAGATTTAATACAGGACATATAATATATAGGATTTTTATAATATTCAACTAGAGAGTCAAATGGAGAAGAGTACAGGAGATCTGTCCACACACTAGAGGCACAAAAAATTCAGTTGAGAGCCTGGGTCCTATGGCAATGTCCTGTACAAATCCAGCTGAAGACCTAGAGCCCAGCTGGGTAGTACAGGCTGTCCCTTAGTTAATCCACCACAATGTGGATTAGCTGTAAGGAGCATTAGGTGGGTTCTAATTTAGCCAGAGTGGTCTGGGAGGACCTACTCAGACATAGACTGGCACCAGCTGATGTGAAACCAGACTCTGGGGTGCATGGAGCAGACAACTTGTTGCTGAAGATGAAGATCAAGTGTTCAACTGAGCCTCGAGTACCAAGAACAGAGAGAAGGTGTATATGTTTGGAGC
This sequence comes from Hydrochoerus hydrochaeris, assembly GCA_004027455.1. Classification (NCBI taxonomy): domain Eukaryota; kingdom Metazoa; phylum Chordata; class Mammalia; order Rodentia; family Hydrochaeridae; genus Hydrochoerus; species Hydrochoerus hydrochaeris. The sequence continues at coordinate 1,410 of PVLA01003275.1, read as the reverse complement.
ATGGTAAGTAATAGGCAGAGTGGTGTGAGATAAAACCAAAGAAATAAAACAAGCGAGGGAATGCAGGACTAGGAACCTCAGAAATAAATCAGAATTTTATTCTAAGTACAACAGAAATTCAGTTGAGGGCATAACACGGATGTGATACAGTCGAATTTGACTTCAGTGATTACCTTGGCTGCTCCGTGCTGAATACCTTAGGTTGGAACAAAGACATGGAAGCTGTGAAATGCTGTCCCACTAGTCAAACTGACTTGTAAGAAAGTGACTCTGAGCTAATGAAGAGTGGATGATTTCAGGATAAGTTTGCAAGGGGTTGATAAAGAACTAAAAGCCAGAATGAATGACAAAAAGAATCAAGAGTGGTATGGAGGGTTAAACTGAAAAACTGGTTACAATTATGCCAATTATTGAAATGTGGAGGAAACACTTAGAAGCGGGAAAGAAAGAATAACTTAAAAGCATTTAGAAACGTGAAAGGTGGTGAAACCAATTATGGAATGAATTTATTCTAATGCAAAATGATTTTCAATTAAACATGCTTTTCCTAACAAAAATTTTCCTGTACCTTAATGTATAGCGGCACTCATTAAATTCTTTGAAGTGAAGAATTTGTGAACAAGAATTTCCATCATGACTAGAATAAGATTTAGAAGCTTCATATAGGATAGAAAGCAAATTCGTATATATGTACAAATACACACAGATGGAATTTAAACATATGCCAAACTAATAAATAGTACTTACCTGTAAGTAAGTTCAAAGGAACATGTCTGAAGAATAAATGAGCCTAAGTTCCAATGAAAAATAATGTTATTAAGAAAATAAATTTCATAATATGGTTTATGCCTAGATGTTCCCCCAGTGCCTCATGTGATCATTAGTGGTGCTTTTTCAAAAGGGGCTAGGTCTCAAGCGTGTGATGCAGGGGTTTACTAAATCTGTCCACTGATCAATTTGCCACAACCCTAATCCTGGTAGCCTAGACAGAGTATGAAAGGGGCAGAAAATGGCTGATAAGGTGTCTTGCTTGCTTTGCTAGCTTCTTCCCGCCATGAACCATTTCTCCTCTGCCATGCCAGTCTGCCTTTGAGTCAGCCAATTACAGACTGAAAGATCTACAAACTGTGAGCTAAACAAACTTTTCATCCTCTAGTTTTGGGTGTTGGGTATTTTATCTCAGTGCAGCGCCCTTTTCTGTCCATGCCGCATCCTAGTCCATCCACGCCTTGTGACAATCGCTTCTCCAGGAAAAGGACACCGCATGTGGGAATTGGGCACAGGGATCTTGGAATGTTTTGTACTGATAATTGTAATTTGTGTAATTCACATATATATATTTTCGTGTAATGCTCAATATGGAGTCGAGGGTGGAGACTCCAGGGGGGTTGCTGGAGGCCCTCTAGATAA
>PVLA01003274.1:200992-220708 GCA_004027455.1 Hydrochoerus hydrochaeris | reverse complement strand
GAGAGAGAGAGAGAGAGAGAGAGAGAGGCTCTGCCTTTTTGGTTCATTCAGGCCTCCATACATTGACTAAAGCCCATCCACACTGGTGAGAGCAGATCCTTTTTATTCAGTCTATGGATCCATCTGCTCACCTGCTCATTTCTTCTAGAAACATCCTCACAGACACATGCAAGAAATAACCAACCATATGAGCATCCCTTAGTCCAGTCTAGTAGACACATGAAGTGAACCATCATGAGTAGTATCAGTTCTCTCTTCTGATGGCAAGTCTCCTTCATTTTTTCTGTCATTTCAGAATGACAGCGAGACCCATGTCAGAGCTTTTACCTGAATCCCTAGGATTCATGCGTCTACCTCATCTTTTCCATTCTGTTTTCTGTGCTCCATTCTGATTTTCTTCTGATCAACCCTCCAGCGTACTAATTCTTCCCCATCTGTGTCTAAAATCAATTTGATAAATTTTAAATCGTTTCAATTGCTTTGCCAGTTTTGTATGTTGACCCACTTCCCTGACTGTGGCTGTGTGGCTCACTGGTGGCTTTCTTTCTGTTGTCTGTCTCTCTTGCTTTTGGGACCACATCATCTTTGTATCATCATCATTTGGTTATTTTCCTCAAACTATAGAAAAACTGCAAAAATAGTACCAAGGACTCTCCTCACACCCATTTGAGAGTACGTTGCGGACACAGTTCCTCATCACAGCCAAATATCTTAGCACACATTTCATGCCCATCGTGGACATTCTCCCACTACACACAGCACGAACAGCAAACTCAAAGAACTTCCATCAGTGCCTCACCATCACCCCTCCTGCAGGAGCCATCTGCCTCTGCTGCTGGTTTGGAATAGTCCCTTAGGATTTCCTTAAGTTTTAGGATTTTGTCACTTTTGAAGATGAGAGGACACTCATTTTGTAGGATGTTCATCAGTATAGATTGATTCATTTTGCTTATGATTGGACTTGAATAATTGAAATTTGTCATTAATATTGCAGAAGTGATATCTGATGCTTAGTGCCAACTCTTAGGTGGTACATGAGTCTGATTTGCCCTATTAATGATGTTAATTTTGATTACTTAATTAAGATGTAGTCTTGCAGATTTCTCCACTGGAAAGTCACTCCTGTTTCTGTTCATGATTAATAAATATTTTGTGGGATACAGGTTTGAGACCGTAAATGTACTATTTCTCATCAGACTTTTACCCACTAGTGTTAGCATTCATTGATGTTTCCTACTTGATTTATAACTGTGAAAGGCAATGGCGATTGTCTAGTGCTACCATTTGATACACTTAGTGGTTAGCATTTTATTGTAAGAAACTTTTCCTTCTGTTTGTCTTTTTATAAACTTATTTATGTGTGTGTATAGATGCATATGTTTTATCTGTTCACTCGTCTGTCTATTCATTCCTATGAGTTTAGCCACCATTAAAGTTCCTAAATAACAGTATTCAGCACTCCACCATGACATTATTATACCAGGGAAGATATCAAGAATCAGAATCCCCACCCACAGCTAGTAGAAGGTAAAATGGTGAAGCCAGTGGAAAGCACTTTGGTAGTTCCTCAACTGATTAAACAGAGTTACAGAAACCAGCATTTCTACTCTTAACATATACCTCAGGGAAAGGAAGACAGATACCCACACCAAAGACTTCACATGAATGTTTATAGCAGCATTATTCATAATAGCCAAAATATAGAAGCAATTCAAATAGCCAACAACAAATCAATGGGAAAACAGAATGTGGTAAATCCATATAGTAGAACATTATTCAGTCATGAAAAAGGAATGAAGAGTTGACATATGTTACAAATTGGTTGAACCTTGTACATATTATGGTAAGTGAAAGAAGCCAGATAAATAAAAGTTTACATATTACAGACTTTACTCATATAAAAGTCCAGAGCAGGGAAATTAATAGATACAGAAGGTAGATTAATGATTGCTTAAATTTCAGAGGTTGGAGGAGATAGAGGGTGAAAACTAAAGTTTATAGGTTTTTTTTTGAGGTGGTGAAATATTCTAACATTAACCATATTAATATCTGTGCATATATTAAAAATCATTGATTTGTACAGTTCAAGTGGATGAATTATATGGCATAGGAATTATATGTTTGAAAGTTTTAAAAATAATGATATTTATTATAACCTGCTGAAAAACTTCAACATGGAAGCTTTTGTGGAATATGACCCAATAGCACAGCTTCTCAAGGAGACAGGTCATGCATTAGTTGCAAAACCGAGAACCAGGGGATCTTGCATCTTGCAGGTTATCTATGAACAGCTAGCTGCATGACCTTCTGGCTGGCTAATCTTGGGCAGAGTGCATGAATTTTCCTAAACCCAGGTTTCCTCATCTGGGAAGGGGGCCCACTGGTATCTGTCATTAAGTAACGATGTCTGGGAGTTCTCAGTGCAGGTCATGACACTTGGCAGCCTCTACTTTGTGGCTGTCCAGGTTTGAATACGGTTTGTCTCTTTCGCAATTTGTGTTGGGATCTGATTCTCAGAGCCTCACTGATATTGCCAGGTGGAAACAGTCTGATTATTTGTTTGCAAGAGGCCTCCAGGAGCTGATAAGGATTGATAAACACATCAGAGTGGAGCTTCCATGATTGATTACTCCTGGTGGCTTTATAAGAAGGAAAGTGACCCAAGAAGATGCAAGCACACTCCTGTTTGTGAGGAGACACAGGCCCAGGGAGTGACTGAACCTGAGTGTGTAAGGAGGGGACCTTGGGCAACCACAGTTCCTGTGCTCCTCGAATGCGTGCTTAGGGTTTAGAGCAGAACTTGCAGGACAGCAGGCAGCAGAATGAAGAGCAAGTTATTGTCAGGGACGTTTGCTTTGGCCACTGTGTTCCCTCTGCCCTGATAAGATTGTTTAAAGGAGGTCAACTCCTGTCACATAACAAACCATCCTACTCCAGCTGCTCCCCTGACAAAAACTAAGCAAAATGCTTTTCTTCTATGTCTTTGTTCTCATGTCCTTGAGTTAGAAATAACCATGGAGGCCTCAGTTGTTTGCTGTTTCTCTGGGGCTCTCTGATACCCAAGCAGCCACCCCTTTGAATTCTCAGCGATTGAATTAAACCAGATCTCTGAGTCTTCTTCGAGAACTCACCCAGCTTTGTGGAAACTGAACAGACAATCTTCTTTGTCTGCAAAGCCACTGTGTCTTGCCACATGATGTCCTGCACCATCTTGGGATCCTACTGGGAAGATGCAGCCCCTCGATCTTGGACGTCTAGATCTGTGAGCTGAAATAAAATCCTTTAAAACATACCTGGGCTGTGACATCGCATTATTAGCAGCAGAAAGTGGACTGATACAGAGGTCTTTTGCTATGAGAAAGGAAGCATCATACAATAGGTGGCTTGAGCTCAGTGTTCTATTTTCCTAAATTGCCCTTCACTTTCTCTGTCTACACCACATGGTTTTTGGGACCTGCAGGTGCTCTTACCCTGATGTGCTGAGCCTGCCTTGACCTGCAGAATCAGCTCTTAACTCCTGTGGGAGGAGGATCCCCAGCACAGTCAAGGGAGCCCTTCCAGAAAACTCAATTTAGAGTCTAGAGGCACTGGAAGAAAGCTTTAAAAAATGAATATAAGCATTGACTTGGGCCAGGGCAAATTAATTTTCTCCCTAATGACCCCTAAATGAAACCCCTTAACATGGTGTTTAAACGCTCCTCGTCCAAATGACTTGCTTTTGCCCCAATCCCCTCCCCAAACCCAATCCTCTTCCATCTACTGATGCAAATCTCACTTTGCTTCTTAAATCAGCTCTAATGCTCCCTTCCTAAAGCTCAGCCTGAAGGTTCCAGCCCTCACCTGTCTTGGAACAGCAGGATCTTACATGGTGCCCGATTCACCACGTGGTTTTATATTTTTCTACATGTCTGGTTAATCATGCTTTATGTGCATCGCAGATAAACAGACAGTGTGTTGTGCCTCCCACTCTCTTCCTCTCTCCCCTCCACCACTTGCTCTGCCACCTGTGACTAGCATAGGGTTAGATATTAAACAGATATTTAAGACATTATCTTAACCAGCACAGAGGCAACAAAAGTCGGTTAGTGGTTTCTGCAATGTGGCTGTCACTCAGCTTTTACCTCTGGGGAAGTTTGCAATACTTCAACACATCTCCACGAAGAATAGGCTTGTACTATAAAGGATGCAGACCCAGCTGTGGCTACAGCAGGCACGCAGCCCTGGAAAGGGGACACCCACTGTTCCTGATGATTGTTGCAGGTGACATGCAGGCTCGACACTATCAAATCCAACTTGTCTGGAAGATTTTGAAATCCAGACTTCTTATAGGGTTGACCACTGTGTTAGAGTTCTCTGGGGGAACAGATTCAATAGACAATATTTGTGTAATCGTATGAGGGGATTTATTAGGAAGGATCAGAGGCAGACAAGTCCACAGTGGCTGTTTATTGGATCAGAGGTGGAAGAATCCACCATGGCCACCTGAATTTTAGAGTGATAGAGGAGCCGGGAGTTGCTCAGCCTCAGAAGACAGAAGCCACAGAACAGGGGGGATCAAAGATGCAGCCCCAGTCCAAGGTCAAAGGCGTGGAAGGTCACGAGAAGCCAACGCCCAAAGGCAAAAGCAGCAAAGGATGTGGCACCCAAGGCTGGTGCTCTTCAAAAAAGGTACATTTCCTTCTTTCCTTCCATCCGGACTACCTATGAGCCTGTTGGTTGGCACGACCCACAAGTAGGGTGGGTCGTCTCTCAGTTTGTTGGCCCACATGTCAATCATCCACAGACACACCCAGAACTGTGCTTTACTAACCTGCTAAGCATTTCTTAATCCAATCAAGTTGACATAGCACAATTAAGAGTCACAGCTACTAACCTTAAAATATTAACATGTGCAGCATAGGGTGAAGGAATCTGTGTAGGACAGAACACCCAAGATTAGACCCAGGTTTGTGGAAACCGAATAGATAATACTTCGGTGCTTCATTGGGGAAAGGATGGGTGTGATGCCTCAGTCAGTTTGGGCTACACTAACAAAGCACCATAGGCTGATTGGCTTAAACACAGCAATGAGTTTATCGTGGTTCTGGGAGTCTGTGAGAGGGCAGTCACCAGAGTCTGGTTCTGCTGAGAGCTTTCTTCCCAGAGGCAGGCTGCCGGCTTCTGGCTATGTCCTTGTGTGGTAGAGAGCAGGAGAGATTTCGGGCATTCCTATTGGAAGCACACTGATCCCACTCACCCGCAACACCCCAGTTCCCAATAGCACCATGGTGGCAGGATGGAATTTCAATATACAAAGTATTTTTAGGGGGAGAGTGCTCAGCCATTCAGTCTCACATAGGGCAAAGAAGGCTTTGGGAAAATTGCTTCACAATATTGAGGGGATAAAAGCCGTGCCCTCCATATACCAGATATGGAGGGTGGGCTCCTCATAAAGACATCTGTATGAAAAGCAAAACTATAAAGGAGTCTGGCTGTGATCTAGGAGTGGAGAAGTTTCAGTTGAGACTCTCAAATCAGCCTAGAAGTCAAAAACACAACAGAGCTGACCACCTTGGTATTAAATGTTTCTAGTCAAAAGACATCACGGATGCACAGAGTTATCGCTGAGATGCCACCTGGGAGCAGACACTGGCAAAACTCAGATGAGTAAGTGCAGCTAGCATCTAGCAAAGTCAGGGAACTCATAAATCCGTCAGCCAGAAACCAGGGAAATGACTGGAGAAACGGGGGCAAGGTTATACACAGGAACGTTTCCAAAACAGGTCAGATTTGAAAGTGCTCGACTTGCTAGTAATTATGGAAAAGTACATCAAACGAACAAACTATAATGAACTATGATGAGCTACTTCTATTAGATTTTTCCAGTGTCCCAGTTTTTGCCAACAGTTATTGACCAAGATGTGGGACAGTGTAGTCACTCCTAGTGCCGCTCCTCACTTTCAGTGTCCTGCTTCGGATGACACATGACCCTGAGCTTAGGTAGCAGCATCACAGTGTTTGCAGCGGCAAAGCCTGAGAGCAGGTGCCTGGTGCTACGGGCGCTAATGTAGCCAAACTTGGTAAATGTACTACGGGAATCACCAGTAGTGAGCAGCAGGGGCTGGGGTGGGGTGGAACTGGTTGTATAAAGAAGGGACAGGAAAACATCAAAAAGACACCTGCAGGTTGAATTAACACATAAGGCTGCCTTGGATTTTTAAAAATAGTTTAGCAGAGACATAGTAGCCCATCTCTGGGGATCATTACAACCACGACCCCTGGAAAGGGGGTTCATTTCCCCTTCTGTGTGGGCTTTTGCAGTTAGCAGGCGTCTGCTCTTCTCCTGACCTTGCCCTCGATAGTCTCAGAATCCACTGTTAGACAGATTGGATTCTGATGTCCTATAATTTCATAACTTGGAGAAGAGCCTGTTCCACGCTAAGTGATTACTCTAAGCCATGCACATGAAGTCAGACTTCATTTAAACTCTTGGAAGTATTTCCAAGCTTCTCTGGCCTGGCCCACCCACCCCAGGTAACTCTTAGAATATCACTGAGCTGTGGACCTGCTGATCAAGGGCTGTCGTGGAAAAAGCTTCTGTTTGGGAGGTTTGGGGGGCCCACAAATCAGTTGGAACTTTACCTTCGCGATCTTAAATGTAGAATAGGCAATTGGCTTCAAACCCGACCTTCTGAGAAACGCAGGCGCGAGCTCTGATTGCGGCAGCTGCGCTCTCCTTCTCTGGCTGGTGCTCCCCCAAGAAGCTGAAGGCCAGAGTCCTGTGAGTGTGGAGGTGAACTCTACAGAGACAGCATCCAGTGCTGGGGGAGAAGGTGCAGTGTCTCTAAAGTTAGCATCTTTGCCATCAGCAGATGGGAAAGCAAAATAAAGAGAAGCACCCTGGAGGCAGCTGTTGTGATGGGAAGGTATTCCTCCCCCTCCCGCATTTCCAGAGAAGCTGCCCCTTTCCACTTGGAGCAGAGATCAGAGAGATTATTCAACACACAGCACAGGACATGGATGGCCAAGATGAAGCCACTCTCTATGACTCCAGGGTCAGCGGGGATGTGTGGCATCGTTCTCCGCTCCTCATCTCGATCGTTCGATTTTATTCCCAGCCATCTGGTGTCCTGTGTCTGGTACTCCTTGGCTGTGGGCATGAAGAGGTTACAGCAGCCCAGGAGCCTGCTGGGCTGAGTTAGCACTTCCCTGGGCATCATGGAAAAGGGGTGGCAGAGCCGGCTGGGGCGCCAGCTGCAGTAGGGCACAGCAGGGACTCTTTCACCGTGCCTCTTCCGGCCCCTCGCTGCTTTGTGAGGAGCGGGGAGCAGGCGGGGCGAAGACATCCGCAGGAGTGAAGGATGAGCCAGGGGTACCGGGCGGGCGCACCGGAGCTGCAGAGCGCCGAGCTGCTACAGGAGCCTTGCGCGCGCCTTGCGCGCTCTCCCCTGGCCGCAGCTGCTGCCTCAGACGCCCTGGACTCCGGGCCGCGGCGCCCAGCACGGACCAAGGAGCCCAGGCCAGGCGCTGCGGAACAGCGGGGCGGCGCCGGAGAGGCCAGCTCCCGGGGGAACCCGGGCAGCCTCTCGCCGTGCCCGTCTCGGAAAGGAGACGCGGCGGAGCCTGGGCAGGCTGTGCCTGCAGCTGGCGCTGGGACGCGGCTGGGCTGGAGCTCTCTCGCAGGTGCCAGCGTTGCCGGGCTGAGCAGCCCCCTGAAGTTCTACCTCTTTGGTGGCCGCAGGGGAGGCAGACCCAAGTCCCAGCCACCCTTCCTGGACAAGAGAAAACTCTGTCGGGGGAAACTTGGATTTGTCTTTGACATCCAACTCCTGCAGCCCAGCCAGACTTGCGGGGCGCACTGGGGGTTCATCTTTGACTTGGCTGGTGTTTGAGAAAAACTGCAAAGAAAGGGTGGCAAGAGGAAGAAGCACTGTAAACTTTAGGGACAGGGACATTTTCCTGGAGGTGACAAATAGCCTCAAATCTACAATTCCTGGGTCAGAGACAAAGTCCTCTGCTCAGACACAGAGGTCTGGACGCCGCTGCACAACCGAGGATCCCAAAGAACTATGGAATCTACACTGGCAGCATCCAGTTCTGCCCCAGGCCCTGTCACCTTCTCCCACGTCTTCGGTCAGCAGTGCCAGCTCATGGAAGCAGGTAGGAAGCTAGTGATGTGTGGGGTGCCCAGAGGGAGATGGACCTTCAGCGCAGAGGTCTCTGTAGGTGTATGGGTCTGTCTGCCTCCTGGCTGTCCTGCTGTAGTTCGGAATGTGAGACTTGACTAGCCAGTGACATGGATGCCTGGCGTTTATCATTTTAAACAATAAAAATCTGAGGCCTGCTCATGAGGCTGAATGGGCCATTGGGTACAATGTGTGAGGCTGCCCATGTATCTTTTGCGATCTGTTTTCTTTCTGGCTAGCGGGGATCCTGTGACGTGGTGACCATGGCCATCTGTTGGGGGCAGGCAGTGGTCCTAGAGCAGTTGTCTTGCTGTCAGTGTACCTCTGTCTGCCCCCACTCCCCCATGGTATGGGGGCCTTGCTGCTGGAGTAACTTAGCTACTCAGAATAGGGGGATCTGATCAACTGGGGGCCCTTGCTCATGCCCAGCTTCCCAGTGGCTCATGTTCTACACCAGAAGGGAACGGTGGCATGGCCTGCAGCCTTCCACCAGGCCCACCATCTTGCTGGGATGGGTTTGGTCACAAAGAAACCAGGTGAGAACCGATGGCAAACTGTCCGTGCGAGAGGCCACCAGGCAGGTGTGATACACGCTTATGACCATGTGGGAGCCAGCTGTTTGTTTTCCTTGCTTTTCTTGAGTTTTTCGGTCGCTGGTGGGAGAAGGAGCATGCGTCTTCCATTGGTTGCCTGGAGTGTGAATGTTTTCCAAGTGCTTTTACGCCTTGAGTCTCAGGAAGATGGTGGGATGAGCACTGGATTAGGAGTCTGGAGGGCTGAGTTAGTGGGCAGGTGTTCATGAGTGGACACAGGACCCCCTTCCTTGGGGTATCATCTTCCAGCTGCAAAACAGGACGGCTGGACTTGGGGCACCTAGTCCAGTCATGCCTTAGTACAGCTCAGTAGAAAAAGCAAAGTTGAGCTGGCTTCAAAGACGGGATGCGATGGTCCCGACGGTAGTACGTGGAGTGGGAGGGCGGGAGCTCAACACTGCATGGCCTGGGCTTGAGTTCCAATTTGTTGTAAGTCAGGAGACTTCAGGCAAGTTACTTGGCCTCTCTCTGCCTCAGTTTCCTTATCTGTATAGAGTGGGGGTGGGATGGAAGGCACTCCTGCATAGAGCCATTGCAAAGGTGAAATAAGATGGCAAGGAAAGTGTCCTTCTGGGTGCTGGTTGGGGTGCTATGGTGCAGAGAGGAGTGCTGCTGCCTTTGCCAGAGAAGGTGGAAGCACAGAGCATCACCCTACCTCCTGTGGGTCCCCTCCATTCTGGTTTACCCACAAGCCTCCCTCCATCCAAGCTCTGTCTTCTTCAGAATGGCTTAGAGGCTTTCTCGGATCCAGTTCTCAGGTCTCTCCATGGCTCTGAGGTTCCAGCACCCCGCGCTTTGGATTTCTAGAGTGGCTTCCCTGTAGCCTCATCTTCTTTCATTTGGAAGCACCCAGGCCTAAATCAGGCCATGAAATCCTCCATCTCCTTTAAAAAAAAAATCCCTTATGTCAGGCAGGAGGGCACTGCAAACGTGCAATAACAGTGACCAGCAATTCCCAGGGAGAACCCAGTCCCTGAAGAAATGCAATGAGGAATAATTTACCTCTAAGTCAAAAGAGTGCACTCAACTGGAGGTGGATAGGACCAGGAACAAACATGGGGCATCTCTAGCCAGCCATTTGTAGTTCAGTTAGTATCGCAAATCAGATCTTAAATGTGTGTGCGAACAATTCCCAGCCTCCAGGGCCTGGCAGCTGGGTTAACCAAGTCTGTTCTCCCATGAGGTGGAGCTGTCATTCCCACATATTCAGGGGGCACTGCTGTGTTCCTTGCACGGTGGCAGGGAACACAGAACCTGCAGTTAGGTGTGGCCCTGATTCAAGGGCATGATGATGTAGTTGGTGATAAACATAAACCATATGGGGGAGATGAGGCCCAATGTGATTTTGCAATGATGCTAGTTTTCTGAAAAAGCCTTCCTCTCTGCTTTGTTTAAAACTATTTTTTTTTTTTTGAGACTGAGTATTTAACCCAGGCTGGGCTCAAACTTGAGAACTTCCTGCCTCAGCCTTCTAGAGTGCTGGGATTACAGATGTGTACTACCATGCCTTGCTCCTGTATGTTTTTACATAAAGCATATCATGTAGAGATTTTAGAGAGCCCAAACTGAGTTCCACAGGCAAAGGAGACATTCAGGGGTGGCCTGCCGGCTTATGTTCAGGCTACTTAGGCAAGGCAAACCCTGGCCCTCATCTTTAACCTCTGAAACCCCTATGCCTGGTGACTCACGCGTTAACCTTTACATCCCTGTGTAGCTCAAGTCTCAGGTGAAGAAGTTGATTCTTGAGCATGGAGCAGCAAGTGGTGAGGGAAACGCACTGTACAGGCACCTGGGATTTATTGGGCAAGGTAGGTTCTGATAGCAAATGTGAAACATGTGTAAGACCCGGAAAACTGACCCAGTAGCAGTGGTGGGGCCATGGAGAGAATGTGGAGCTCTTTCTCAGTTGTTGCTGGCTGTGTAAGCTGCATAAACTCCAAACCTTAGAGCAACACCCTATTGCCCTGGGGCTGAATCTGGCCCACCACTTGCTTTTGTAAATAAAGTTTTATTGGCACCTGGCCATCCCTATTCCCATGTACTTCGTCCATGACAGCTTTCATGCTACCGTGATGGCAGAATTGAGTATCTGTGACTAAGACCGCATAAAGCTGGATCTATTTAGTGTTGGGCCATTGGCAGGGGATCTGTGCGGGGGTCCTGCCCAGACCAACATGCATGGCCCCAAAAGGGCCAACAAGACGGGGGTGGACGGTGCACAAGGGCTCAGACCTGAGAGTTTGTTTCTGACTCATGCATCCTTGTTGGCACCTTCCGTTCTGCCTGAAGCCTTGGTTTTTCACACATGCTCCCTCCCTGTCCCTGGAGCACCTTGCACGTGCAGCAGGAAGCACACAGAGTGGATGTGAGCGTCCTAACCAGCGTGGCCACGTGCCCAGATCTGTGGCACCTGAGCCACCCCAGGTCCTGTTGGCCTCCTCTCCGCGGCCTCCTGCAGGCAGGGGTGCAGCTCCTCCCATCAGGTGAGGCTTTGATGTGGGCAGAGCTGGGATTTAAAGCACAGTCAGACCAACCTCAAAGCCTGTGCTCCAGAAAGCCCATCTCGCCACTTCTGTGACTGGGTTTTATTTATTTATTTTTTTGCAGCTCATTTTTAAAACCGTGTCTTGCTTTGCTCAGAGATGTAGAGGAGAGTGGCACTTAGAATCTTTTGGTGGCTTTCATTTCACTGCCTGCTTTGTATCCTTGAGGCCACCCCTGAGGCTGGTCCTGTGGAGATATCAGTCCTCATCCTTTTCTGTTCTCTAATCCACATTTTCCTTTGTCCCCTGCAGCGGCCCTAAAGGGTAGGTGAGATGTTAACCTAGCCAGGCAGCTGTGACTGGTGGAGGTGGCCATTCCTCCAGTCTTCCTGCCAGACTTCCTCCCTGTGGCGGCAGAAGGCCACACTCCCAGGCAGAACACTGACTGACTTTACACTCTCCAGCATCATGCTGGAGTCTGACCCTTTCCAGCATTGCGCTGAGGATGGTGGGTGACCGGGAGGGAGGGCAGTGGAATTTCAACCTGGATAACTCTTGACCTCGGTTTAGCTGAATGATTTCCTTTGTCTGTCTCTGCCTTGGATCTCAGAGTGTCTGCCTGGACCTCATCTGACTTGGTGTTTGTCTATGTCCCTGCCAAGGGCTCTTGATTCATCCTTTGACCTGGTATTCTCGGTGACTTGCAGGCCACAGCTCCTGGGAACATGATCTCTTGTGCCAGACTCTGACTTGCTAAGCTGCAACTTGGGTTGATTTTCAGCCCATCTCATTTGGGTAGAAAGCGTTTCTGCAGTGTTACTTTGCTTGACCAGAATGACTACAGTTATTTTGTCCAATAAATCTTGTTGATGCTGCAAGAATCCAGACCCAGCTCAAGGGGGAGGGTAGAGGAGAAGAGGGGACAAGAAGGTGACAAGGCTTTAGCACCTGAACTGCAGCTGCTCTGCACTGTTCCTGGACCTCAGTTTAGAAGCCATCCTGCATGATTTCTGTTCACTGACATTTTCTGTTACACTCTGAGCTTCCTGAGGTCAAGAACTGTGGTCCAGGTCATCTCTGGGCCCCCTAAATTTCATACAGTGCTGGCCACATTCCAGTTTTATCAGTGAGATGGTGATATGTCTGTCTTCACCAAACCCTGAGCCCTTTTAAGGCATGGCTGTGAGCCTTCAGAGCAGCTGTTAGTACAATCAGATGGTTTTAGAAGAATCCAGCATCACAGCACTGTGGTTCTGTTTGTTCTGATTGCGAGAGTAATTCTCTTTTATGGCTCTCAAGTGAGCTTGGGGAATTGAGGGCAGCAGGGAAAACAGTTTATCCCTTGGGCCTGATCAAATTGAGTATTCTCAACTGTGGACTCTTAAAGGGAAAGCGGTGGGTGTTACCTCTGATGAGCGAAGTGGTAGGCACTGGCCTCTTTTGCCATCCATGACCCACAGGTCCTCCCTGTCCAACCTCCCACACTTAGCCCAAAGGTGGAGAATTCCTTACCAGTCCCCAGTGATCTACCTCCTGGGGATACCCACAGCTGGTGTTTGTGACATCCCCTGGACCACAACTTGACCTCAAGAAATATCCACTCTGGAGGTGCGTGAAGGAAAAGCAATGGGACCACTCAGTCTCCTCATAGCATTTGAAAAAGCAATGTGGGCATCAGCCCCGGCTGTGGGCACTGGTTTTCCCACACATGCTTATCTCAGAAACAGGTGTATTTCTTCAGAGACCAATCAGAAGCAAGGGCACATGGGCATGGTATGAACTAAAGAACTCAGTGCCTCGGGTTCAAATCCCAGTTCTGCTACTCACTAGTGGAGTAACCCAGGGCAAATACCTCTCATCCATAGAAAGGGGAAGATAATTTGCTACTTTCTCTAGTAGTGGTGAGTCTGAATTATTATGTGTAAAGTGTTTATCCCAATAGTCCCCTGGGCAGAATGCATTATAGATAAACATTTGATGTCATTATTGCTGTTTCTTATTAGTACATCTGCTCTATCTTGTTAAGTAACAGGAATAAAACATTTCTCTTTGGCATATCTTTCTGAGCAATAAAACATTGTTTCTTTTTTTTGACTTGGCCAATTATATGGATTGAAAAAATAATAAAATGCACCAATTTTTTTCCTGATTCCCAAGGCCAGGACTCAAGAGTGTTATGAAAATGAATTCCCACCCATGTCATAAACAGATGTGTAAAGAAAGGACCCATTGGCTTAGGGAGACACAGTTTCTGCCTTTCTTCCTGGGTGATTCAGCATTGTCTGCACTGATCCTCAAGCATGGCCTTGCTTTACACAGTCACCATTAATAAGGGGTGGCTGAATAAATAAAATTCCAACACTACTTAAACACAAAATGGGGATCATGGGATTCCAGAGGAAGTGGCTCAAGGTTAAAAAGCCAGTCAACAAAAGAAGCAAATATTTGGTCTAAAGCAGGGAACAGCACAATGAAATGCTTAGGGCTGCTTCTCAGCCATCCTAAGAGGGTTATTAGCGCCACCATGTCTTTGTCACCTGAAGGCACAAGAGCTCCTATTTTTTGGTGCGAGCTCCCTGTTTGGATTTGCATCATCCAATGAAAGATTTAAAATTCTCAAGGTTCAGACTCTGAGAGCTGTGTCCTGGCTGGGTCTCCAGGTCAAACCCTGGTTTAAGCCCTTAGTTCCAATGAGCAGGGCAGTTTCCAGGCAGCTTCTAGCATCAGCAACATCCCTACATTCCACTCATGTCCCACACTTGAGTGTGTCACTTCCCCACACTGGCCGCCTGTGATTCTTCCTTGTGTGCACACATGTCCCTCTAGCTGAGAGGTCATCTCTCAGCATCCTGCCAGGCAGCTGCCTCTCCTCTGTGGGAGACAGACAGGGTTGCCATAATGGACTTGGCTGGAGCGCTTGGGGTTTCTCCTCAGGGTGGGTCCCTGGTGTGGTGGAGATGGGGTGTAGAAACAAATAAATCGTCCCCAGGCTCCAAGATGGTCCAAATTTTGATCTAAAACAAGCAGTGGCTGCTGTCGTAAAAGGAAAGTTCTCAGCCAAACCTTTATTGCACATGTCCCCAAGTAGCACCAGGTGGCCACCTACAGAGCTGGCTATCTGCCCTTGACGGTGACACTCAAAGCAAAGGGAGGATGTGTGCGTTTGGTGAGATATTGTGGGTGTTGCTGAGGATGAAGGAAAATGGCCCAGAGTAGGTGGGTGGGGTGATAAATTAACAATTCTGTGTTGCTCTGGATTGTCTCTCTGAGAGACTCGGGATTAAAAGACTAGTGGATTTCCTGCTTGAAACTGACCTCTAATTAAAAACTAAATGAAACAAACCAAACCAAAACAAAACAAACTCCATAAAGAATGAGACCTCAGAGATACTTTTCTTCTCCAGGATGTGGGTAGCATCAGCTTGGCCTTGCAGTTTGGTCTTGATCTTCGACGTGGTGCGTTGATCAGCTCAGCTTCACACTAGCTGTGTTCGCTGGCCCAGGTGGAAGACTCCAGTCTCTACACCCATGTTACTAGGTGCTCACCCAGGTGGCCCTTTCCATCAGCACAGCTCCAGCCCGACAAGTTCTAGCCCAGGTCTTCCCAGATGAAACAGAGCAGCTGTGGGTTCCCAGAATCAGAAGGCAAACGTGAGCCTGTACATGTTCCCTGCCAGCCACTGGTTCCTGAGTGAGCACAACTACCATGGAAATTACCGTGCAAGAGGGAAGTGAGGGGGTTCCACACAAGTCACCAGGCACCCCCAAAAAAACAGACTGTACGGAGGCTTAAAGGCCAGAGTGCTGTTGATGTAGGGGAGCTTAGGGGAGCCTTGCAGTTAACCACTCTGAAGCGAACATACTCCTGATGCACTGGGATCCCTACCTTGCCCAGTACCCCAGCCTCTTGATTATCTGACCATGATGAGTCTCCCTCCCTGGTTTATTATACTCCTAGACCCTCTCTCTCTCTGTCTCTCTGTCTCTCTCTCTGTCTCTCTCTCTCTCTCTCTCTCTCTCTCTCTCTCTCTCTCTCTCTCTCTCTATTGGACCAATTCAGATCTCACTGTCGTTTTGAACATGTCAGGAGTGAGCTAAGAGAGCAGACAGAGTCTAGGTGCTGATCAGAGAGGTAAATGCATTCCCTTTGGTCCTTTACATTAACTACCCTACCTAGGCCTGAATGTACCTAGGTGACAGAGTCTTGTGACCATGTGGCTGGGAAGATGACTCTGCCTCAGACAGCAGAGGGAAGGCCACCCAGGGACCTTGACGTCATCATCAGTTGCTGGTAGTGAGGACCATTAGGACCCTTGGAGGGAGGGCTACTTGGACATAGAGTAAGTAGAAGCCTGGAGGAGGCTGTTTCTGGCTCTCCTGATCTCAGGGACCCCAGAGGTGTGTGGCAGGGACCACTTCCTGGGAGAGATTTGAAGAGATTTTGAGCAGCCTGGGAGGGACATGCTCCTGGGCCAGACGTGTTGGCCTTGAGTCTGTGGTGAGCAGTGAGCCTGAAAAGCGATTTCCATGGTGAGTTCCTCTAAATCTCCAGGTGACTAAGGTGCCATCAGGTGCGTGGGGACAATGGGACTCCACGCAGTATAGCGAGGGTCTAGCCCTTGGTCAGAGAAAAGAGTGTGGGTCACCCTCAGAAGACTGTGATAGTAGAGCCAAAAATCTACCAGGATACATCGGAAGGCCTTTTGAGAGACAGACGCAGGGTGCTGATCCATGCTTCCACCCCAAGGGCTGGGTGGAGGCCTGGGAAGTGGGGCAGGGGAGTGGAGGAGGAGAGGGAGGGAGGGAGGGAAGAGGCAGAGTGGGGGGGTGGCGTGGATGCTGGAGGTGAGCACACACCCTCATGGACTCAGAGGAAGTTTCAGTGCCATGACTGGCAAGAGAGAGAGACAGAGAGACAGAGAGAGAGAAAGGTGGGGGAGGGAGGAGGATCTCAGGGAGAGAACCCTGAGCCACTATTAGCACTGCCGCTGCCCCCCTCCCCCATTAAGACAGAAAACTGGCACTGGCGGGGAGCTTGCAGGTTTGAAAAGCTGGATTCTGGAGACCAGGCTACAGCTGAGACCATTACAGAGGTGGGGGCGGAGCTACCAGGAAGAGCAGAACCAACCTGAAAAAGACTGCGACGCAGCGGTGGCCAGCGGTTCCGGGTTTATACATGTCGGGCGTCACTACTGAACAAGACCTGCTGGATCCAGATTTCTCAGCTGAGTTATTTTCTGCCAGCATTTTGGGGACAGTATTCCTCTCGCTGCTATTGTCAGTTTTGGCCTCTATTGATTTCAGGGTCATTGCTCCTGGGTCTTTGCCGTGCAGTTGCCTTTAAATCTTTGTCCTGGAAGTTCAGTAGTTTTATTGCAACATATCTAGGCGTGGATCTAATTTTATTTATCTTATCTGGGGCTCGCTATTCTCAGATCAGCGGATCTGTGTCTCAGTCTTGGAAAATGTTTAGCTACTTGCTTCTTTAAACACTTGATTCCCCCCCCCCCATCCTTTCTAGTCCTCACCTTTAGAAATTCCTTTCTGGTCTGCATGGGACTTCTCAATCTTTTTTGTATTTTCCATCTTTGTCTCTAGTTGTGCTCTGTATAATGACTTAGGAACTATCTCCTGGCTCATTAATTTTTTTTCTGAATACATCTGATCTGTAGCTGAACTTAGACAATTTATTTTTCATTTAATGTCTTTCTGACCTCTGACAGTTCTGTATGAGTGTTTTTCAAATCTTCCAGGTATTTTTGAAAGTAGTCTCTCACTCTTGATTTTATCATTAACTGCTTAAAATCATATTTATCTGATAAAGGCCTTTTACAAATCTCTTTCTGATGTTCTTGGATAAAATTCTTCTGCTTTTCTTTGACTCATATCCTAGACAGCTTATTACTTCTTGTGGTGCTCTGTAAGTTTGGATTTTGAGTCCATGCTTTTGGGTTTTATCTTGAGACACCATTATTGTAAGTAATGTTAACTTTAAGGCTGAAGGTTTCCTTAAACCCCCTGGTAATATAAATTTGAATCAACTTGAGGGTAGGTTCCAGGTAATCTGTCCCTGATGGTGAAGTCCTCTCAGATGGCTGCCTCAGATGGCTATGTGTGTGTGACAGACACACACACACACACACACACAGAGAGAGAGAGAGAGAGAGAGAGAGAGAGAGAGAGAGAGAGAGAGATATGCTGCAGCCTTGACTCTCCCATCCCTGCAGTACTACATTCTTGGTACCATTATATGGCTGGTAAAACTCTAGCATCATTATGTAAGACTCACAAATGCCCTTGAGCAAAGCACTGGCATGTGACTATGTGCTGCCACGCTGGCTTTCAATTTCCTATTTTTCCAGTAGCTTCTTTTGTGGAGGTAATAGTTGCTATGGTGGCTACAAAAAACTCTCACAACTAAGTCTAAAACCAAGAGGTCAACAAGGCTGTGCCCTGGGGAAAAGCTGTTCCTCACCTCTTCAGCTTCTAGTGGCTGCTGGTGTCGGTTGGCCCAAGGCCACATTGCTTCTTCTCTTCTGTGTGAATGAGCTCTCATCCCTCCTGTCTCTCTCTTAGAAACACACTTGTAATTGCAGTTAAGGCCCACCCAGACCACCCTGGGTAATCTGTTCATCACTGACTTCTTCCATTCAAACAATAACATTTACAAGTTCCAGGGACGACAGTATGTGTATTTCTGGTGTAGAGGGGGGAGGCGGAGGTTATTTGTTAGCCTACCACAGCAGTTTTGCCTTAGAGAGAGAGCTCAGTTCTGTATTTATAAGGGTAACTATGATATTCATAACGGGTTTATAGATTTTTTTTCTGGTCTATTATAGTCCCTGGAAAAGGAATGCACCAGAGACTCTCAAGGCTGGAGAGAAAAAGGCATAGCCTGCTTCTCAAAGGGCCAGAAGTTGCAGATGGCAAGACATAGGTGTTGAGATTTGCCAGCGAATGAGTGACACTTCTAAATCACTTCCCACTCTCTGTGGGCCAGAGAGATGGGGCTTTGCTCATGTTAGCAGGACACTGCTGCCTGGACTGGCTCAAGTTCCTCAGGCCACCCCCTTTCCCTCCTTCTAGCTGCTTTGCCAGACTCTAATATGTCTTTCGGCTTTGTGACTAACCCTGGTTTCTGCTGCTATTGGACCCATCAAGCTCTGACAGCTTATAATGGAACTTGAATCTATTCCTTGTTATCCTCTTTGCTCTAGACACTGGAGAAGGCATTTACCCTGAGTCTCTGAGGAATTCACTTTGTGCCAATTGGGCTTCACCAGAAGCAAAGCCAGGACCAGAGCTGCCCATTGCTGTAGTTTGCCACCTCTGAAGCCACAGCTGTCCCCACGCAGGTGAGGACCTAGTGCACTCCTGAAAGTTCTGTGCTAGTATAAGTCTTTATTTTTGGGACAGTCAGGCAAATCAACCCAGAGATTGTCATGTTTCTCATGGCTCTTTGGAAATTAAGACTTAGCGCTTTGTGTGCAGATCATTACAAAGGGAATGTCCCAGTGTCCTTAGGTGACATGCAGGGTGGTGACTACAGGCTTCTTGGGTCCATTAACTCAGAGGTAGAAATGTTTTACATCCGGGTTTGTTACTGGGAAGCCAGGTCTCCACACAGTGAGGAATTGGACCCTCACTCCCCTAGTTCTGTTCCTTGTGCTTTGATGAAAGAATTCAATGAAGACCCACAGGCTGTGCAGAAGTATAGGCAGAAATTATCATAAACTAGATAGAGAGTTGTACCTCCAGGGGAGAAGGTGGAAAGTTCTAACGAAGGCATCTGCGCTGAGTTCAAGTTTGGACACATCTTTATGCACCCAAGAGTTACTCATGGGTCCAGAGGACTGGGGTCATTATCAACGCTTCTCAAGATTTTACTTAGACATTACTTAGGAGTTGCAAAATGTCTTCCTGTCCTGTCCACGGTTTCTTTAGGACCTTTAATCATGTAAGAACATTACAGAAACAATTTCTTTATTTAAGCAGGTCCCAGCCCAACGCAAGAGGTCTTTCGAGAACCTCTCCCTTCCTGATACCACTGGGCTGTAGGCCATGGCAGCCAGGATTGCTGTGTATCTTGTTCTGCAGTTAGATGGCCAGGTGGCCCTGTATCAGGGAAAATGTGCACAACCGTAATCTTAAAATGTCACTGTGCTCTGTGGGATCATTTGGAGTCCAAGACCTTATACAGGTATTGTACATTGAAGTCTTTCTTTAATTAACTGGCAGTATGTGCCATTTTGGACCCCTCGTTCCTACCTGCCTAACAGTCAGTCTTTGTTTTTGTGTCGTGATGTGATGTCCCAACCTGCAGTTGGCAAAAACCTTCATGGCAATGTTCTTAGAGCTCCAGTTTCACAGAGAGGTCACCTCCAATGTGGAAGTTGCTAGAACCTTACAGCCCACCTCCAGGCCCAGAGTCTCACTGAAGCCTAGAAGCATATATTATGTTCCTCCCATTTGGCT
>PVLA01003274.1:0-200892 GCA_004027455.1 Hydrochoerus hydrochaeris | reverse complement strand
TGAGTTAGTCTGGTGACCTCAGGCTAGATGCTGGCAAAAGCTCAGTCTGTCACTGGCAGTTTCTGTCTGGGATTGGGGACAACTTCTCTGAGTGCACCACTGTTGGTTGAAATGGTGGTTCTAGTACCCATGCCAAATGAGAGCATAAGATGGCATAGTTTATAGAGAAAAGCCAACATCCTCATTCTAATGTGGAGCCGACTCCCTCAGAGGGTCCCTGGGACCTGGAGAAAGTGATATCAACATCTGCATTTCTAAACTGGGTCAGCCCGAGCAGGAGCCATGGTAGAAAACAGGACAAAGTGTGCTTTTGCTCCCAGCCGGCCTGTAGAAACTTTAACAATTCAAAGAAAGCTCCAACCACATTTTAGCAGCTGGTCAATTTTTCTGCTTATAACAGAATTCCTGGCCTTTGTTTTATAGTGGGGATGCAGTTTATTTTCAGGCCCATCAGGGAGTCTGTTACCAGGTAATTCAGAAAGCCGGCCTGCCCGCAAAAGACAGGCAGCCTTAACACGTTGTCTTGTGGCCCAGAAAGTCTCTCTTGCTGCTCTAGCATGAAGGACCATCTATCTTTCTCCGAGGGTGTTGAGAAAGGCCATGAGACAGTTAGGGGGTTTGAAAAAATGCACAGTCTCTTGCACGGAGTTTATTGTGATGGCTACAGCTGAGCTCTGTGTCCTTGATGACTCTGGCCAAGAAAGTTCCAGTTCACAAAGCTCACTCCCCTGAGTACTAAGTAATCATTAAAGAAATGCAGTTTGTCAGGTGGTACCATCCTGGTTGTCCCCGATTGAAACAAAAGTTCCTTTGTGGCCACTGGCACTTGGGAATAGAACTGTGGAGTCAAGTCGCAGACGGAAGGTAGCCAGTGGGGCCTGCAGAGATTTTCCTGGTAAACTGTTGGTTCCTGATAAATGAGCCCAGTGTAGCATGAGAAGAGTTCGCTGTCACCCTCTGGTCCCTTGGTAGATTCAAGAATGATGGGACTGGTGCTTCCCCTTAAGGATCATAAACTTCTCCAGTGGCCTGAGTAGGATGCTGAGCTACAGAATTTGTGGAGTGCAAAAGTTATGACAGCTGCCAAAGGCTGCGTTCTGTGAGCTGAAGGAAAAGCATCCAATAAACATGGGGCCTTGAAGACCAAAGAGAAACAGTCAGGGGAACCTCCCTGGCTGCTTTTTTTGCAGAGGGAAGAGCTCGTGCGTTTGCTTCATCTCTCCTGGCTGCTGTTAGGACCCACAGACTGGTGAAGTTCACAACTGAGTGCTTCCGGTTCCTACGAGGAACTGTATAGACAAAAAGCTCAGCCTTTGGGTGGAGCTGAGGTACAAAAGTTCCATGTGGGCATACAAGGTCATGACCCTCGCATTCCAGTCATCATAGTGTCCAGCCTGTGTGACTGGTGGACACACTCTTTGATCACACTGGTTCTTCAGTGACAATTGCACAACATGTGTGTGCAAACTCGTTCTGCAGACAGTGTCAGGGGTGGGTTCCTTTAGGGGATGATGATGCTCTGTTCATCCCCTTTTTCCCTCTTGAGATGCCCAACAATAAAACCAGGTGACAAAGCTTGTAAACCCCCAACTCTGTGTGTCTCTTGCAGGACAGGGGGATCGAGCGAAGGTAGAGATTGCTCTTCTTGCTAAGCAGTGGGGAACAGAGCTGGAGTCCCACCCCAGAGTGGAGTTGGTGAATAAGGGGCCTCTACCTGGATCTGTACTGTATTAGTTGAGTTTTTCCAAACAGTCTCCTTGCACCCTGTGTTGCTGCCCTTTCGTTCCTGTACCTACATTTTCAGAGACTCACCAATCGATATTCAGTGACTTATTGAGGATAAAATATCTTTCTTGGCTTCTTATGATTAAGGTCTGGTTTTAAAATGTAGTGGGACTAATTAAGCATTTATGAGGGGAGGAGAATGCTTCTGACAGTCTTCTCGGAAGATTGGATCTGCACGAAGCCTCAGGGAGCAAACTGGGGTGGCAGCCCCAGCCCCACATCCTGCGCTGGTGCCATGAACTCTGCTGCAGGTGCTGAGGTGTTCAGAGCCCTTGCTGAGTCCTGGTTTCACCCCTTGGTGCAGCCTTGCATGGTGGGAAGGTGGACCCCAACCGTGGATGCTTGCGCTGGCTCCTTAAATGTAATATGAGGCTCACCCCATTTCCAGGGGGCTTTTCTGTAACAAGAAGAGATGCATGGAAGGAGAGATCATAGGTCTGCCCTCATGGCTAGCTCTGAAGATGTGAGATTCTCCTGCTTTCACAAGTTTTATAAGGTGTGACATAGGCCAGAAGAGACGTCACTAGTCTCAAAAGCCATGACAATTCCATTTTGAAAATTTCATTCTATCATCCACTGAATAACACACACCACCTAGAAAGCCAGGCAGAAGCATTTTGAGTGTGTGTGTTTGTATAAAATAATGGGACAAGGGGGAATATTTTGAGATGAGTTAATAGTAATGTGTCTTTTCCTATAATTTTTAAAAAATAAAACACTGTACATTTTGATCACCACTGGGATGTGTATATACATATGCATATTTGCATGTGTGTGTATGTGTCCAAACACCTTCGGCGCAGAATACAATTTAATATATATCCTATATCCTTGAATCACAAGTTTTATAAGATATCACATAGTACTGCAAAAATGGACAGAGTGACTGGTGACAGTTACACCCCAGAAGTCACAGCTGGGTTAGGACCCCTAGAAGCCCTCAAAGGCCACTTCACAAGAGCATAGGAGAAGTTAAAGGAGATGGATTTGGTGTCCGATTCTAACTCAAACCACACCCTGCCCGTTGTTGGCTGTGTGCTTTTGGTGAGTTGTTTTCCCTCACTGTTACTGTTTTAGGGGTCTCAGAGCCACAACCCTTTATGTCATAGGGTGATGGTGGCAGTTTTGTGACAGAGGAGACTACAAAGATAACATGAAAACATGTGGACAGTGTTCAAGGACCATGCACTTGGAGTAGCCCAAAGACCAGCTGTCACCAACCAGGGGCAGCGTCCTTACAGAGTGCTTAGCCTTTCCATCCTCCCCTCTCCCCTCCCCCTGGCACATGGGTCAGATCTTACTCTTGGCATCCTGAGGGCTTCAGTCATTGGGGTAGGGAGACACCCATTCTCTCCTCTGTGCCTAAGGATCCTGCAGTGTCTCCTTGCTGAAACCCAGCATTACTGGCGCTGCTTTGGTGCCTGCTGAGTTAGCGATTTGTCAGATTTGTGCATGAGCCCTCACTTCAGATCAACAACCACAGGAAAGTGTGTGCACCTGATTGGAGTAAGATGCTGCTAACCCTCCTGTCAGCCCCACCGCCGGGCCAAGGCTAGCATCTGTCCCTCCAAGCTCTGGATGGGAGGCTGAGAACCAGGGGGGAATTATACTGATAGCCTCAAGGTTGCCTCTTGTCCGAGGGGAGAGAAAACTCAGGTGGTAAAATTGATGACAAGTTGCCTGAATTCCCAGTTCTATAGGAGAGAAAGCCTGCCTGTAATTCCTTCCAGATTTACCTGCTGGTGAGTCTGGTGGTGCAGCCGAAGGAGAACTTGAGCCAGGTCCAGGAGCTGGGTGCTCGATGTGTCTTGGGAAGACTGACTTCAGTGGAGTTGGGGCTCCCTCCCTACCCTGCCAACCTAGTGGGGGCACTCACATTAGTGTGAGGACTGTGAGGGTCACTTACCAAGCACCTACCAGGCTTCCCAAGACTGAGTATCCTAGGGCGTGCAGAAGACGTGGGATTGATTCCAGTCCTTTCCTGCTAAGGTAGGCCTTGGAGCAGTGAAGGATTCAGCGACTCAGGGGAGGTGATCGCTGGCGTGAGTGACAGGATGCTGCAGTGGCCTCCGGTAAAGCACAGGGCTTGTGGAGGTGGTAGGTCTTGAAGTGGCCACAGCTGACCTCTCCCATCTAAAGTGGCCATCTCCCCCAGTCATACTCTAGCACATCCGCTCATCTCTATTCTCCTCAGCCCAGGAGATGACCTTGCCCACTGCATTATCTACTTCTCCTAACAGCCCTTTACATTCACTGCTGTATCCTCAGGGCCCAGACCGTGCATGGCACAGAGGAGGTGCTCTATGCTGCCCGATGACTGATATTCTGGAGTCCCTGGGGTCTCTTTCCAGGAACCCCACACTTGAACTTCTCAGTGGCTCCCAATTTCCATCTGCCACAAAAGAGAAATCCAGGAACAATATCACAAGTATAGTTGCTTAACCTGTCTGTCTGTGCAGAGCACCCACTATGTGCCAGAATCCAGGTGCCTGGAGTGTGTGAATCAACAATAGACATTGGCCAGTTCTCCTGGGGATGATATTCTAACAGGGGAAATAGATAATAATACACAAACAAAATGGGTAAGCACATTATGTAGAAAGAAGGTTTTGGGGAAAAAAAAAAAGAAAAACCAGAGAACTTAAGGAAAATTGGGAGCATGCCAGGAGAAGTAGGGGGGCATATGTCTTAGTAAATGAGGTCAGCGGAGGCCAGGCCAGGAAGGTGGTGCCTGAACAGAGGGTGAAGCATGCGGATTTCCTGGCAGGCACACTCCAAGCAGAAGCCAATACGAAGTCCCATGGACAGAGTCCACGCTGGCTTTAGGGGCCAGCAAAAGAAGGACAGTGAGAGATGAGGACATAGGTAAAAGTGAGCCTTGTAGACCACACTGAGGACTTGGGATTCTGAGCAGAGGAACGGTGTATTATGCTCATTTTGTAGAATCACCGGGATTTTCTGTGAGGAGTAGGTTGTACAAAGACTTGTTACTGGTAATCAGTAATCCAGGCAAAAATGATTGAAACGTGATCCTGTGCATGTAGATGCATACAATATATGCATAATATGCATCATGTGTCAGTTCCTGCCTTCACCAGACTGGTGGCAGGAGAAGCGATGAGGAACGGCTGGGTTCTGGGTACATCTGAAGCTAGTCAGTGAGCTGGAAGGTAGGAGCGAGAGAAAGAGTCAGAGTTACCCCACAGCTTCTAGGTATGAACATTTGGATGGGTGGTGCTCCCACCAAAGGAGTGGCACAAAGCTATGGGTAGCAGAATCTGGGATAGAAGCTAGGGTTGGTTTTGGCTGTATTGGAGCTGAGCTGTGTATTAGAGCTTTGAGTGGAGGTGGAGAATGCAATAGAAACGCGCCCAAGTGGGGAGTGGGGGTTGGGCTGGAGGTCACCTCCACAGGCTCATTTGGGACTCTGGTAAAAAGAAACAAATGTACTCAAGTTAACAGACTTCTTTATCCTGCATTTTTCATTGTTTGCTTTTTGGTGCTCAGATGTACCTTCTCTTTTGGAATAGAATTGAGATTAGATGGTGGATCTTTCTACGTATTCATTGTGCAAAAGAAACACTCAGCATACCGACCTCTGTCCACACAGGGAGCAACGAAACGTTTAACAGTGAAGTGACACACGCATCAGTGGGCACAGCCTAAGTGTGATATATCTCAGTGAGTTGTCACAAGTTGAGCACACCTGGGCACCATCGCTCAGCTCACCAAGGATGACATTGTCTTCTGGAAACGCTCCTCATGTTCGCCTTTGGTCACCTTGCAGCTTTGCCCAAAAGTGACATTGATCCTGGCTTCTCACAATGCAGTGTAGTTTTGCCTGTTTTGGTTTTATTTGAATGGGATAGCAAATATGCTTTCCTGTGTTATTTTGCTGAAGTACTTGTGAGATTCATCTGCAGTGTTGTCTGAAGCACAGCTGATTCTTTTTTAAAAATCACTGTATCGTACCCTGCTGTATGAATATAGTGCACATATTTAATATGTCCATTTTATGGTTGATGATTCTTAAGTTTATATTTGGTTTGGACCACTGTGAAAAGTACTTAATAGTGCATTATTTTTTTAATAGAAAAAAGGAAAACTTTCATAACAAGATGATAGTTAACACATTGTATACATTTTAAAATAATTTTTAAAATGTTGATTGGAAAGCAACTATACTTCTGCTTCACAGTAACAAAAAAACAAAAAACCACGTCAGTTCCAAGAGTATGAAAATATAAAATAGTGATAAATCTCACCATGAAATCTACAAGGCCTACATACAGAAAACTAGAAAACATCACAGAGAAGTTAAAAATTTCAAGACACATTTTAAGGTGAAACACTTGAAGAGAACATTTTTCTCTGCAAATCCAAGACTTGAAATCATTAAAATAATTTCGAAAAGGAAAATGATTTCAAGCCTTATGGATTTGAAGAGAAAATTGTTATCTTTAAATTAGTTTCTCAGAGTACAATATATGGGTATGTAAAGTTCTCTATTCGATATTAGCACTAAGCTTCCTTTTCAATGAACGAAGAGACACTAGTATAACTTGTATTTATACTAATGCATCCTTAAGGGCACATTATGGTGCAATCTTAAGTACTTAATAGTATTTAGTAGTGCATTCTTGTACACTCTTCTGGTGCAGGTATGCACACACATCTCTAGGAGCCCGACAGGACCACAGAGTGTGCCTGCATTCACCTTTAGACCCTGGCCATTTCTGGAGGGATTGTATCAGTTTATACACTCATCAAAAATACTTGAGGCTCTATGATTACCAAACACTTGGTATTTGGCTTGGTCACTTCCTTTGTTGCTGAGACACAGTATCTGACACCTGCATCTTAAAGGAAATGGGGTTCATAGAGGATTCACTTCATGGTTGGCTGGCTCCAAGGTGGAAACAACGTGGTGGAAGGCTCCGGCCGAAGGAAGCTGTTCACGTCATGGTGGCCAAGAATCTCAGAGTGAAGAGAGTAAAGAGAGAGAGGCTGGAGAGGAAGACACATCCTTCCAAGTCATCACCCTGTGACTCAGCTTTTCCACCCAGACCCTAACTCCTGATATCATGTTTAGCTATCAGCTTATCAGTGGAGTAGCCCGTTGAGGATACAGTCACCTTGCAAAGGCCCGACCTCTGAACACGTGAGCCTTTTGAGGACATTTAGATCCTGACCACAAGAAGTACTGCCTTTTTCATTTTAGCCCCTCTTGTGTTTATGGAGTAATAGCTCGTTGCTGTTTCCTTTTGCATTGCCTTGAAGACTCGTGACTGTAAACATCTTTTTAAAACTGGTCATTTAGGTATCTTCTTTTGTGAAATGTTCATGCAATGATTTAATTTGAGTCTGAATTCAATAAATTGAGTCTGAGTCCAAAAAACAGATTTTTAAACTATCTTTTCTTGTGGGCATTTACATGTAATATGGATAACAATCTTTGGGCCATGTACATGACAGATTTTTCCTTCTACTCTGTGGCTTGCCTTTGTACTCTGAGGGTGAGCAGAAATTTCTAATTTAATTTAATTCAGAATACTAATATTTTCCTTTACAAGTAGTGTTTTTTTGTATCCTGTTTAAGTCTTGTGTATCCTATCTGTTCAACCATATGATTGTTTAGAAGAGATTCGATTTACTGTTTGGCTTTTCATATTTAGAACCTAAGACAAACCGGCAGCTTATGATTGTGTATGGTGTGAGTTAGGGATCTTTATTCTTCTGTTTCCATATGAATATTCTTTTGACTGAGAGGCACTTATTCAAAAGGGCATTCTTTCTCCATGATCTGATGTGCTCTCTGTCATGATTCGAGTGTTCATCCATGTGTGATCTGCTGTGGAGTCACTATTCTGCTCAGTTTTGTCTATCCTTGTACTCACACCACACTGTTTTAGTTTCAGAGGTGTGTGCCTCATGATCTAACAGTGTGAGTCTTCTAACTTTGTTTGGAAGCTAACTGATGAGGTTGATGTGCTAGCCAAGTGTAAGGCACAATGCCAAGGGTGTACATACAGCATCTAGAATGGTGATAGCTAACTTTCCCATGTGGTTATCAGGTCTCAGAAGAAAACCGAGCACCCATATGCATCATCATTCTCTGATTTCCTTAGCAAAGATGGCTGTTATCAGAAAAGACTGCTTAAAGTTAGACTTCCCTGAGTGTTTTTAGAACTCCTCATTTCCAGAATACATCTCAGTGTCACTTTATTAATGTTCCCAGTGAAATCCTGATATAATGTTTTGGGATCTTGTTAATGTGAGGATAATGGATATCTTTCAGTATTTAATCTTTTAGTGCAGGGACCAGACAGTGTTTTCTGTAACTACTTTTCTGTGCTACTGTTTGGATCTTGAGTGTTCCCCAAGGGCCCACGTCTCAGAGGCTTAGTTCCCAGGGTGGCGCCATTGGGAGCTGATGGGCCCTTTAGGAGGAGTGGCCTAATGGGAGGTCCTTAGGTCATCAGAGACATGCCATTGAGGGGACTTGGGGACCCCAGTGTCTCCCTCTTCTTCTCTTTACTTTCTGGCTGATGATGTGAGCAGTGTTTCTTGGACGAACATGCCTGCCATGCTATGTGGCCCTGCCATGGCCCAAAGCTCTAGGGAGGGACAAGAACCTCTGAAACTGACAGTGGAAATGACCCTTTCCTCTTTATAAGTCAGTTAGCACAGGCATTGGTTATAGTACCAGAAGGCTAACGCAGGTCCTTTAGCAAATACTTTAGGGTTCTCAGGTCTGCCACAGCTACTCAACTCTGTCACTGTGGCATCAGACTAGCCAAAAATTATATGTGAACGGACAAGTGTGATTGTGATCCAATAAAACTTTATTTACTGGAAGGGGCAATGCTGTGTAATGTCATTTGCTGACCCCCATTTGAATCTCTGAGCATCCTTTTTGTATCTTTCTATTCCACAAAACCTAGAAGTCTGGGACTCAGATCCTGTTCTCTTCCATTATACTTAGCAATCTCCTTCTCAAACTTCTCATGTAATTCAGAGTATTAATATTTTCCTTTATGAACAGTGCTTTTGGTATCCTGTTTGGGAAGTCTTGTGTACCCTGCTGACAGAAGGACAGTCTACCATGTTATCGTTTAGAAGCTTTGTTTTACCTTTGATATTATATCTATTTATGTTGTACAGCCTGGTGCTGTAGCTAATTTTCTTTTCATTGGCGTCTCTTTGCAGTCCATATTGTCCAAGGATGGCTAGTATCAGGAAAGGTCACCCGAAGTCACAGTGCCCTGTGTGTACTTGCCACTTAACATTTGCAACCCAGAAGTGGCTTGTTTGTTTGTTTGTTCTCCCCCTTGGTGCCCTATGCAGGGTCCGGCACTTAGAGAGGTGCAATAATTTCCTTGGGTATGACTCTGATGCTGGAAGGAACTGAGAAAGGAGGAGCTTGGCTACTGATGCCTTGGGGATCGGAGGCCTGGCTTCCCTGACTTTTTTGTGCTATTTTAGAAAATCCCATGGCTGGCCCTTGGTTCAGTCCTTTCTTTATGGATCTTTAGTCTTCAGTTCTGTGTTCTTCCAGGGAATTCCAGATCCTTTGGTCATGCAGGGGAAGCATATAGCTAAGAGGCTTTGGGCCCCTGGAAGCCAGGCTGGGTCTCACCTGGCCCTCAGGCAAGCTCCGAGAGAATGGCAGGAGAAGAAGGTGCTGCTCATTCTGTTTCCTGTTCAGATCTCTTGCTGGCATCTCTTGGGATCACATTTTTCCCAGAGCTGGTGCTCTCAGCCCTTGCTTCCTAGGGCAGGAATTGTTTGGGGCTGGTGCGAGTTGTGCTATGAGTGTTTGCTTGGGCTGCCCTGAGAGGGGCACGGCAGAGGAGCACGGTGGAGCACGGCCTGGGGTCACCACTTCTGGGTTTCCATACCCAGTAATCAGTCACCTTGGGAAGAGGCAGCTCAGCGAGGCACAGGCTGGGAAGGCGAGGGGCTGTTTGAGGCAGCTGGCCCACAGACACCGTGTCCAGGCTGGGCTGGCTTTCCATCTTCCAGCGTCAGCAGCAGGACCACATGTCAGGACCTCTTGGCTCGAGTGAGTCAGGAGTCTGGCTCCCTCAGAGTGCTGTTATGCACTTCAGGGTGCACGCGTGCAAGCTGTCTGTTTTATTTCGGTACCTAAGTGCCTATAGTGTTGGCTCACACATGGTAGGTGGGTGTACAAGGATTTGGAATCTGGCTGGTGAGACTGCTGCGCTGGCCAGGAGGAGAATCAGAGGAACAGCTCAGAAGGAGAATGGAGCAGCTGCGGTGGCCATAGCTAGCTGCCTGCATGTTCTCTGCTCCACCCGGCTCACACCAAGCCCTTATAGTGACTGGCTCAGCAGGGCTTCACAACTCTTGAACACCAAAGGTGGCTGGGGCTGGAAAAAGCCTGCAGCGTAAATCCATATAAACGCGGACTCATATTGCAAAGGGAACAGTGGGAGTGGAGTTCATAAAGTGGAGGACCTCGGTGTTAAAACTGCAGTTAAAACTTTTATATATATATTTTTACCACTGGAGTTTTTTCACCACTGGGCTGAACCAATATATATATATATATATATATATATATATATATATATTTTTTTTTTTTTTTTGAATTAGGGTCTTTTTAAGTTGCCCAGGCTGGCCTCAAACTTATGATCCTTCTGATTCAAGCTCCTAAGTATCTGGGATTACAGATATGCACCACCATGCCTGGTTTGAGTTATTTTTTAATGTAACAAAATTTAAACGGGGGAGAAGAGAGAGTATGACGGGGACTTCAACTTCAGCGATATTTTCCTTTATTACAAAGATAAAAGAAATATGGCTAATATGGCAAAGTGATCACATTTTAATTCTGGGTGATACTGCTCTTTGTTAAAAAAAACAAAACAACTGTTTTGAGACTTAACTGATGTACTATATAATTCGCCCATATGAAATGTGTGATTCAATGTTTTTTAGTATATTCATAGGTATCCGCAGCCCTCCAGCCCTAGGCCACCCCTAACAGCTCTCTGTCTGTATCTGTTCATTCATCTTGAACTTTTTCTACCCATGAAGCTGTAGCCATTGTGGTCCTTTGGCATCTGTCTCCTCACTTTGCTCAAGGTTTTCAAGGTTTGCTCATGCCATTCACTAAATAAGTGCTTGGCTTCTTTTTATGGCTCATTGAGTTCTCCACACCTTTCTGTAGTTCAGAAAATTTTTCCACTTTGTGAGGTGATGCACTGGGGTTATGCTGGAGGCCTATGCTTGTCTGTGAGAGCTCAGCTCCCAGCAATAGAGGAAGGGCACATGGAAGGCAGTGCCCAGGCTTGCTTTGGGTGTCTGGGAATCCACAGAGGAGACAGACACTCAGGGAAGATTCAGGAGTGCAGGGAGGGCACAGGCCGGTGGGGCTGAAGGAGAAGGTGCAGCAGGCAGATGGGGCAGCAGGGAAGCTCAAGGTGGTCAGTGAGCAGGCAGGAAGCAGGAGGATGTAAGATCCGGGAAGTACTGGGGAGAGGGCGAGGCGGGTCCCTGGGCACTCTGTTGAAAGGAATGTGGTTTTTTCTCTGGGTGAAATGGGAAGTTTCGAGAAGGCTTAGAATGGAGAAATGCCTCTGTTGCACATGTTCCAGGACTCCAGTGGCTGTTAGTTTCACAGTGGACCTCAGTAGCCAGAGAAGAGAGAACAGGAGTCTTCTGGAAAGTGGGAACGTGACTGTGACTGTGACTTGGGCTTGAGCACAGGAGGATGTGACTGAACATGGATATATCTTGAAAGTAGTGTTCACAGGAGCTGTTGATGGACTGCACAGTGAGGAAAAAAAAAGAGCAGGGCCAAGTGGTGAATGCCTGCAATCCCAGCATTCTGAGAGGCTGAGGCAGGACTGCGAATTTGAGCCCAGTGTAAAAAATGTAGTGATTTAACAAGGCCCTGTCTCAAGACAGAATGGGGATGTAGCTCAGTACAAGGCCTGGAAGAGCCTCAGTTTGCTTCCTGCAATGTCCTTTTGCTTTGTACATTGTTTTCCTGTTGGAGGGTCTAGTTCTGACCCAGCTCCCGATATCCTTCAGTTACCTCAGCTACATTCTCTGTGCCTAAGTCATTTCTCCCCAGGGAGCTTCCATCCAAGTAAGGGGCCCATGATGGTCCACTGTGCCACTCTGCTGACTCTTCTTGTCTCCCCATGACCCAAGGGTTACTGCCCAGAGTGGGCCAAGCAGGGCAGGAACACAGCAGTCTGGTTGACCAGGATCATGGTGGAAAACCCAGCAGCCCTCCACCCCTCCCCGGAGAAGGGGGTGCTCACTGTGAGTTTGTGGCATCCCTGCTCCCATGACCCATAAGCATCTTCCTTTCTTACCCTGGAATTTTCTAATTAAACATTAGGACAAGAATAAAGCAATGTGCCACCCCACTTGTGTTGCTCTGTCTCCTGAGAGCTTTCTTCTCCATTTCCTTATTTCCCCTTTGGGTGACAGTGTGCGCACACGAGGGAAGTGACACTGGGAACTGACTAATTAAAGTGACCCTGACAGGTCCCTGTTATTAATGAGTAAAGATAACCAAGCACTGGAAACGAAGGAAGGAGATTTATCCTTGTTTCAAGAGTTCAAAAATCTCCCAGGAACTTCTGTGCATGACTGTAGTAAATGACCATAAATTTTCCCAAGCACAAATCAGTGTCTTACAGTGATGAAACGCTGGCTGGAGTGACAGAGTAGTATATTTAATGTTGAGGTTTTCCCAAATTGGGGCTTCAGAGGGAATAGTGTGAGAGAGAAAGAATATTTATCATCTAAAGTTTTCACTTCCTTCCCAAGGTTAATATTGCTGTTGTACATAAAAGGAGGAAAAAAAAACTCTGCAGAAATATCCACTTAAATATATATTTGTCTTAAAGTGGCTACAAGTAAAGTCTGTGCCACTTGGCCTGGTCTTCTGCAAACACCCTCCCTCCCGCAGGATCCGTCCCTGAAGTGTGGCCACTGTGCTGACAAAGAAAAGCCCTGTTTGCAGCGTCTTCTAGGGGACTCTTGTTTCTGGGTGACCTGATTGCATCAAGGCCTTTCCGCAGCCTAAGGAGATCCCACATGAGGGGCTCCTGAGGGTTGTTATGAGAAAGAGCAATGTCAGGCTGCCCATGGTAACAGGCCAGGTGCCTTCCCAGGAACGAATCCAGCCCTGGTGTGAAGGCAGAAGGAATGGAACAGTCGCACTGGCTCCTCAAGGCAGCCTCAGACGCCCTCTGTATGGGACACAGCTGAGTGCAATGGGGCATCATAGAGGGGACTGCAGAGGGGGCTGGGCCTTGTTTCCTGGCCCCTTTTAGGTTGGGTGGGAGGAAGCCCGCTGTCTGTTGGTGCACCTCATCGGAAGACCGCTAGGAGCAGCAGGGCTGGGTGGCGGTGGGGAATGAAGCATCCTGACTTAGCTCTGGACAGAGCTGTGTCCCAGTGTAATGTCACCGTCTCCTTCTTCTGTTCAGGGGCTCTTAGCTGAGTGTCTACTTGTGGTCACAGGGACTCCAGCATGGGCTAGAGTGGACCCAGGATACAGAAGGTCCCTGCCAGTCTGGGGCTCATATCTTGATGGGAAAGCTAACGCTGAACCCATCTTCTGTTACTGAGAAGGTTGAATTGCAGCAGCAAGCAAAACACCAAAATGACACCCAGGATTTGGAGGCAGATTTATTTCCGTCGATGGGCACTGACTGGGGTCATTCCCAGAATATCAGGACCCGATCTCTGGTGGTCTGGGGCTTATGTGAGAAAAGCAAGCAGGAAGTACAGAGGCAGAATGGCTTGTCAACTGGGGACTGGTTTATATAATGTGACCAGCTGTTTCTAAGAGACAGGGGCAACCGGAACTGGAACAGGAGCTGTTACCTGGGCAACTGAGAAGCTGAAGTATGCTGGCTGCAGGGGGGCATTTTCTGTTACAGCAAAGCAATAGAAATAGAGAAAACTGGGTGCGAGGGGTGAGTCTGGACAGGCTCAGAGGTTCCCAAGTGAAGGAGGGAGCCAGTCACATGACAGTGGAGGAGGGAAGGCCATCCCAGACAGGGGCCAGTGTGCTGGAGACCCCCTTGTGTGAACACACACAAGGATGTGTCTGGGATGTTGACGATGACACCGATGATCGCAACTGCATCATGATAGACTTCTCATGATGCTGTCATGCCAGGCACATTGGGTACCACATCCCCAAATTCTTAGAGTTGGAAATTCTCTCTCCCGCTATGAGTCTGATGACCCTGGAGCTTACAACGGGTCAGTGACTTGCTCGGGGTCACACAAATTCAGCATTGCTCTAGGTGGTACTTGTCCTAGTTTTCTGACCTACAGACCAGGAGGCAATGAGGTGGAAATGTTTAGAAACTCATCACACCTAGGACTCTTTCCGTGTTTTCTGTGTGTAACTGGAAAGAGCAGCATTCTCAATGTGCTAATTAAATGTTTCACCCACCACGAGGCTGTGGGTGGGGTGGTGGGCGGGGCCTGTGTAGCACATTAGGGTGGAGGGTGATGTTCAGGTGGGAGAGTTCTTTAATGGGAGCATTAAATAATAGAGCATCCCCCTCTAATAAAATGTGATGATCTTGAATTTTGAAGGAATAGATGCCCTGGGGTGGGAAGGTTGCATTGGAGGAAATCTTTATTTTTGTGGAAAGGGTTTTAGAAGAAGATGGATTAGAGTATGTTTTCTGTTCCCAAACTGGCTGTGAGTTGTAGATGTTCTTCCTCATCCTCCTGGGAATTAATCTGTGGGTTAATTTATAACACACAATGGAAAACCCAGTGTGAAGTCATGAAAGGCGGGGCCCAGCTCAGCTCTAGCGCTCTTTGGTTCTCATGGAGGTGGACTGGATCCAGACAGCACCTGTTAACATTTGTCTTGGCTGCAGATGTGGTGGGTGTGATCCTTGTGGAGTGAAGACGACTCCCAATGGGCGCCCTTTACCTCACTGGCTTGTGCTGCCTCCCAAGGAAGAGACAGATTGTCCCCACAGGCGGTGGTGCACTGCAGCTCCAGCCTGCAGCCATCCGTCACCATGGCACCGTCTTTATGGGCAGGATGACTTTGGTGATGCTTGCATCAATGCCAGCCCCAGGCTGTGGTGTGTGCCAGCCCCTGCTGAGAGCCTGACCTCCAGGCTTTGAGTACCTTTGAGTAGCTTCTAGCAATGATCTACTCAGGGTTTATGCAAACAGACATGTGTGAGATGAAACTTGGAGACCTGTTGGGAAGATTCTGGGGAGTGTTGCCATGGAAGGATCAACCTAGGATGGGGTAGGTTGGGAAGCATTTGTGTTTTCTGGGAGATGACTCAATGCAGAGAAGGGACAGGATTAAACTAACAGGTGACATTTATTAAGCACTGGCTGGGACCAGAGCTTGTGCCAAGTCCTTTACCGTTTTCACAGAATCATCATAGCAAGCCCTTGGTATAACAGTCAGGTCCATTTGATAGGTGGGGAAGCTGAGGCATTGAGGTTTTGAGTTTCTTCCCCAAGGTCACAATTTCTGTGGGATGGAGCCAGGATTTGAACTCAGGTATGGACTCTTAGCAATTCCCTCTGCTCCCCCATCCTGTGCCTGACTCATCCTCACCCTTGCTGTGCATCTCAATGTAGCAGAAAGAGCCAAATCGGCATGGTGGTGCAGGCCTGTAATCACAGCATTGGAGAGGCTAAGGCAGAAGGATTGCCACAAGTTGGAGCCCCGCCTGGGCTCCATGGTGAGTTCAAGGCCAGCCTGAACTACATAGGGAGACTCTGTCTCACAGAAAAAAAAAAATCAGTGGAGTAGAGGGTCAGCTCACCCCTCCCCCTCCACTTGGTCCTGTAACTTGAATTGAACGAAGAAATATTGATAGATGTGGTTCCGGTGGAGGTATGGTTTACTGAGGAGTCTCCTACCTGCTGTGAAAAGAGCATGCCCAGGAAGTCACCTGTCCACAAAATAGACCCAAGCCCATCTTGCAACCAAACCAAGCTAAGTCACACAGAACAGCCCACCTCTAGATCCTGGGGAAAAGTGTGTGCTTCTGTCGGTCTTTGGGTTTGGTTGTTACTCAGCATGACTCAGCCACAGCCATCTGATACAATGGGATCTGTTGAGCCATTTTCTTTGCCTCCCTTCTTCCAGCCCTCTTGCTCCTTTTTAAATTGAATTACTGTGTGACAGTTGAGCCGATGTTGAAGGGAAGCACAGCTACAGTCCTTGTCTCCATAGATCCTAGCTTTTGTGGGAGGAGTTTGTTGATGAACTAAAGTGTCACACTTGGGGCAAAAACAAAACATGATTTACCGACTCACTCTGCCAGTTTGGAAACAGTTTTATCAAGCAGTATCCTCTGTCCTAGGTTTTGTAGGATTCATAGGAGTTTTCCAGAACTGATAACTGTAGAGCAACAGAAGTAGCAGATTTAATAGTCTCTGCAACCCTCCCTGAGCATTAAGAGGGGCTGGACTGTAACTCCTGAAGATCTGCTCCAAGGCCTTGTAGGTCAGGTCCTGGGCATTATAGCTGCGGTGTCTTTTCCCCACTGCAGGCATATCTTGTTTGTCTGGATTTAAGAAGTGGCCCCCACAGGTTCTCAGTGAAACCCCATGGTCAGAGCATCTGTGTACAGCAAAACCCTTTGTTTTCTGCAGATTAAATAATGAAGGGTCATCCATGTCCATGCATGGTCGAAGGAGTCAATGTTGCCATTTAATGCTGGTCACAAGACCTACAGGAAAGACAGTTTTTACTGAATAAAAGCAGTCACCATATTTTTTTAATTCTTAATTTTTATTTTTTGATTTTAAAGAGGGTAAAATTAAACACAACAAAACAGAACATAAGAAAGCATTGTAAGAGACATAAATTTCAAAGCAAGACAGCCAGAGATCTTCACTATCTATCGTATTGTCTCTTGTTTTCTTCCAAATAGATGTCCATATCTTCACATACAGAGAATTCATACAGACCAACATAGTATAAAACTGATCTGAACAGGATGAGGAAGGCATTTAAGTTCTTCAAGACCAGACAATAGGGAAGTCACCAATGGCTGTCATAGTGTCTCTCATTCTCTACAAAATATCTGTCCATACCTTCATGTATGTTGAAATTAAACAAAACAAAACAGGCTAAAATCACTCTGAACAAAAAATAATAGCATTGCTGAACTTCACATCATGACACTATGGAATCAGCACTGGGTACTGTAGTGTCTCTTTTTCTTCAAAGTAGTTGTTCATTTCATCATGCATTATATAATCAGTTCTCATAAACTGTTTATGAGTTGTACACATACATGAGTCTCTAAGATATTTCTCTCCTTTCTGTATTAGAGAGAAAGAAAAAACAAAGCAAGACAAAACGAATTCCTAGAAAAACATGAAACAAAAAAGCCATATAAATCCACAGTACAAGGTGATCTGCAATGGTTACTGTGATGTCTCTTGTTATATTCAATACAAGTGTCTATATCATCAGGCATAGTATAGTTGAATATAGCACTACATAACAATATTATTGAAAATTAAACATTGTAGACAGTGTAAGACTTCAGAAGGGAGTTCGTGATCACCAATCCAACCCTACAGAGAATACTGAAGGGCAGTGTAGAGAGAGAGAGAGAAAAAATACCAGGATTTCAGGAACAGTGGCAGAGAGGCCTCAATGAATGGGGCAGACAGTGGAGTGAAAGAGAAGAGTAGACAACCAATGGCAGAAAAATAACATAGCAGAAACAAGGCAGAGGACATTGGCTATAATCTCTAACCTAGACGGCCTTGATACACTCGCCGAAAGAAACACAGGCAGAGGAGATCAGGAGGTAGGGTCCATGGAGATGCTCTGGGTAGGAAATAGAATTAACCTGAAAAAGGGTTTCTGGACCGAAAATCAAATATGAGGAAACAATGCACTATGTGACAGGGAACCAGAGAGAAATAGGGGCAACTCGACCAGCACCTGCAGATAGGTTGGAAAGACGTGATACTTTTGTGCAGTAGAGAACTACTCAGCTATAACGAAGGAAAACCTTGAGGTTTTTGTAGGGAAAGGAACACAATTTGAGATCAAGTCCAGGAGTGGAAAGCTTCAGAACCACTTAGGTAAATAGCAGGTTGCCCCCCCAACCTAAAAACTGAGGGAGTTGGTGGGACCCAAAATGCACAGTGCACCCTGTGGGAGTAAAGGAGGGGAATAGTCTAAAAAAGAAAGGCAGAGTATACTGTTAAAAGTGTATCAGGATTTAACCCACGTTACTCACACCGCCCTGCTTAGATGGATTATGTTCTGTTCCAGTTTGTCTACTTGTACTAGACTTGAGGGCACAGACAGCTATCCCCAAAATAGCAAAATATAGTACGGTAACCATCCTTAATTTCCTGTTAACTTAATTGAAGCCCTATATAACTTACACTGTCTTATCATGACTGATCTTATTTGAATCTGGTTTGTTAGATGGCTGTTTTGTCTTGACTGATTTTATTCGAATCTGTTATGATTGATAGTATCAAGTCTGAGAGTATAGGCAACTGCACTGAAGATGACAAGATTCACTAGGATACCCACTCTGGTTTGATTATCACCATATTTTTATTACACGACTCAGATGGTGCAAGCACACGGCTCTGACTGGGTTTGTGAACTGTAAATATAAACTGCTCCTCCTCCCTTTGAACAGCAGTGTGGCTGCTCTGGGGCCTTTCAATTGCTCTGCTTTGGTGTGCAGGAAGCCAGGTCTCTGTGAGAAGAGCAGACTGCTGCTTTGGGAGCTGACAGTGTCTTTCAGGCAGGTGAGGTTGTGCACACATGCACACATGAATGGACATGTGTCTTTCCGGAAAGTGCTGAGTTGAGGCTTAACAGACACAGTAGGCTTAAATCAGAAGCAATCGTGCCTCAGACCCATTTCCCGACTTCCTCTTTATCTAGATGCATGAGAAGATGGTAAACACACACATCCCAATTATTGTTATCTGCCCATGTATATTTGATTCCTGGCATTCCAATGTTAATTCTTACATGGGCTTAGACTGATCTGCTGTAGAGCCCAGACTGGAATGATTTCAGAATGTCTCACAGCTATGTTTTCTGATTGGTAAGTGTATCTATGTGAAATACCTTACAAAAGCCACAACTTTAGATTTACATTTAGTAAGTTATTTATGACACCAAGAATAAGAGTATTATCTCATTTACCTTCATTTATATGTACTAGGCACAATTTTCAGTGCATTAATCAAGTTAGATGAATTGTCAAGTCATTAGAGATGGTATAGGCTGTATTTTTACCTGTGTTTTATAGATGAGAATGTGGTGGCCCAGAAAGGATGAATTAGTTGGCCATAGTAACAGAGCAGGGAAAGGGACCCAGACAGACTGGCAGGGGGCCTGAGCTTCCAATCCCCAAAAGACACATTTGTAGATAGGTATTTGATAGCAGACTATGCCAAGACCTGGGAAGGATGGTGCCATGAGTGTCCAATCACCATGTCAGTTACAGTTCATTAGAGGAACAGAGTTAATATTTGACATAGAAGATTTACAAGGCAGGCTTACAATGGCCACCCACAGAGTCAGGTGCCATCTGGGTACTGGACAGCTGCAGACTCCAGTCCAAAGTCAGAGGCCTGGAGCTCACTGCACAGTCCTGTGTGAAGTCATATTGGGAAACCAAAGAGTGCACTGGAAGGCTGAAGATGGATATCCAAAGGTGATGGTAGGGACTAGAGCTCCTCTGAAGAAGCAGAAATGAGACTTCCTTCTTCTTTCCCTTTTTATTCTCTCCAGGGCAGAAGCCTATTGGTTGGTGCTACCCACACTCAGTGGCTCTTCTATCTTTAGTCAGTCATCCAGACACACTTCAGAACTGTGCTAAAGTAGTCTTTTCAGTATTTCTTCTTCCAGTTGACACCATGGTTAATTATCACATCTACTTCCCACTACTGTAACAGACCATCTGAGGTAACTGACTTTAAAAGAGAAAACGCTTATTTTGGTTAATGGTTTGGATGTTTCAAACCATGGTTAGTCGGCCTTATTGCTTTGGGACTGTGACAAGATATCACATCATGGCAGAAGGGCTGGCAGAAGAAACTGTTTCTCTTATGACACCTGGGAGGAAGAAGGCAAAGAGAACAAGGCTGTCCAAGGCCACATCTCCAGTGACCTAAATCCCTCCCACTAGGCCCCGCCTCTTAAAGTGGGGCCACAGGAGGACAGCCAAGATTTCATGGTCTTTGGGGGACATTCGTGGTCCAACTATAGCACTGTGCATACGCTCTGTGTGTGTGTGTGTCTGTTTGTGTACATATGCACATATATTTTGAAACACTTTCTTCCAACAGGCTGACTTGGCCATTTCCTTTTTTTTTTTAAAGCAAAACAGAAAAAAGGATAGAAATGATACCGAATTTCAAAAAAAAAAGTAGGAAATCACACAAATTAATATATTGCATATTGTTATCTTAGAAGTAGTTGTTCAGATTACAAAATTTAGGCATAAAAATGATTGAGCAATCAAACAATGAAAGCACAAGCTGGTTTTTTGGATGAACTAACAGAGGGTCATTTCCTTTTAAAAAATTAAATTATTTATTTTTTGGTCATTACTAAGTGATTCCCAAATAAAAGCTATATTTAAAAAAATTACTGATCTTTAAAAAATAATGAACTTTTTATCTTGGTATAATTTTAATTTACAGAAAAGTTCCAAAAATATAACAGACTTCCTGTTACCCTCTTCCCCTTCCCCCCTCGCCAACACTGAAATCTCCTTTTACCACAGTGTATTTGTCAAAACCAAGAAAAGAGCACTGTGTAATGCTGTTAAGTTCACTGGAAGCTTTATTTACCTGTTCACCTGTGTCCTCTTTGTGTTTTAGGGTCCCATCTAGAACTTAATTGCATTTTTATTCCCCTTTTCTAAAAGTTCCCATCTTGGGAGCGAGGTGTGAAGAGGTTGGCAGCAAAAGCACAGCTCTCCATCTCATGAGTGTAGCCTTGAAGCTACATTTTTAGCAGAGAGAAGCAGCTCCATCCCTGTGAGTCCCAAACACATGGGGATGGCTTCACCTTGAATTAAGAAAGCTCATGATACTACAGCTGAAGGTGGTGGTACACGCCTGTAATCTCAGCCTCAGGAGGCTGGGCAGGGGCTTCATCCATGAATTTGAGGCCAGCCAGGGCTACACAGAGACACCTTGTCTCCAAAGCTAAAACAGCAACAGCAACTAAAACAACAAAAAAGGAAAAGAAAAGTCATGATATGAATATTCAAGTTAACAGGATGGGATAGATGGAAAATAAACATTGGAGTTGAGTTTGAATTTAATAGCTGACTATGCTACTATTGGCTGAAAACAGGGCAGGTCGCTTCAAACCAATGAGCCCCAGTTTTCCCATCTGCAGAGTGGAGCTCATCACGTATACATCTTTCTCAAAGTTATGAAGGGTAAATAAGATTATGTATGTGTATAGAATCAGGGAAATTATTTGGTATGTGGTATAACCAGAGTTTGCAAGGGAATGGATTTAATATAGGACATATCATTTATAGCATTATTTAATAATATTCACCCAAAGAGTCAAATGCAGAAGAGTGCAGATCTGTCTACACACTAGGGGACCCAAACAATCCAGCTGAGGGTGTGGATTCCATGGCATTGTCCTGCATGAGTCCAGCTGAAGACCTAGAGCCCATGGCAGTGTCCTCCATGAGTCCAGATGGCACCCATGACAATATCTCATGATGTCTGTATCAAGGATCTGCACTGGGAAGGTCCAATGGTCAGTGGTGGAGGCTGGAAAGTCCGGGCCAGCAGGATGAAGGATCTGCACTGGAGCCAGGAAACAACACTCAAGGTAAGGACCACAGCTTCCCTGAAGAGAACCGCACCCACCCTCAGCCACAGTGAGAATCTGAGCTCCTCCAAGGGTGAGAACAGCCCAGTTCATATCAAGAAACCTAGTGCAAGAAGCTTCTCCAGGAGAATCAACGACACACCCTCTTCCCGTCCAGCTCTCTTTTATGCTGTTGGCGACAGTCCTCAGGTGGGACCCTCCACACCCAGAAACACTAAATCAGTTCAGCTTGGCGTTAGAAGTTGACCATCACAATATGTGTCATCAGAACACTAGAATATGTGAACACCAGAATATATGATCATAGGGTGAATGTTAAATTTAAAAAAACATTACAGTACAAGTGACATTACTATTAATGTTCCACACACCCCTCCACACGCACACACTCTGAGCACACTCAGTCCAGTGTTCCCGCCGCTTCCTGAAGCAGTCCCGGATGTCCTCTTTGGTGTCTTTACAAGGTGTGATAACAAATCCAGCAAACGCTGCTGCCGAGTGCCATTCAACCGAGATGTAGACTCAGAAAAACATTTCTTATTCACTGGGTCTGGCATTGTGCAACTTCTAGTTCTTCCCCAAAGTCTAAGTGACAATGAAAAATGAACATTTTGGATCAAGTCAGGACATGGAGGCAGCCACAACTGTGTGACTGAAGATACCCAAGAAAGAAGATTCCCAGAATCGCTTCAGAATGGGGCAAGCACACGGGGATGTGTGTTCACAATCAGGGGAAGTATTGTGAGAGGGGATTAATAACAGTGTGCCTTTTACTATAATAGGTTTTTTAGTAATGGATTTTTTTGAACTTGGGGATTCGCTGTGTTTTCATCCTATCTTGTATAGTATTTACAGAATTTGATATATACTGGAATATATCATTGCCTATATGCACACTTATATACATTTTCTGATCTATATATATCATAAAGCTTATCAAAGAAGTAGAAGATATAAAAACGATGGCAACTTTAAACACTGCAACTGAAATTAATGCATAGGCTAGAAATAGCAGAAAAGAGGAGTGTGCTGAAAAAAATCACAGGAAAAATCATGTCAAGTGATTGTATGCAATTGGGGTGGAAAAATGTTTTCTACTCAATCATTTGAGTTTATTTTTTAAACTCAGCGAATGAGTTGTTGCCAAGGTTCCCCCCCAAAGGGATTTATTTGAAATATCTAGGGAGTATAAATTTTATTAATACCTTAAAGTTCTGAAATGAACCTATGATATTAAAGAAGGGAAAATCTTCATAATCATCTGCTACCCCAGAGAAGAGACAAAGCTGTTTTCCGCCTGCTCACGCACTCCTTACCCCTCCCCATCTGTCCGACTTCACTTGAGAAGATCTCTGCCATAAGAGAAGTGCAAACAGCTCAGGGAGGGTGCGCTCCTCCCCTGTACACGGCCAGCCGACTTAGGCTTCCCGCTTAGGCTGGAACACCGCCTCTCCCTCTGCTCAGCACTCTCACCAGCAACCCCAGCCTTGAGCAGTCAAGACAGGAGCAGTGATTTCTTGGCAAGTGGATAAATAAAGAAAATGGGATCTGTGGATTCTTTCCCAGGAAACATCCTCTCCTGGGGGCTCTGTGTTCTGCAGTGCTGGCAGCAAATGGATTTCAGAACTATCACAGCTGTGTCTCAGACTTTCTTTGTGGTCATAGAGGAAGAACGTGTTGAAAACAAATGTTCCCAGTGAGGAAAACTAGGAAAAACTGGCTTCAAATAAAAACCAACCAAACAACCAGCCAGCCACTACCCACAGCACTGCCACCACCACCAATGACCCTATTTGTGGGTTTCCAAATGTCAAAGAACTACCAAATGAGTCACACCTTAGGGAGCCCAGGTACTGGAGAAAGGAGAGAGGCAAAGTGATTTTAGTCCGGTATTCTGCTGT
Organism: Hydrochoerus hydrochaeris; assembly: GCA_004027455.1. Taxonomy (NCBI): domain Eukaryota; kingdom Metazoa; phylum Chordata; class Mammalia; order Rodentia; family Hydrochaeridae; genus Hydrochoerus; species Hydrochoerus hydrochaeris. The sequence continues at coordinate 177,348 of PVLA01003274.1, read as the reverse complement.
GTCTTCCCCTGTTGAGGCATTGGATAATCGCAAGCTGCCTGGAGCTGATAGGTTAATAAATTGAGCAAAAAAGCAATCATCAGAAGCCAGGGAAACAAAATAAGAATTTTGAAAATCTATGGTCTGGGCAACAAATATTATTGAAATCAGGATCGTCCAAGGAAAACATTCCTGCTAATTCCAGTTAGTGTCCTGAAAATTTAGCAGGGAAAAAGAGCAGTCCTCATAGAAGATGGAATCTTAAGTTCAAATTCCTTAATCCTCAACTGGATTTGATGATTGCTCCATTGTACTTCAAAGCAAAGAAAGCCTTTCTTTTTTCTTTTTCTTTCCTGTTTTTTTGAGACAGGGTTTCACTACGTAGGGCATACTGACCTTGCACTCATGTAGCCAAGGATAGCTTCAAACTTGCGGTGATCCTCCTGTCTCAGCCTCCTGAGTGCTGGGCATGTACCACCAGGTCCAGCTTAAAGCAAGTCTTTCAGGAGGAAAGATATAATTCATCAGAGTTTCAAATTTCCTCTCTACTTGTTTATACACAATATATGGCATTCAGTACAAAGTTCTAGGTATGCTGGTAAATAGGGCTAAATAACCAGAAAACTAAGACAAAGACTTGGAATTACACATGATCTTAAAAATAGATATGATTATTATGTCTAATAAAATAGAATAATGGATTGATATTTTATCAGAAAACTAGAATCTGTAAAAATTATATGATAATTCTGAAACTGAGAAATATATTAGCTGAAATTAACTGAATATATGGGCTTAACAACTGATATTAGACACAACTCAACAACAGGAAGGTTAGCAACCTGGAAAATAAGCAGGTGTACACACTGAGGTGTGCAGAGAGAAACATGGAAAATTAAGATGAGTCTAAGGCTTACAGGACATGGTAAAAAGATAATTATGTGTAACTGAAGTTCAATGATGAGATAAGAGAGATGGTGGAGTGAGAGAAATACTTGATATTGGATAGAGATACTGGCCAGGAATTTTTGCAAAATTGATGAACATTGTGAATTTACAGAAACCACGAGTTTTATATAACTCCCAAAGTAAGTGCATAGAAGCTTTCCAAAGGTGCATCACCATAAAACTTGCAAAAACCCAAAATTGAGAAAATCAGAGGACAGACAACAAGGGCTTCAAAAGAGCAGTGTGACAGCTGACTTCTGGTAGTGGCCTTATGAAAGCCAGCAGACAGTGGAATAATACTTTATAGGACAGAGGAAAGAAACAGCCACCTAGAATTTCATGTGTGGAGAAAATAATCTTCAAACACAAAGGTTAAATGAAGGTGTTTGCAAAAAAAAAAAAAGTCTAGAGGATTCATCACCAGCAGACAATGGTATATGAAATACCACTTCGGAGACTTTTCAAGGAGAAGAAATGCGAACCCAAAAAGAAACATAAAAATGAAGAAAAGATCACAGCTTAATACTAACGGTAATTATTAGAAAATCTATGTGTTTACTGATGTTGTAAAACAATACCTTAAATACAACCTGATCAAAAAAGAAACCTAAATGGTATAGAGAAGATATTCCCGTGGCTAATACCCTCACGAAAAGATTCTCAACATCATTAGCTCCTAGGAAAATGCGAGTTAAAATCACAATGACATGCTAGTTCCCAGTCATAAAAATGGCTATGATAAATAAGGTAGATGATAGCAAATGTTGATGAGGACACAGAGAACCATGCCCAGCAAGTGGTTTAGCCACTCTGAAATATAATTTGATGCTTTCTCAGAAAGTTAAATCTGGGCCTGTCATATGATCTATAAATTCCACTTGTACATGTCTACAGAGCAAATCTCCACACATGGACTTTCACACAGATGTTAACAGCAGTCTCCTTCACAACAGCCCCAGCATGCAAACAACCTAGATGCCTAACAGTCAGTGAACTAATGGACAAAGTGTGGTGCTCCGTGTAATGGACTAGTACTCTGTGATGCAAAATGAACTGCACAAACCCATCACATCATGGACAAACCTCAAAAATTGTATGAGACCACACATTGCAACTGCATTTATATGGAGTATTCGGAAAAAGGCACATTTATAGGGACAGAAGGTAGATTAGTGGCCACCTGGAGCTGAGAAGGGGAAAGGAGATTAATTGAAAATAGACATGAGATATTTTATCAGGGGATGAAATGCTGTCAAACTAACTTATGGTGATGATTGCAGTGCTTTTCTAAATTTACTAAAAATCATTGGCGTGCACATTTGAGGAAGGTGAATTTTGTGGTATGTGAAATAGGACTCAATAAAGTTGTTTAAGATGTGTGTCGAGTTTAAAATGTAGACTCACAATAGCGTAGAGGCTAGTGAAGGTAGAGGAAGTTAATATTTTAAATTTCTTGCATTGGCCACAGAGTAGGAAAAGCAGTCATTTATATTAGAGTCTGATATGCAGGATCCACTCCTTTTGTAAAGATAAACTAACAGAGGAGTGAAAAATGCATAACTAAAAAGTTAGTCAAGAAAGCAAGATAGAATGAACATAATAAAACAGTTTATCAACCAGAAAACAAATAGTAAAATCATTGGCTTAAACCCAGATCAATAATTACAATATATATCATAAATACAATATACAATATAAATTAATAATTATAATATATATCAATAAATATATGCACAACTGGACTAGATGTTCCCATTAACAGACAAAACAAAGGCCAGCACAATGTTCTTATGGAGACGTATCTTAAATATAAGATTTAGAAAAATAGATAGTCAATGGATAGAAAAGGTTATTCTGTTCAAATATGAAAAGAGAGCTGGTGTCCTTTTGCTAAGATAAGATAAAGTAGACTTTAAGGCAAAAGACATTACTAGATTTAAGGAGAAAACTTTTCATAATCATAATAGCACCAGGTTTAATGTACCCAGAAGATATAATACCTGACATACATACATTTAAAAAAACATATGCACCTATTAACACTGCCTCACAATAGGTACAGCAATAAATGGTAGAATGAAGGAATCTACAATCACAGCAGGAGATGGTAACCTAGCTGTAACTCAGGACATTTTTAAACATATTCCACAGTGGTGTAGCCTATGGGAGGAACAAAGTTTAAGCCCTGATCTTTAGTGGGCTTTTATGAACCTGTGGCTGCTGGGTGGGGTGAAAGGGGATATGAGTAGGAACCAGAGTGGTGGTCCTAACCAGGGTCACTGAGGAGGGAAGAAGGCAGTGTCATGGTCCACAGCCATCAGCTGTGACATCTCTGAGTCTGCTCTGCTCGCTCTCTTGGGGACTCTGTTGCCTGACGCCTGAAGAATCACCACTGGGGCTTGGGCATTCCAAGAAAGGCTTCTCTCCAGCAGCCAGAGCTGCCAGATGGCAGTGGTCAGACAGTCTGGGCTCCCGAGTCCTCAGGAGTGTCACTCAGACAGATGAAATGCTCCTGTTTTTTAAATAAATCCTGAGTTAGCTTTTCTGTGTTCTTTCCCTGGTCAGCAATTTCTGGTGCTTTTCTATCAAGTGGTGCATCGTTCAGACTACCCTGAATTCTTCATGCCATGATTGAAGTGCTCTTATTCTAATCTGCTTACCCCAGCCTTAACTGATAGAAGAGGAGAATCCTCAGCAAGCTGACTCCTAAAGCAAGCTCTGCATTTGCTCAATCATGAAATGCATAACAGAGCAGCTAAGAGTCTCGATTTAGAAGCCTGGGCTTCAGGACAGGGTCTTCCTCATTAGCGGTGTGACCTTGGGAATGAGCAGTTTGGAGGACTGGGGAAGCTCCATGAATACCAAAGCTACCAGAAAAGTGATAAATAGAATTATCTTTTGCTCACTGTAGAAAATTGGAAAATTCCAGGGAGTAAATATGAATTTAAAACCTTCTTGTGATGTTGTCTCACACTTCTCTCCCTAATACTCAGGACAATCCCTGCCATCTTGTGAGTTCTTAACACATGTGATAAATGACAGTTCCACATGGGCCATGAGCACCCGTCTGTGCTCTGGAGCACATGGGTTTATAATCCTGAAGGTCACAAAACACTGGATGGTACATTCTAATCCATCACCCTATTTGCTAAGTCTGTATCTGGTCCCTACTCAAAGATCGCTCCTATTTTAAAACTAGGTAGCAGAGTGGCTTTTTGTGTTGCCATAAGAAATGACCCCCAAAATGCAGTGGTTTAAAACATCAGAAACAAACCAGGCTCGGCTCAGTGGTGCACATGGGTAATCCCAGCATGCAGGGAGGGTGAGAGAGAAGCATCACAAGTTTCAGCCCAGCCTGGGTGATTCAGTGACACCCTGTGTCAACATTTTTAAAAAGCACCGGAGAGCCAGCTCAGTGCAAAGGCCCTGGGTTCAACCCCAGTGCCAGGTGCAGGGATCCCACGTCGGGCTCAGGGTCTGCTGCTCTGAGCTCCTGGTTTCCAGGTCTCCCAACTGCTCCAGCCAGTGGCTGCGCCCCAGCGCCTCCTACTACACCTCGGTGCCTCTGTCTGTGCCTGGATCCCACTTTTGGACGAAGACACCAATCCAGTTGGAGGGGGGCCCACCCTCATGACCTCATTTTCACTAAATCCCCTCTTCAATGCCCATGCTCCCCCCCCAGCCTCATTTTGAGGTGCTGGTTGTTAGGACTTCAACGTGTGAATCTGACTGGCACAGGGACCCTCCAAGATCTTGCTTACCTCAGCAATCCCAAGTTAACTACTTCTGCAGAGGAGTTTTCCATCTAAGGTGACCCTTCACAGATTATGGGAATTAGGAGCAAATCTTGGGGTGTGGTCCCTCTTCAGCCGACCTCAGGTGTAGGCAGCAGAAAGGGGGGGGGGGGTTCTGGGAGGCTACTGAACACCCCAACTTGGAGAGGGTGGGTGGTTGAAATGCTTCCTGCAGCCCAGATTCTCTCTGTGCTGAGATCCAAGGCTTCTCTGTAGGCTTTTCCCTGGGAATCGATTTTTTCTTTGTCACCAACCCCACACAGTGCCCTGGTTTCCCTGCTGCCTGGAAGCTTCTCGGAAGCCTTGCTGGTTCCTGCTTAGCTGTTCTTTCCAGAAGCGGAGCTGTGAGGCAGTTCTGTGTATCTTCTCCCCACTGTACAGATGGGAACTTGGAGGCTTAGGGGACCGAGGGATTCCCCCAGGGTCTCCCAGGTAGAAAAAGGCAAAGTAGCAACCAGACTGGAGACGTGACTGGAATGTCCCTGCCCCTCCAAGGAAAACAGACCTGAAGCTCAGGCCTTCTGCATCTAATCTGTTCTTTTTTCCAGCCAATGCCTGGGTAAAGATGCCGCCTCCCCTCCTCCCACCCTGGAGGGAATAACTGTCCTAGAAACCGCAGCCCTGAGTTTGCAGCAGCCTTGATCGTTAGTTCAGGGACCGCACTTCAGGATCACAGTGCTCGTTTGCTCCTGGCTGGTCCCAGGCGGGCTGTGAGCTCTTGGATGTGAAGGTGTAGCTTCTGCAGGGTCCCAGCCGGGGCAGCTGCCTCCTGTCCAAGATGCACAGGGGAGTTGGGGGGGGTGGGTACCGGCCCTGGAAACCATCTCTGGTCGATGGCTTGGGGCTGAAGTAAGGTGGCCTCTGATCATCGAGTTTGGTCCTCATTGGGCATGAGGGGGGCTTTCCGTGAGCATCTCTGGGTTGGGAGGCACTGTTGGGGGGACTTTCCACGTCTCTGTATGGGGTTCCATTATGGTGACCAGTGTAGTCCACACTGCTGAGCCCTTTCTCCATGCAGGGCAGGTTCAAAGCGCACCCCAGCCTTCATCCTATGAGGGTGGTCATTGTGTCCATGCGATGGAGAAGGCATCGGGTCACCAAGAAGTTGACTTGCCCGGGCTGATGCAGCTGGTAAGTGAGGGATGGAATCTAAACCCAGACAGGCCGGCCCCAAAGCCCCCATTCCCAACCTCTATCCTCTGAGGTCAAAGGTAATGGGGAGCTGCTGCTCAAAACAGCTGAAGCCAAACTTGTGGGGTACCTCTATAATTCCAGTTCTCAGGGTGGCTGAGGCAGGAGGATCACAAGTCCTAGCAACTTAGCAATTTTGGACTGTGTCTCACAGAGGACTGGGGATGCACCCAAAGCCATGAGTTCAACCTCCAGTGCTGTAAAAAACAAACAAAAATCCACAGCCAAGGCCCTGGGGCGGGGGGCGGGGGAGGTTTCCTGCCACAGGATTCATTGTAGGCCTGGGTTGATGGGAAGAGGAACTTCAGGCTACCGAGATTTTAAGCATGGTGGCAAGCAGCGTCCACCAGCTTACAGGGCCCTCTGGATCCACCCTGCAGCCTTGATGTGACGCGGGCCGGACAGTAGAGAGCGCCCCCTCCTGGTCTCTTCTGTCATTGCACCTGCCCCAGAGGAGTTTGGCTGTCTTCCTTCCTCCTACCCAGCCCTGCGCTTGGGCTGAGTTAGGTGCCTATGGCTGCATAATGCCACCATGGGGTCCCTTATGCCTTCCTGAAGTCCCGGGCTGGGTCAGTGCCCTTCCAGGTCCCTCGAGTGCCATCCTACCTTGTTCCCTGGAGCACTGAGAGTTTTTACCGCACCTGAGTCTGCCATCAGACTGCAAGCACCACCAGGGCAGGACTTTGTCTGTGTTTCCTTCCTGGCCGTCCCTAGCCTTCATCCCCTGCCTGCCCGGAGCTCACCTCCACTCTTTGAATGAGTGAATGATTGCCGAATGGTTGGTCTCCCCGATAGGCTGTCCTCGCAGGAGGTGGGTGGCACATTCAAATGGAATGATTGGCTTTAGTAAAGATGCGGTTCACAAAGGTAGCGCAGGATGGAAAGACACTGGTGGCATCTTGCAGGACAGCAGGAGGTGTTAGGACCCCAGGCCAGAGAGGGAGGTGCTGGCTGGCAGGACCTGGGCGAAGAGAACAGAGGAGGCCACACTCAGACTCAGCTGCTCCTCAGCTTCTGACCGGAGCATGGCCTGTGGCTGAAACCACCGAGCAACCAGACAACATGGGAGCTCAGGTGGATCTGAATTCTGGGACCAGGATCTACTGCTTGACAGCCCTGACTTTCCCACCTGTGAAATGGGAGCAGTGGTGTATAAGGATAAAGTGAGCTGCTTCATACCTACCTGCAAAGCACTTAGAACCATGCTTGGCTTACAGCTCAGCTCCGCACTCCCGGAGCTCCAAGGGGAGCCCCACCATACGCCCCCTGACCCTGCCAAATCACCACCAGCCCCTCCTTCCTCTGTGGGGGTCTGGCCTGGAGTTGGCTTCCGTGCTGTTACACACAGTTAGATGTTACCTCACTGACTGTTTGCACAAGCTGCTTAACCACTCAGAGCCTGAACTGTAAAACTGGGGTGACAGTGACAGCTGTTTGGTGCTGGACTTGAGATGAGGGAGTGGTGACCGTGGCTCCGGAAGGTGAGGCTCATGGGTCATAGCAGTTCCTGTAGCTGTGCTACTTACTCTCAGTGGTTTCTGGGGTGGTTTCCCTGGGAACCCCTGAAGCAGGTTAGACCTGTTTGCTGGAAGCAAAGGGCCCTGTCTTAACCCAGATTCCCAGGGCCTGTGGGAGCTGTCCATTGTCTGGGGCCTTCTGAGGTCTAATCTCCTCCCTTCCAGCAGCTTCTGAATTGAATGGGAGGAAAGGGTTTCTGGGCCCCTGAGAGCTCCAATTTCTCTTCTGGAAACCTATAGCCTCCTTAGCCGAGCTTTTTCATAGAGGAAGAGCAGCCGCAGCAAGCTGGGACCATGGCTCCTGGGGACAAACAAGATGCCCAGAGCTCTTTCCAAGGCAGCAGTATTGCTCAGAGTATTTTATTTTATAAAGCTGTCTCTGGACCACGATGCAGAGATCACATGCCACTTTTAACCCCTGGACTTTCCCAAGCCCTCTGCGGGATGCTCAGGCAGCTGCCGTGTGGTGCGCTACCGGTAACCTGTACGCAGAGATCTGACACCACAGTACAGGCTGGGCTCCAATGGCATCGTGTGACCAGGGATGTTACTTTCCCTCTCCAAGTCTCCACTGCTTCACCTTTAAAATAAGAGACTGAGTTAAACTCATCCGTGATTTTCCTCCTAACTGTATCATTCTCTGATTGCTAAGACAGAAATGAGTTTTTAGTAACAGCCAAAGCTACCCAGTGGTCAATGGACAGGCTGCTTGAGGAGTAGGGAACAACTTGACCTTGGAGGAATCCAGCCAGACCCTACAGATCGGGCTCTAGGTGAGCCGGGCAAGGCTTCCTGACTGTGATGGAGCCGTGGTACAGCTGTGCTCTCTCATCCCCTGTCATGGGTGGGTTTGGAGTCACTGGCTCAGGGACAGTCACGGCTGCTCTCAGGGACCTGGGATGTCTAGACGGAGCTGGGTTTTGGCACAGGAGAATTCACCACCATCCGAACCCAGCCAGGGTGCAGGCCAGGCCTGGGGGCGAAAGAAGGATTTGCAGAGATTCAGAAAGGATTTTGCACTGGGCTGCCTGTGTGTCCAAGTTTAATCTGCATCTCAAGACTGAATGACCATTTGAAGATTCCAGATCCGAAGTCACTTGTCCTCAGGAACGTGTGTGTGCACCTGTGCGCACATGCATGCACCCCCGCCTCATTTTCTTCTAGCTTTTGGTGTCACTGACAAATCTGATCTCAATTCGACTCTCATGTCCATGCTTTATAACCTTTTTACTTTCCAGAATCTTAAGGTTTTTTAAATTTTGCTCCTAAAGTTCAAGATCTGTTTTTATGAACTTAGTAGGCTCTTTTCTTCTGGAGTATGTTGGCTTCAGCCTATTTTGCTGCTTTTCCTACATTCAAGTTATTCTCTCCAAAAGTTCTTGTGAGCCAACCGGGGTGGTGCCTGTCTGCAATCCCAGCACTCTGGGAAGCTGAGGCAAGAGGATCACAAGTTCAAGGCCAATATGGGAAAATTAGTGGCTTAGTGGACCCTGTCAAAATAAAGATTTAAAAAGTGTTGGGGATGTAGCTCAGGGCAATGGCCTTAGATTCAATTCCTCGGTACGCTCCACCCCTCCCCTAAAAGAAGTGGTTGTGACAGACGCATTGTCCAGTGTGGAGGCCACCAGACATCTGTCACTGGGGTGACTGGAGATGGGATTTAGTCTGGATGGAATGGGCTGTAGGGTTAGTACATAGCCCGTATTTCCATGATAGTAAAGAAATAGACACTATCTTAATGCCTTCATTTTATTGGTCACATGTTGAACTGCTAATATTTTGCATAGAAATGTATTATTAAAATGAATTCCACCTGTCTCTTTTTATCAAGTAGCTATCGGAAAACATGAAGTGACACATGTGCCTTGCATCGCATTTAATAGGCAGCACAGTATCAGACAGTTATTAGCACTTTCAAGGTTTTCTCTTGCATATCTTTTATTTGCTTTCTTTTTGATCTCTTTGGCTCTGTTTTGGGGAACCTCCTCGGCTCAATTATATGTTCGCCCAGTTCATCTCACTGCTGACTTTTCAGCCTCTTCCTGAGTTTTTCATTCAGATGATCCGGCTGTGAAACGTGGATGACCTCTGATTGTGGTGACACCAATTGGCTCTTATTTGGAAGATGAACAAACAGGCTGCCTTTCCCTCTGAGGAGGACACAGATGATGCGATTTTAACCTCACCATCTGTACTGGCACTTCTGTTTCTCCGGGTGTTCCCTCCTTCCTTGTTGGGATTGGAGCTGTGTTCCCCAGCGAGGTGCGGGTGTGCCCCCGGGTGGGGCGTGTGGAGACCACATGCAGGAGTCCCTGTCCTCTCTCTGGGGCGCTCTCCCCCTTCACTGCAGTCAGTGCTCAGGGACTGCAGAGGACTCTGGGATGTGTGACTAGCTAGGGGATCTAGTTCCACTCACACTTGTGCCCTAGGGTGCTAGAGTGAAGACCTGGTGTCTAGCTTGTGGTGTGAGTGGAAGGGGCCTGCATTTAGGAAGTGGGGCCTTGTGGGAGGTGTAAATTCACTGGAACAAGTCCTTGGTGGGAGAACTGTGAGGTCCTGAACTCTTCATTTTTCTTTTGAACCTGGCCATGCTGCCACCTGGCACTACGCTACCTCAGGCAATAGCATAAATTATTCATAGATTGAAGCCTCTGAGAGTGGTTCCAAAGCAAACCTTTCCTCTTCTTAAAGTGACTTAGCCCAGGTATTTGTTGCAGCAGTGGAAAGCGGACCAGCACACTGGGGTTGGCAGTCATTTATCTTCTGGGTGCAGGGCCCGCTGAGCTGAGATCTGCAGGAGTTTTCCTGGCTCCCAGCCCGGAGTCCACGCTCACAGCTTCCAGTTGCAAATGCTGCCTCCTGCTGGTCCTGCCAAGAAGAGCAGGTGGAAGGCACGAACTCAGGGTCCCAGTGTGATACTCACGTACCTAAGCTTCATCCTTTCCATGTACCCCTCGAGGTGAGCATCAGAGCTTTGTCAGGCTGCTGCTCCTTCTGTCACCATCTTCACCTAGTTATGCTCCAGATGGTAGTTCCCTGTCTCTCCTCAGTCCTCTGACCCCCTTTTGCTCTCTCCGTTAGAGACTTTCCAAAACTTTTGGTCTGCCGCAGATGCTCATTTTTATCACTTAGTGTTTTACGGATTCTTAAAAAGACATATCCTGTGTGTTTCCTAGGACTTAGGGATGTGATCATGTTGGGTGGACACCAGTGACACATGTTCTTACTCTGTCACATCAGGCTGGGTTTTACATAAAGAAATGAAAAGTTTCCCAAAGATCACAACTTCTCAAGTCTCCTCCCCACTATTTCAACCCCTATCAGCCCAGCAGGGACAGGCAGCTTCCCGGAGGAGACAGCGCCCTGCACCTCCATCCTTCACCGTGAGAGGTCGCAGGTGAGCCGTGCTGAGTTCTAACTCTAGGGCTACGTGTAAAGCACAAAGACCTCCAACTCGGGAATCAGTGAAGGAGGGGAAGACAGGAAAGCCACGGATGTGTGAGAACTTAGAGCCATCATACTTTTTAATGAAAGTCCCTCCCAACTTTGGGGTTCACTGAAACTTCTCATCGTAGATCTTGGTAGGAATCATACTTTATCTTAAAAGAAAGTTAGTTGATTTCTACTACAGGAGAACAACCTCCCTAGTCCAACCTTCAATGTTAAATGAAGGAAGAGTCACTGAGAAAACTTTGAGGCTGGCCAGGTGCCGGTGCTCGCCTGTAATCCCAGCCCTCTGGGAGGGGGAGGCAGAATTAAAATAAAGGGCTGGGGGAGGGGGTGTGTCTTCGGACAAAGACCTCGGGTTCAATCCCAAGTGCGAAAATGTTTTTTTTGCGGGGGAATCTTTTTAATACTCCTCCATGGGGATAGATTGTCTTTTTCAGGAAGCTACAGCTGCTCCTCCTGGATTTCTGGGCCACCCTAGTGAGTTTTCTGCCAAGAACTCTTTTATGGGACCCATTGCAGGTGGCTACTTGTACGGAGGGAGGGCTGCTATCCTGGTGCCTCATGAGGTAGTAAAACCTCTGTGAAGTCTGTTGGAGGAGTAGGTGACGCCTGCATTAACCCATCCTGAATATGCAAATACGTCCCCATGCTTATTAATTGAGATCAATTCTCTTCTAATCCTTTTAGAGCTGGACTTCTCCGCTGGCATCATTATTAATGCAGGTGGTCCTTGCTTGCTATGCCAACCAACAAAGATCTTCAGGGATGTCTGCAGATACAACACCACCATTCCCTTTTTTGGACCATTTATTAAAACTTTAGGGACTGGGGATTTAGCTCAGCAGCATAAGTGCCTGCCTTGCAAGCGTGCGGTCGAGAGTTTGATCCCTGGTACCAAACAAACAAAACCACAAACAAACTCAAAACTTTAAATTGGCCCCATTCCAGCTCCAGCTCTCTGGATGGACTTACCATTCAGTCTTCACCCTGAGCCACATTCTGTGATCTTGATCCTTTGATTCCTATCTGCTCCCATCTTCTACTTCCATACCAGCTCATGGCTTGATAGAAAGTTTTAGAAGCATTCCTTGGAAAGCATCTGTCTGCCTCTGTAGGTATCATCACCTGCTGGGTTTGGTCTTCCACAAGGGAGGTCACTGTTTCGGCCCTTACAGGAAGTGTGCCTGGAAGGTAATTGTGCAGGTGCTTCCAGCATGGTGTACAAATTCTGTGATGTTGCAGCGAGAGAATTACTGCTCTGGGATTAAAAACAAACAAAAAGGACTCGAAGACTGGACAGAGAAAATATAGGAAGAAACTGAGCAAGATACTCACTTAAATCTTTCATTTGAAATGAACAAATGAAACTCCAGGAAAAAAAAGAATGTTTCCAGCTCATGAGAAATGTTGGTTACTATGTAAAGCCATGGCATCCTGGGCCATGAATCCCAAGCTTGCAAACTGCTCCTTGATCTTGTCTTTATGTTGGTGGGTGGAGAGAAGAGCTCGAAGCATCGGGGAGCACTGCCTGGGTCTTCCCTACTCAGCCATCTCGTGTTTGCTCTGATTGTATGTCACTTTCTCATCTTGGGGACAAAATACCTGACTCCACTTAAAGGAGCAGAGGTTTATGATGGCTCACGGTTTCAGTCTGTGGTCGCCCAGCTCCAGAGCACAAAGGGCATGGTGGAACGTGGGGCACAGCTGTTCAACCAGAGGCAACCAGGAAGCAGAGAGAGAAGGGAGAAGCCAGGGATGGGAACGCACCCTTCTAAGTCCTGTCTGTGTGAGCTGTGCCTTCCAGTCAGGGTCCATCTCCCAAAATGAGACTCTTGGGGCTCATTTTAGATCCGGATGGCAACACAGTGAGGCTGCAGAGAGGGTAGGAGAGGGAAACCTGCCTGGTGTGGGGGACTTGTGAGTGGCCAGAATCCTAGAGAAAGCTCAGGAGGGCTGGGCAGTGAGCCTCCCAGCCATTGACGCTCGCTTATTCATTCAGCATTTACCATGTGCTTGATATTAACTATGGGGAGCACTGAGGCCACGGTCTGGCCTCCAGAACTCATGGAGTGGGGGGGGGCAGGTTTGTCTTGCACACATTGATGTCTAATTGCTAATTTTGATAAGAGGAATCCAGGAAAAGCAGAGGGTTAAATGAAAAGGGTTCCTGTGTTGTATAGAATCTGGCTAGAGGGAGGGACAGGGAGGGCTGGCCTGGGTCATACGTAAGCAGAGCCTGCACGGCTGAATAGAAACTGTCCCTCCTGGAAGTGGTGGCATGCACAGGACCACTGCGACTCATACTAGGAGAGACCAGGCTAAGGCAGGGTTTTCCCTGTCCCGGGTCAGTGAAGGAGTCTGGTGAGCTTCAGCACAGAGCTGAGACCGATGTAAGAGAGCAGCAGTTGATGGGGCACTGGGAGGCGTCCGAGGCTGGAGAGAGCCTGGAGACAGGTGCAGGGACCCTGGGAAGATGTTAGAGTCTGCAGGACTGGGAGGGTCTAAGCGGGGCTGAGGAAGCCGGGCCTGAGCCCTGTTCTCCCAGCGCGTGGGCACCTGCTCTGCTGGTCCCGCCTGCGGTCTCGCCACATCCCGGCTCCCCTTCCGCAGCCGCCACAAGGGCGCTGATCCTCAGCGCCGATACGTGACGCCCGGAGGACTGTCGACATCTCCTCGGTGACCTCTGCCTGGCTTCCTGTCCCTCCAGAGCTGGGCAGAGGCCCCCAAACCTTGAAACGCTAATCACAGAGGAACCACAGTGAGGACTCCTGCAGTCTAACATCCGTGTCCCCTCCCCAAATGCACACACTGAAACCTCACCCTGCTGCAGCTGTATGGGGAGGAGGGGTTTTGTGATGAAGTGAGGGTGTGAGGACTCTGTCCTCACAAAGGATGAGGGACCCCGCAGAGTTCTCCAGCCCCTGCCTCCAGAGGAGCTGGCAGTGAGACCCCTGCTCTGCATCAGAAGGTGGCCCTCGCTGACACTTGGCCTGTGGGCACCTTGACTTTGGACTCCCTGACCCCAGAGCTGTGTGAGAGCCTCTTGCTGTCTGTGAGCCTGAGGGTGCTTTTGTCATAGCAGCCTGGCCACACTGAGACCCCACCACAGGTTCAGGCAGGAATTGAGAGGTGGGGTGCGTGTCTCAGTCTCTCCTCTGCAGCCCGCAGCACCACCTGGAAGATATTTATGTGGAATAAGCCTCCTTCAACTGTCAGGCTCCATTTATAGCTGGCCCCTCTGATCCTGCCGGACACAGCCACACACTCTTGTACCCCAGGGCCTTTGTACTTTCTGCTCCCTTTGCCTGAGATCACCTCCCTCCCTTCTCACCTTATTGGCACCTGTGCTCCTTCTGGAGTCACAGCACAGACAATTCTTCCATTAAACTTCAAGCTGCCAGGCCCCCACCATCCCCTCAATTTTCCCATTTCCCTGGGAGACTATCAAATTAAATCAGCCCTTCCTGGAGGCCACTGGCTCCAGAGCACAGGTTCTGGGTGTCATGCATGCTGGTCACCCACTGCAAGACACCAGCTGCGGGACACCTGTCCGGCTTGGCTTAGCTTTTGGGATGCAGCGGCAGGGAGTCCAGTGGCCAAGGTCCCCATGCTCCAGGTGCTGCAGTGGGGTGGTGAGGATGAGTCCATGCCTCCTAGTTTCATGTGGCTTCAAAATTTTTCATAATAAAAAGGCCTAGAATACCTATAAAACCCACCCTTCATGGAGGGTAGGGTAGAGCGGGAAAAATGCTGTTAAGGTCTAATCCCAGCGTTTGTCTTTGACCATGTCAGGGGACCACGAGGAAAACCCAGAGAGCACAGCCACCGTTCGCGGCTCTTGAGTGTGCGCTGCGCACTGTGTCGGGGTTCTGGGCGTTTTCCTTTCCTTTCTTTGTCTTTCCAGTAGAAGCACTGGAACCCAGGGCCTCACGCATGCTCGGCAAGGGCCCTGCCACTGGCCTTCATCCCAGTCCACCCCAGACATTACTCATTTAGTCCTCAGGAAAACCTTACACACAGGACACGATGCTGCTGCTGTTGCTGCTGCTGCTGCTGCAGAAGGGGAAACTGAGGCAGGGAGGGGTCCGACTCCACATGGGCAGGTAGAGCTGGAGTTCCAATCCAGATGACTGGATTTGGAGCTTACCTTTGCTTATATCTGTCACCTCTACAGAGTCGCGCTCTGAGTCACGGATGTTGCAGCCACGCTGGCCTGGGTTGGGTTTTTTCTGTAGGGTGCCTTTTCCCAGTCTGCGCAAACTCGCGCCCTTATCCGGCCACCTAGGAACGCTAGGTGCAGCCACAGCGACCCTTTGTGGCCGCAGTGTGAATAGCAGGTTGGTGCTTTCTAAGGGCTCCTATGGGTCAGGCAGGGCCAGTGCCTCCGAGGAAGGATGAGTCTCCACCGTGGGCGTCAGGAGCGCGTCAGTGCCTGCGTGTGGACAAGGTCCTTGGGGGCCCGTGCGCCTGTGCTCCAGCAACCTTCTCCTGCCAGGGACAGCAGTCAGCGGGCTAGGTAGCCTGGCACGCTTGGCAGTGGCTTTCACAGGCACTGTCCTGAGCTGAGGGAGGAGGGCGCGTACTCTTTCATTCATCTAACCAAATAATCATGGATCAGCTGCAACGTGCCCGGCACGTCCTGGTGCTAAGAACAGAGCAGGCCGGAAGTGGCCCTGGCCCCCCCTCCCACCCACCCCACCCCTCCTTCCTCCTGACAGTTTTGCATAATGATGCAATTCCTGGCCTCTGCGTGCATGCGTGCGTGCGTGCGTGCGTGTGTGGCCAGATTTCTGTCCCCCGGAACTAGAGGGTAATAAAGTGGCAACCAACACGCACGCAGGTGCACACCCACGCGCGCGCGCACGCACGCACGTCCTGCGAAGGACAGATAATAAACAGAAGGCCGTAACTGCACAGCGTGGGGTGTGGGGGGTGGGGGGTGGGAGTCATTTCTGTGGGGTCACCTGGGAAGCCCCCCACTCATCGGATGGCATTTAATGTGAATCAAAGGTGCTGGAGGTGCAACTGGTTTGTCCTCTCTCGTTATCACTGTCTTTCAATCTCCACTAAAATTATCCAGAAATGAACATACATGATGGTGCGGGCGGTATTTTCGCTTCTTCAGCAGTCAGTGGTGTAGAGGTAGGAGCTGGTACAGAGTTGGGATGCGCATTGCACTGGTGGAGTGATTGCTGCCAAGGCACACGGTCCCTTTTGTCCTGTTGTGCCAGCACTTGGTGAAGGGCCTGAGGGAATCGTGTGGATGTCTGGGAAGAGCATAGTGAGTAGTGGGGGCAGCAAGTGCAAAGGCCCTGGGGTGTGGCTCTTGAGAAACAGTGAGGAGGAGGCAAGTGTGGCTGCAGGGGAGAGCAGGGGTAGGACGGGAGATGAGGCCAGAGGGTTGGGGCAGCCGGCCGTCACTTGGGCCCTTAGACTGGTTTTGGCTGGACGTGGGAGGGCAAGACTTCCTCATGAAGCTGAGCGACTTGACCCACACAGAAGAGAGAGCTGGGAGATGGTCCCAGGCGCATCCGGGGCTTCCTGGGTTTGGGAGCCTCACACAGGCTCAACGCATGGTTTCCCTTTACTCCTAGGACCGCTGTGGGCAGTGGGGATGCGGAGAGGTGGAGGAAGGAGCCCGAAGGGCGGCTGGGGAGAGGCTAAGGAGGAGGCCCCGGGCACGGGCTGGGACTCCTGTGTTACAGTAGGAAGCCGGGACTTACTCTGGGGCAGCAGAAGTTGAAAGCTGCAAAGGACTCAGCCCCACCTCTCCACCTATTTAAAAAATAATCCAAGGTGGCCGAAGATGAAACCGGGATGGACAGTAGGGTGGAGGGCGGGGGACAGGTGAGCTGGCCCAGGTCTAGGGGAACCTCGGCCTCTAAGACAGGGCGCGGCTGTTTGCAGAGTGGGCCCCGGATGGGGAGTCAGAGGCCACGGAGGAGGGAGAGGGGCTGAGGAGCAGATTGAGGTTTTCATCTCTTCTCTGCTAAAATCCCCTAGTGCATTCTGCTCGGCTCAGGGGTCGTATCAGGCTGTGGGGATCGATGCCTTAGGTTAGATTCTCTGGCGATGCCCCTGCTGTGTCCTTTGTGCCTTCCGTGCCTGCTGCCCTCAGCTGACCGCGTCCTCTTGCAGTCAAAGCCTCAGTGCCTTCCGTACTTGGGGCCTTTGGTGTTAGAAGACGTGGCCTTAATCACTGTTTCTCCCTTAGGAATGAGTCTATCCTTCAGGCGATTAGAGAAGTTTTGTACTGCCTACAATATTTTATTTTTACTAATACTGTTATTTACTGCTATACTCAGTCATACTGCTGTATTCAATTATGCCTGATGATATAGACATTCTATTAAAGATAATAAGAAACAGCACAGTAATCAGTGTAGATCACCTTGTACTGTGGTTTTATACGACATTTTGGTTTCAGGTTTTTATAGGAATTTGTTTTGTTTTGTCTTGCTAAGTTTTGTTTTTCCCTCTAATACAGAAAGCATAGAAATACATGCAGAGATTCATGTATGCGTAGCCGTTTACACTCTCACTGTTTGACTATCTACTTTGTATGCTTTAATTTTGTAACTTGAGCACCTATTTCTAAGAGGACAATATGTAATTTTAACTAGTGATTTCTTATTGTTTATCTTTTTTTGGGAATTCTGTATTACCTCTACCCTTTACATGCTTTTGTTTCTCTTTAAAAAAAAAAATCTAGTGATACTTCAAAGCGTAACTCAGCTCCCCCTCACTGCCTCTGTCTCTGTCTCTGTCTCTGTCTCTGTCTCTGTGTCCAGGCCCCTCTTCTCTCTCTCACTGTGTCTTTAAGAGGTTAAGTGTCTTTGCTCTGGACTCTGACGGCGGCCACTAGCTGGCAGGACAGGACACTGGATGCCATGACAGGCTTCATTTAAATCCCAGCTCTACCACCTGCCACTGTGCAGCTTTGGAGCTGGTTGCTTAAGTTTTCTGAATTTTATCTCCCTTGTCATTTAAACAAGGTTAGAGCTTGTTAGGTTAATTTTAAATCCTTTATTGAGCGATCAGGGATATGGATCTATGACAGAGCGCTTGCCTAGAATGCACGAGGCCTTGGGTTTCATCCCCAGCATGAGAAATAAAAAAAAAAAAAAATACCCACTTGTATATGAACTATTGCCTACCTATAAACCAGCTTAATTTAGTTGGGCACAGTGGTGCACACCTTTTGTCCCAGCTCCCCAGGAAGCTGAAGTGGGAGGGTCACTTGAACCCAGGAGTTTGAGACCAGTCTCCAAAATTCTTTTATTGTGTGTGTACTATATGCCAGACACCATCCTTAGGGCACACAGGGTGTGTCAGTGAACAAAACACAGGAGTCTTCCCTGGAGAGGACACAATTCTACATAGCGTAGATGGGGAGAAGAAATACTGAACAATAAACACAACAGACATATGTATTTCATAGTGTATTAGAAAGTAGTAAGCTGTGGAGAGAAGACAAAAGGCATGGCAGGGGAGGGTGACAGTGCAGGGCAGGTGAATCAGTCAGCGACTGCCACCTAACAAGCATTCAGCAGCACCGGTACCCTGGTGGGCCCCGTCCTGGAGTTCTGAGTGTGCAATGTGGGCTGTGCTCCTCTGGGTGGTTCTGGCCTCTGCTGTCCACAGTGCTCAGTCACACATCTGTGGTCCCTGACTGGTCTAGGATGGCCTCAGGTGGGGCAGCTCAGTTCTCCTGGGTCATTCAGTGCCTCCTCCCTCAGGCCAGCACAGCCTTGTTCTTGTGGTGGAAGCAGGTGCTGAGAGAGGGAGGCAGCATCTGCACCCCTGGAAGTCCAGCCCGGAGGCATGCTTTGGCTTTTGCTGCCTTCCATGGCTGGGGTGGGTCAAGGCCAGCCTCTTCCTGAGGGTCCTAAAGGGAGAGATGGAAGGGACACTGCAAAAGGCAGGGAAATGGGATGGGGCAGGGCGCAGACGCCTATGGCCGTCAGTCTGCCAAGATGGAGGTGATACTCAGGCAGAGACTTGCGGCAGACAGAGCCAGGCAGGCAGGCAGGCAGGCAGGCCTGAAAGCAGGTCCTGGGCAGAGGCACACCTGGGCCATGCCAGGAAGAGCAAGCTGGTGAGTCTGGAGGGCAGAAGGGGACAACAGGACAAGGGGCAGAGTCCATGTGGGGCTTATAGATTATTTCAGGGTCTTTGTCTTTGTCAATGCCCTGGAGCACGTCCACATGCAAGAGCTTTGAGCAGAGGGGCAGGCTATGATTTGTACTCTGAAGGGATGTCACTGAGTTTCCTGACTTAGGATGGTGTGACCTGACACTTTTTCAACTTCATGGTGGTGTGAAACAGTGTCCTTATAATTCCTGCTCTTTCACTTGCAGCACCGTTTTCAGTGCAGTATAGGAGATCAACACTTTAATATAAAGTGTTTGTGACGGGTAAGCTGGATTGTCAACTTGAGCGGTTTGTGAGCCACTCTTGGGATTAGCAGAGCACACTTCTTGGTGTACATGGTTGGGCCATGGCGGCATGACCCCGACCATGGGGTGCTGTATCTGGTCCCTGGCCTTTTCTTTCTGGTGCAGTTTCCCTGCTCTGCTTCCTGGCGTTTATAAAGTAAGTAGCTCTCCTCCGCTGTGCCTTCAGCCATGATATTTCTGCCTTGGAGTCAGCTGACCATACAATAAAACTTTGAAACCATGAGCCAAATAAACCTTTCCTTATTTAAATTGTGAGTGTCAGGTTCTTTGTTTTAGTAAGTGGAAAGTTGACCAATATGGAAACCTGGTGTGAAAAAGCAGGGTTGTTGCTTTGACTGTGCCTGTCCATGTGATTGAGAAGGCTTTGGAATCAGTTTGTGGCAAGAGTTTGGAAATAGTTTGGAGATGTGAGTTAGAGAAGCCCCGGAATACTGCAACCAGAGTTTAACTGGTGATTCTTGTCAGAGTTCAGAAGAATGGAATGCTGGTCAGAAAGCAGATATTAAAGGCAAACATCTTGAGGTGTTGGACAGGAACGAGGAAGACTTGATGTGAATTGGACTAAAGGCTATTAGTGATGCATTCTGACAGAGAACTTGTCTACATTTTGCCCATATATCCTGAGACCTCATGTGAGGTGGAATTTAAAATTTAAAATCGAGCAGAGGAAATGTCGAGGCAGTCTAAATTTTATGCTGTGGCATGGGTACCACTGGCTTCTTTCAGCCAAATTTACAGTAAGATTCAAGAGAAAAAGCAGAGTTCAGTGATGTGAAAATTTTGCAGCTTGACCAGAAAGGAAGCACCTGTAAAGTTGGGGCAAAACCTAAAAACAGTGCCATCATAATGAAGCCAGATACTTTGCACCAGGACTATAGGACAGATGGCTTGGGGTATCTCAGGGTTGAGTTAGATGCTATCCACTGCAGGTCCAAGGGTGCAAATGCATAAGCACTTAATTTGAAGAGAGAACCCTGCACCCTTGTTCAAGAAGGGCCACACTGGGGATTTACTTTCCCCAAATTCATTTTGTCATGCGTAGTCATCCAAGCACTCAGAAACCACTACAACCATGGTCCAGGAAGGCCTGACTACTGCTAGAGCTGCTGGCCAACCTTGGTATGATCCACATGATGCTGGTTTGACTGGCATGCAGAATGCAAGAGTTGTGGGTTCATGGGGCCTTCCATGCAGAGGAAGTCCTGGGAGGCCCAGAAATGTGTCCACAAGAGATGGATGTGGGAATGAGGCTGAAAGGGCAGAGCACATGTCAGGAAGTAAGAGATACCAGGAATATGGAAATTCTGCTGAGGAAAGCTGAAGGCAGTGAGTGGAGCCGGCCCCAGGGAGAGGTTATGTGGGCTGCGTGAGTGGCAGAGCCATAGGGATAGGTCTCCCCAAACCCTCTGGATCACATGTCACCACCAGGTGTCCTGGATGCTGGGCTACTTCCTTTGGGATGGGGAAAGTTTATTATGTACCATTGTACAGTACACTGGGGTTATATAACTTGCTTTTTAAATTTTCAGGTGTTTTCAGCTAAGAATTTGCCTTGAGTATCAGAGGAGACTTTGGAATTGGAGTTTTGAGCAAGTTTATAACTGTTAAGACTTTGAAGAAGGCCTTAGTGCATTTCCAGTTGTATAGGGGATAGCGTATTATGTTAGGAGGAATTACAAGCTTGTATTTACTTGAAGATTCTGTATGGTTTAAATCAACAAGGGGTGGGATGTGATAGTTCAGCCGGATGTCAACCTGATTAGCTTGGGAGCTTTTCGGGGGATTAGAAAACCATACTCTGCTGACAAGAGTATGGTTTTCTGGGTTTGTCAAGGTGGATCATGGAGGGGTGGCCTTAAGGTCTATCTGTGTCCCTCACTCCTACTCTGGCACTGTCCCAGCTGACGTGAAGTAAGCATCTTGCTTCTGCCACATTTTTCAACCATGGTGTTTTGTCTTGGAGCCAGGTGACCATGGACTAAACCTCTGAAACCGTGAGCCAAGTAAACCTCTCCTACTTTAAGCTATTAGTGTTGGTTACTTTTTCCCAGTGATGAAAAATCTGACCAAAACAATATTGTACATGTCAGATGATTTTGCCCAATTGCAGGCAAAGGAAGTGTTCTGAGCACCTTGAAGATGTTTGTAGCTTAAGTTCACTGAGTGCATTTTTGACCAAATAATTTTCCACTTGGGATGGGACTGTCAGGACATAATCCCATTGTCAGCAGAGAGACACCTGTGAGGCTCAAGCACAGAGACCTGCCAGGAGGTTCCTGGAGAGGCGACAGGGGCTCAGACCAGAGGAAGAGTGTGGAATCTGCCCCTGGGCACTGTGGGATGTCATGCCCAGGGCTGCTTGACTGATGGATGATACCATGTGTTTGTCTCAGGGCTCAGGAGGTGCAATTGGCAGTGGATGGTAGTTTTTATTATGGCACATGTTTTAATCATTACTACCTTGGAAAGGACCATTTGCTGACACTTTGGAGCAGCCCGAGTGGCCCCTGCCACCTTGCCACGGGAGGACTTATTCATGCATTGCCGTTCCCTGCCAGATAGGGGCCATTGTGATGTCAGCCAATGTGTCGTCCTTTCATATCCACATTCAGCATAATACTCGGTGCACAGCAGCTCCTGAGGGTCCTGAGGGGTAGCGATGTGGACTGAATTTGCTACACTGTGCACTCAGGAACAGGAGCTGTGTCTAACTGCCTCTGTTCCATAGGGCAAAGCCCAGGTCTCTGAGCCCCCAAGGTCTATTGCTGGAATTACATTGTTTCCACGCTGTCACCTAAATGGAATCTGTTTTCCCCTGGATCACAGAGTGCTCACGAGCATCCATTGGTCCTGATTCCAGCTGGGTTTTGGCCAAGCTGTCCATCCGCTTGCACCTGGGCTTGTCCTCCTGGTTTACAGGATTATTGGTCCCAGAGCCCAGGAGGGGGAAGCAGAGGACAGCGAAAGGGACATCTGTGAGGGAGCTGCACTGTGGGGCTGTCCTGCTTCTTCCGTTTTTGATCAGACCCTTGCGGGAGCCTCCTGGGTGACCTGAGGCCAGCGGTGCTGCCCTGGGTGTTCATTCCCTACTCCTTCCTCTTCCCCTCCTTTCCCCGCAGATGTGCCTCCTGTGTCCCCTTCCTCCTCTCTCCCTACACTGTCTCCCTTTGTGCCTTCCCATCCTCTTCCATCGCATCTGAGTCGATGTCTGGTCAGAGGCTGCTTGGGGATGAGGGGCGACAGCAGAAGCAGGAATTACAGAAGGGATGATCTTTCACAAAGCGATTCTGGGGTCCTACGGAGCCTTTGGACCTTACTACCCTTTGCCTGGGCCCCTGCTCTGTGTGGCTCTGGTTTGGTCTGCCCTTGAGGATGGTTCCCAAGAACCACTGGCTTCTGGCATCCTTTCTTTTTTTGTGGTACCCCGGTCACTGAGCTACATCCTCAGTCTTAAAATTTGTTTTTCATATTTTTGTTTTGAGACAGAGTCTCACTAAGTTGTTAAGTTGCCCAGGCTGGGCTGAAACTTCACGTCCGCCTGCCTCAGCCTCCTAGAATACTGGGGTTACAGGTGTGCACCCCCATGGCTGGCCTCCTCACACCCTTTGTACAAGCTGGCCCTTGTGGCGCCCATGTGCTGTGCAGGGGATTCCAGAAGGGCACAGTATCATCCACGAGGAAGCTGAGACAAGCGTTGGGCTGGCCTCTCTAGCGCCACCTGCTGGTGAGTGGCGAGGGCAGGATCTGAACCCTGGAGGCCCAGTGTAGACTGAGCTGTCCACTGCGGCAGCCCTTCTATATGTGCGGCCACTGGGCACAGGAAGTGTGGCTGGGTGCTTGAGATGTGCTGTGAGTGTAAAACTCCCACCAGATTTTAGAGTTCAGATGAAAAAAAATGTAAATATATATCCCATTAACACTATGTTACGATGATTACACAGTAATGTGATTATTTTGGATATATCACATTAAATAAAGGCTATTAAAGTTAACTGCACCTTTTTCTGTCTACTTAAAACTTAAGCTACTATAAAGTTACATATGTGGTTCATATTACAGTTCTTTTGAATAGCACTAGTCTAGAAGGTGTAGTTTCCTTTTTTATTTTATTTTGAGATAGGATCATGCAGAGTTGCCCAGGCTGGCTGTTGTAGTCAGAGGTTGCGAGGAGAAGAATGGCATACAGGACACAGAATTTATAGTATCACTCATAGTGGCCGCCAAGGAGTCAAATACCAAGAAAGTGCAGGAAACACTAAAGATTTAGAAAATCCAGCCACTGGCCTGGATCCTACAGCAGTGTCCTGCAAGAGTCCACATGAAGACCTGGAGCCCATGCCAGTACCTCCCGATGAGTCCAGCTGGGAGCCTAGAGCTCACGACAGTGACTCAAGTAAGTCTGTTTTATGGATCTGCGCTCTTGGGAAGGCCCGAAGGTCAGCGGTGGAAGCTAGAAAGTCTGTGCCAGCGGGGTAAAGGAGCTGTGTGAGTAGGTTGAGGGTTCTGTACTGGAGCCATGAAGTGATGCTCAAAATAAGGACCAGGGTTCCCCACAAAAGTACCACAGCCATCCTCAGTGACAGTGAGGTCCTG
This sequence comes from Hydrochoerus hydrochaeris, assembly GCA_004027455.1. Taxonomy (NCBI): domain Eukaryota; kingdom Metazoa; phylum Chordata; class Mammalia; order Rodentia; family Hydrochaeridae; genus Hydrochoerus; species Hydrochoerus hydrochaeris. The sequence goes on along the minus strand of PVLA01003274.1, from coordinate 153,417 downwards.
AGCTCCTTTGATGACAATGGCCAAATTTATATCAGGGAAACCAGCATGACAGCCTTCTCCAGGAGAACCAACAGCCCCAAACAGCAACACTTAGGAAGCCCACAGTGCTGCTCTTCCTCTCTGTGTCTCATTTTATGCTGGGAACAGTCCTCAGCTGGGCCATCTACACTCAGCACTGTGCTGATTCAGTTCAGCTGGTGTTAAGTTGACCACCAGTTTTTAATCCATAACACTGGCCTTGAACCTGTGATCCTCCTGTCTCAGCCTCCCAAGGAGTGGGCCCGCAGGTGAGCGCCACCAGGTGTGGCTCTTGGAGCTCATGCTTTAAATCACCATGGTCCACTGGGTTCCACTGTCCTGCTGCAGCTAGGTGACAACTCCACGAAGCAAGTATTGGCCTTGCACCTTTGGATCTTCCTAGGTGGGATGTAACACAGACTAACTTGGGTTTAAATTATTTTTTTTAATTTAGAAACTATTGAACTATCGAGAAGTTGCAAAAATAAGACGGTCCCGGGCATCCGCCATCACATTTGTAGAAGCACCTGACACATTGTGTAGATCCAGGAGTGCTTAGCAACTGTGTGCTGAGTGACTTAAGCGAGTCTGTAGCCTCCCGGACCCGCGTCTGCCCTGCAGGGAATGTAGGGCTTGCAGAGCTGGACGTGGGACTAATGAGGGTGGAGGACTTGGTTCTGCTGCCTGCAGACCCCACACTCATCTGACGCACTCGAGGGTCACCCCGCTGACCCTATTGGAATCCCTCCGGCGCCCTGCATCAAGCAGCGCAGAGGTGGAGACAGCATGGCCCTGGGGAGACGCAGAGTCTGGGAGTCAGGCTGTCCCAACCCCGATCTGCCTTCACCATTTCCCATTGGTGATGCTGGCACTGCACCCGCCTTCCCCTCCCGCTCCGGAGACTCTGATGACAGCACTTCGCTCGGCTGGTTCCAGGTGACAGAGAGTGTCCGCCCAGTACTGATCCAGCCTGCCAGACTCTGAGGTTTCTGCTTGGATCCACCTCCTGTTTTCCTCAGACCACTGGGGGCTTCGCTGGGCAGGATGGATCTGTTCTCAACTGCCAAGCACTAATGCAGTCACTGTGTCCCTTCCAAAGCGGGTGCTGCTTGTATCCTGTGCAGTTCCACACACAGATGGCTGGTGACCTTGGCGTTGAAGCAGGTGCCTCCCACTGGCATTGGAGGGTTGGGGAGGAGCACGAAGCCCGCCCTTCTCCTGCCAGGCATTGCTGCACATCCATGGTGCCCAAGGCAGCAGAAGGGAAACCATAGAAACTGAGGAGCCAGGCTGAAGGCCCCGCCCTCTGCCGCCTGCTTCTCTCTGGGATGCTACAGCCTTGCCCTTGTAGGTCTCTCTTGAGGCCTCCTTGTGCCCCTCAGTTCCGTTATCCCAGGGTGGCCACTTCCTACTGTGATTTTTTGTGGAGGAAATGGCTAGTTTGAGAGTCTGGCTTGTACGTTGTTGTGCGGTAGCTCCTGCCCGCAGGAAGCCACTGCCCTGTAGCATCGGGTGCTGGGCTGCCCGGGACCCTCATCCTGGATGGTGCCCTGGGCCCGAGGTTCACTTCTTAGGGTCTCTGCCAGGTGGTTAGGAAGGGATGAGCACAGTGGAAGGGTGATTTGTACCTTGTGGTTTTGGCCAGTGGGCTCTGACTTTCCTGGGTCGAGGGGCAGCAGCTGGTAGGCGTGAAGGTCTGAAGGAATCACATTTTTAGAGCTTGTCCTACGGATCCCCATGTGTCACTGACCTGTCTGCTATGGTTCCCTCCTGGATGCCTGGTTGCCACCTCTCCCTGGGTTTCTAGTAAACATCTCACCCTGACAGATTTCAGTGTCTGAAACGAGACACTGATTTCTACCCCTCAGACTCTCCTTTGTCAGTTTTCTATGTTAATTCATTCATTCACTCATTCACAAATACGTATTCAGCATATGCCACATGCAGAGAAGCCTTCTAAGCATTGAGAAATACACAGAATCCAGGTTCCTACCCACATGGGGCTTCCGTGTCTGTTATAACATGCTAAGGGTTGGTTGGTGTCCCTGAAAAATCCCTATGTTGATGTCCTGCTCCCCAGCAGTGCACAGTGTGAACTGACATGGACCTAAGATCATTGTAGACATCATCAGCGTTCAAAGAAGTTGGACTGGAACAGTGTGGGCTGCTAACGCCATAAGACCCGGGTCCTTATACAAGTGGGGAGATTTGGACGCAGGCATGCAGCAAGGGAGGTGCCATGTAAAGATGAAAGCGGGGACCAGGATGATGAGTCCATGGACCCAGGGGTGCTGGCAATGGCCAGCCACCACCAGCAGTGAACCTCATGACCCTCAGAGAAAACCGGCCCTCCCAACACCTCAGTTTTGAACACCTAGCCCCCAACCTGTGAAGCACTGTATCTCTGTTGCCGTGAGCCATCTAGTTTGTGATTCTTTGTGACAGCAGCCCTGGGAAACCAATGCAGGAGGGACAGCATGCCTGTTATCCCATTGCTCAAAGAGGCTGAGACAGGAGGATGGTTCGGATTGAGCCCAGCCTGAGTGACAGCGACTTAGCAAGACCTCTTCTCAAAACAAGGGTTGGAAATGGGAGTTCAGTGTGAAGGCACTGGGATCAGTCTCTAGTCTCTCTCTCTCACACACATACACACACACAGGCACACACACACACACACACACACGCACATGCGCACACACACACAGATATGCATGATAGGAAAAATACTAAAGCAATTCTGGGGACTGAGGGAGGAGCATGTTATGGATCATGCCCAGGGTCAGTATCTTGGACAGTGGCACCCGAGCATGGACCTGAACGGAGAGAACCCATGAGGGTGCTCAGTGGGAGGGCATCCAATAATATGCACCGACTCCGGGACCAAAGCCCCGGAACATCTGGGTTCCTTCTCCTTCCCTCTTCCCCATGACCCACGCAGCAGCAAGGCCTGGTGGCTCTCCCTTCAGTGCACAGACTCTTGTCACCACCTCCCTGTCGCCACCTGCATAGGCCACCTCCTTTCCTGCTTGGATTATTATAGAAACGTCATGGTTATAATTAGAAACTCATCACTTCTCTCTCCTCCTAGTCCTTCACACCATACCCACGTTTCTCTGCGCAATGCCCTCAGTTGCTGGGTACACATCAGGCCGTCCTTCTCATTGGCTCCCAGCCCCTTAGGCCTCCCACATCCTAGCATCCCCACCAGCTGGTACTGGCTGCCCTCTATCCTCTCCTGCTGCTGTGTCCAGCTATTCTGGCCTGCTGGCCACAAACCTGCCACTCCCGCTCCTGGCTTGGTTCTTTGCATCCTCCCGCCCTTCCTCTGCATGCAGGACCCTCTGCCCAGCTCTTCTGGGACTTTATTCTTTTGCATCATCCAAACCTTGCCTCTGACGCCATCCTGTCATTTCTCCAGCCCGAGGTTCCACAGGATGTCAGTCTTTGCCTGGTGGATAGAAAGTAAGAAGGGTGACCCTTAACTACAGCACCAGCAGATAAGTACCTTCAGATGGCCCCTGGGTGGGACATGAAAATTTTGGATATGAAAATTTTGGATACAAAAGGGAAATAGAATATTCAGTCAGTTGAATGTAGTGGCACAGTTGTCTTTTATAGGGAAACTAATAACAGCTTATCATTGTTCTTAAAATGATTGTGTGAAGTAGAAAATGCCCATTTTACAGAAGTAGAAGGCAAGGCCTAAAGCCACACGCCTGGAAAGTGGACCCTAACCTCCCTTTATGCAGCACTGAAGCTCATATTTTTTCCACTCCACTAAGTGGATTAATGTTCCTATATATTCATCACTCTTGTCTCAGACTCCTAGGATATTTTTATGTAGAAAAAAAGAAAAGAGACTCAAAGGTCAAATAATTTTTATTTTTGGTTTTAAGCAGAAGGCATATTTCCGACACCATCTGTTTCTGATCTGTCTTCTGATGGCAGAAAGTGACATCTGTCAGTGAACTATTAATGCTGTCAATATTAGCAGAGAGCACTGATAGGAGCTGGTCCAAACTCCCATTTGCTAAGTTTCTACTCTGTGGTAGGTTCTGTGCTAAGCCTGCTGCTGTCTTGCCATGTCTATGGCATCTCTGGAAGCAGACAGTGTTGTTACTCTCTCCTTTACAGCTAATCAAATCACATGGCTGCAGTCACAAAACCTGGAGCTGGAACCCAGTGGTCTGACTCCCAAGTGTGACCCTGGGCATGATGGAAGCATCTTTCCCTATCTACCTATAATGGGTTGGGTGCAATTCTGCTAAAATTCAGGGAATGGATGATATGGCTTCTTCAGATAATGTTTCCTTAAGGGAATTTCATTTTCCTTGGCCAGAAAATCAAAATGTTTTTTATATCTTTTTTCCTTCCAGAACCAATGTGCATGCTTAACAATATCTTTCCTCAAGGGACCAAAGGATAGGGCCTCCAGTTCATGCTGCTGCTTGGATTTTCTGCCTCTGATTCTCATCTGCTGCTTCTCATCTTTATCTGCGATAAATCATCCCGCTCTTTCCTAAGGTTGTAGATTCTGTCTAAGACAATCAAAATACTCAATCACGGCAAAAGGCTTTCAAGCATAAAGAATGTCTCATTTTGACTTTATGAAGAGAAACAAAACTGACAGTGGCTGATTGAAACTTCATTTTGGATTTTAATATAAGTGAAGAGTGACATATTTTGTGCACCCATCATCTGTCACTGTAAATCACTCCAATACTGTGCCTTAAGACAGTAGACGTTTGCTCAGCTCATGTTGTGGGTGGCTTTGGCTGGGCTCAGCAGGAAGGTTCTTCTGCTCTGTGCTGGGCTCCTGCTGGGTGGGAGTTTGTCAGCCGCTGGCTGATCCATGACGGCCTTGACTGGAAAACAGTTTAGTTCCTCAGCTCATCGCTCCTGTCCTCCTGCCAGGCTACCTCAAGGTTCAATAGTGAGGACAATATTGGAGCTTCATGGGATTTTGAAGTCTCTGTTTGCGTACCTTTTGCTAACCTCACTTAAGCCATAGAAAGTCAAAGGGCTGGGCACAGAATAAGAAGTCAGACTTGAAAAAAAAAACAGCCTTGAGGACTGCAGGATGGCAGCTCAAGGGATGGGGAAGCAGGAGGTCCATAATCCAATCACCGTGACACATTCCATGGTTACGCATGAATACCTTCTCAGGGTGGGGTGGGCCTGAATGTGACTTCCCCGGTCACCTTCATGTGCCTTAGTTGCCATAGCAGGACATGCTGTGTTTCTCCCATTTAAGGGATGCAGACATATTAGGGTGTCTTATAATTTTAAAATTTTGGCTATATGGGAAGAATTTCACTAACGATAGTCATGACATGATGTTGTAGACAAATGTCCTGTGCTGTTTCAGAAAGGACAAAAGGGAAATAGAATATTCAGTCAGTTGAATGTAGTGGCACAGGCCTGTGGTCCCAGCCTACTTGATAGGCTGAGGCAGGGAAGTGGCTTGAATTTAGGATTTCAAGAGCAGCCTGAACAACATAGAGACACAGCAAACAAAAATATTTCAGTGAACAATGCAATTTAAGAGGACAGTCAGACAGCCACTACTGGAGGGGCCTCTAATAAATCGCTAATTTATATCCATGTTTAAGACAACAGCCTAAACCAGGTGCGGTGGCTCACAACTGTATACCTACCACTTGGGAGGCTGAGGCAGGAGGACCCTTGCAAGATCAAGACCAGATTGAGCTACAAAATGAGCTCAAGGCAGCCTGATCTGCATAGCGAGACCCTCAAAAAGTCAAAAAAATTATATAACCATACTTATTAAATGGCAGAGATGTGAGGAGGATGCTCTCAAACTTGTGGGGACTGAAAGACACTCAGCCGTCTGGGTTGGAGTTATCCCAGCTGTAGTCAGGGTTCTCCCTGCTCAAGGGCAGGCAGGTGCATGGGGCCCTGAGGGTTTCTGAGTCCCTGTTGGGCTAGCGCTCTTACATAGCACCAGGGTCAACTGGCCAGAAGGCAGGTTCCGGACACTGTACCCTGAAAGCTGCTGGAGATGGAGAGGACCTGGCCATCCCCAACTTGTGGACTGGATACGTTGTGAGCTCCTGAGATGCATCCCTGGAAGCAGCCTGGTTTCTTTTAAAAAGAACTTGAACTGGAAAGCAACCATCTGGACACTGCTCTCAGTTCTTTCAGGGGGTCTTGGGAAACTTATTTCTCTTCTCTAGGCCCCAGTTATCATCTGTGAAATGGGTTTTATCTTTTCAGGGCTTCAGAGTACTGTGCAAATACTGTAACACTGAGCTACACCCTCAGCCCCAAACTGATGGTTGACTAAAGACTCCTGGCTGTTGTTCTGTCTCCAAGGCCAAGGTCCTGTGTGGAGCCCAAGTTTAAAATCTGAGTCTAAGAATAGATAATTGACTGGCTTACTGTAGACCATGGATTGGCTTAATGTAGTTTGTTGGAATCCATCCCAAGCTGGGTATGGTTTTGGGTTCTCCAGATAGTACAGCAATGAGAACGTTCTTGCTTTCATGGAGTTTCTTTCTCCTCTTCCTCACTCACCTTCACCGTCATAGTCCGTGGTATAGTGATGTGGTATTCACATTGTGGCAGGCATTGTGCCAAGCTCTGTTCATGTATCTTATTTAATTTTCCTAATATCTGTATTGGAGGGCTTTCATTTCCATAGTGCTGGGCTGTCCATCTGGAGGTCCACTGTCCCCATGCCTCCAGCTGGCTATGCCTAAGGACATTGTCACCTGACTTCTTTGATCTTAGGTGTCCAGCACAGCCTGGCCAGTGGGGGCACTGGCAAGAGGTCAGAGGGTCAACATTGGTGAGGGCAGAGCATTTCTTTACCTAGATCCCTCTCACCAGCTCCTCTCTTCTACCTGTTGCCTGTTCTGGATTCAGGTGGCCACATTCCTCCCTCTTACATAGCCTCCTGCTGAGGCCTCTGATGTTAGAAGCATTCTGCCTTGCTGGTTTTCATAAACCCTGGACACACCTTTGGGCATAATCCTATTAGTAATCAATCTTCTCTCCAAAAACCCAGTTGGAGTGGGCCTTGTGTTTCCGATCAGCTTTCGGACACACCCACTCTGCAGATGAGGAAACTGAGCATTAGCACCAGTTCTGCACTAACTTCATTCTGGTCTCAGCTCAAACACCAGCTCCACACACAAGGTTTCCCAGTGCCTCTCCCAAGTACTGCAGCCTCTTGTGTCAAGTGTCCTCTAAGGCCACTTGCAGGTTTGATGATTCTCTAGGAGGATTCAGAAGAGTGACATAAAGTCGCCCTCGTGACTAGGATTTCTTCCGGTAAGAGCATCTGATACAGAGCCTGCCAGGGGAGAGGAAGCTCTATGTAGGCATTTACTGCTTAGCACTTACGCAGATTCCCAGAACCAGAGGAAAAGCATGTGCTTAGAGTAAGCCACACTGTTTGCATGAACAGTCTGGGCACAGAGAGCAGCTCTTATCATTTGGGGTAAGTGTTCTTTCTATACGGTGGAAGAAACTGTGACTAAGGTTCAGAGATATCACCTGCAGTGGGTTAAATAATCCCCTTCCCCGTACAATCTTCCCACATCCCCGCACCTTTGAATGGGACCTATTTGGAAATAAAAGTCTTTACAGATGCACCTAAGGATTTCAGAGGAAGACATCCTTCTGGATTATGTGGGTGGGCCCTAAATCCGATGACAACTGTCCTCCTAAGCGACATATGGGAAGATCTGACAGAAAAGGACGAAGGCGGTGTGACTAGGGGAACAGAGACAAGAGGCAGGCAGCCACCATTGAGGGAACTGCTGGAGCCACCGAGAGCTGGCGGATCCAGAAAGGATCCTGACCCGGGAGTCTCAGAGGGCACATGGTCTGCTGGGTTTGCCCGGGAGAGCAGGTTTTAGGCTGGGTGGTTGTGAAATTTTGTTATGGAGACACTGGAAACAATACAGCAGCCCAGGCCCAGCCAGGCTGCATTTGAGTGCCCTGCTGTCCCTCAGCCCCCTGCACTGCCAGTCACCGTTCTAGGCTTTCTTTATACCACCTTTCCTACCCTGATGGTGCTGCCTACTCATTCATTTAACGCAACTTACTTATTTATTGCTATGTTCAATTGACAGCTAATGATTGTGTAGACTTACTGGGTACAGAGTGGGGTTTTGATATATGCACACACTATAGGATGGTTAAACCAAGCTAATTAACATGCCCATCATTTCAGACAGTTGCTTTGTTTGGGGGGGGATGTTTAGAATCCATTCTTTTAGCAATTTTGAAATACACATTGTGATATTGTTGCTCACGGTCATGGTTGTGCATCTCAGGCTTATTCCTCCTGCCTATAGGAGTTTTGTAACCTTTGACCACCATCACCTCTCATCCTCCTCACTCTATCCTCAAACCACTACCCTCCCATAACCACTGTTCTATTCTATTTGCTATTTCAGTGAGGGTATATATATATATATATATATATATATATATATATATATATATAGCAAGTGAACCCAGGGCCTTTGCACTGAGCTACACCCCTACTCCTTTTTTACTTTGGAGACAAAATCTTGCTACATTGCCAAGTTGCCAGAGCTGAGTTTAAACTTGCAATCCTCCTGACTCAGCCTCCTAGAGAGCTGGAGTTGTGTTGCATCACACTTGGTTAAATTAGAATCTTTTTTGGATTCCACATGTCAATGAGAGCATGAAGTCTATGTTTCTCTGTGCCTGGCTTATTTCTCTTGGCATAATGTCTTCCAGGTTTATCCACACTGTTGCAAATGACAGGGTTTCCTTTTTAAGGCTGAAGAGTATTTTACCATGGACATATGCCACATTTTTCTTGACTCATTTATCAGGTGGTGGGCACTTTGGCTGAGTCTTTATCTTAGCTATTGTAAGTAGCACTACAGTGAACATGAACGTACAGATGTCTCTTAGGCGTGCTGATGTTATTTCCTTTGGCTGAATGCCCAGAATAGGCTTGCTGGGCTCTACAGCAGTTCTAGCTTAAGTTTTATTGAAGATCCACCATACTGCTTTCCCAGGTATCCCAGAGCAGTGTACCCCTCCATACTGGTTATATTAATTTACATTTCCATTGACAGTTAAGGCATATTGACTGACCATCTTCTGTGCTCCGGGCAGGACCTGCTCACGTGCAGGCAAATACTGCTGGCTCATCACTGTCTCCCTTCCCAGACCAGGGGCCACCTGGGAGCACAAACCAGGTCTCCAAGTGTTTTTCATGGTCTTAGAACTTTGGACTAAATGAATGAATGCAACCCCAGGGGTAAGGATGAACACATGTATCATAAAGCAAAATATTTGAATCTTTTCTGGATTTGAGCCCACACCTTTTCTCTGGATTTTACATGTCCAAGAAAATTAATTTTGCTCAGTACTTTGAAGCTTACCATTCATTCAGACGTCAGGGTGATTTTTCTAAAATTTTGACTCTTTAGCTTATGACACTGGTTCCCCCATTAATACCATCCCTGATCTGTTCTGTTCTCCAGATTTTGTCTTTGTGGGACTTCTTCAAGTTGGCCTCAAGAACCCAGGTTTCCAGGTGATCTTCCCATTTGTAACAATAACCACTCTGTCTAAATTTACCCTTAATATTTCCTGATGGTCTCTCCAAATGCTTTTGATCCTCTAAGAGAGCAAATGTGAAATAGACTAATAAAAATCCATAATGTAGCCATTTGAATAAGTCGATCTGTCCGTTGCTGTCATTGAACCAAGCTTCCGTTTCACTGTTCAAGAAGCCATCAGATGAGATGACCTCTCTGCCAAGAAAAGTGACTCCACAGGGTAATGTAATCACAAGGGAGAAACATCATTTTCCTATATATTATTCCCTGCAGAAACCACGGTAAGAAAGCCATCATATTAAAAATATCTAGGAAGCCGAGGTTCCTGTTTGTCAGCCTGATGGAGTTGATTTTCTTTATTGGAGAGGCAAGCTCGGTTTTCACTGGCAGCGTTTTACTTTAAGGGCTCATTAGGCAGCTGTACACTGCTCTGGGATACCTGTGGAAGTGTAGATTATATCTACATGAATATAAATGCGTGTTATGACTCACGCTATCACAGGCAATAACAGATGCCTTTTAACGGACAGGCACTTAAAAAGAAGTGTGTGTGACTGCGCCCCCCATCTTCCCGAAAACGTTAGTGGCGCTGCTGTGCTTTTTAAATCTAGAAGTAGTCAGTGTGAGGGGAGATGAAAACAGCTCTTCTCTCTCGGGCAACACCTTCCGTTAAAAGTGCTCTGCTAGTCAGAAGAATGTGTGTGTTTAAATAGTGTCTTACTTAATGAATCCTCTCTCGGAAGCACGCTTACTACACAAGGAAAATATTTTTCTTCATCTCAGTAGGGCCAAGAAGACAATTCATCCAAGGCCGAGCTGGGAACCCTCCTGTCTTATGAATTATTCAACAGTTTCCCACTTCAGAAACCCAGGCTGATTCTCTGTTGTCAGTGAGGCTCAGGGAAGAGATGGAAAAATCCCTACCTGAGCAGGAAGGGAGCTTCGTGGATAGAGAAAGCATTTTTAATCCTTGCTTTTCACCTGGTTTCCTCTGTCTCGATGTTATCCACGGAGAGCTGTTGGTCAGTCATATTGGAAAGAACGTGCTCAGCTCTGCTGCCTCAATGGCTTTTCATGGAAGACCATTTAAATCTCCTGTGCCTCAGTTTCCCATACATAAAATGGGAATAACTTTATAACACAGGATTGTTTTGACATTTTAAGGGACTGATGTAAAACTTTTGAGTCTGTCAGAGTAAACTGGATAGACTCACCCTTCTCTTCCTCCAAAAAAAGTGTGTGATAAAATATACCAAAGAAAGAGAGAAGTAGAAAGGAAGAGGGAGAGCAAAGCTCTCTGAAGACATCATAGAGAAACCAAGGTGACAAGGACTTGAGAGGCTGAACTGAGAGAGAAGGAACTCTCACTCAGGTGAACTCCACATCTGTCTCTGCTTTCTCTCTTTAGGACACTTGTTGGCTCACAACAAGGGACAAGAGAGGTTGAGGAAAAGAGACAATGGTTAACATTTGTTGACGGCAAGACAGTTGGAGCTTGAAAGGGCAACGTCCTAGGAAGGAAGAAAAGACTGAAAACTGAGCTCAAAATAACCTATGTACAATTTCACACCATTGCATCAGATTCTTATGCCACACCATGCACAGGAGAAAGACTCCAAAAAGAGATGCAAAGTAGTTGCTAGAAAGCTAAGAGCTAAGCACAGGTTTCAGCAGTTAGCTGGCACCTATGCAATTTTTATATTCACGGTGTCTGGCATCTAACAAATTATCACATGTGCTAGGAAGTAGGACTGAAAGACTGAAAAATCAAAAGCAAAACATATCCATGGGTAATCTTAAGGATGAGATTTTCAGACCTAGACTTTAAAATAACTATGGTTTATCTATTCAAGAAAACATGAATTTTACCAAAGAAGTAGATTCTATATTTTAAAAAACTACATGCAAATGCTGTACCTTAAAGTAACAGAAGTGAAGATTTAATAGGCAGATTTAACAATAAAGTAGACATGATAAAAACAAGGATTAGTAAACTGGAAAACAAGTGAATAGAAAATACTTAGGCTGAAGTGCAGGGAGAAAAGTGAGCACGTTGTTGGAAGTTTAAAGTTTTTAGAAGAAATTAAACAAATGTTGGAAAGAGTATGAAAGACATGTGACATCTAAAAAGTTACTATATGTGTAAATGGAACTAAAAGGAGACAATGAATGAAGAAGCAACATTTGAAAAGAACTGACTAAAAAATTTTATTATTATCAACAGCATGAAGCCCCAAATTCAAGAAACTCTTTAAATTGCGGGACTGCAGGATAAACAAGCAGATCGGCACCACTACCTATATAAAATGAAAAACAAAAAAAATAGCAAAAACAAAACAAAACACCACTAGCCAAAACAAAACAAAATTTCCGTCACTCCATGAATATCATAAAAACAACTTAAAGTCAAATTTAAAGAGAAAAGCCAAAAGCATCAGGAGAAGAAAAGCAGTAAGACCTTTAAAAAAGCAGTAAGACAACTATGTCAGTCCTTCAACAGAAATGATGAAAGGCAAATGACACAGAAAGACATCTTTGAGTGACTGAAAGAAAATGTCAATTTATAATTCTATATCCAGCATAACTCCTTCCAAAATTAAGACATTTTTGGAAAACAACAAATTTAAGGCAAAAAGAATTGTTCTGGAAGGAAGCAGTATTGTCCAAGAAGGATTAGAAAGAGTGTGTGTACAGTTAATGTAATTGAAATCTGTCACCTGAAGGAATAATGCCTTATACGGTTTTCAATACATATAAAATTACACTACATGACAAAAATAGCCATATAAGGGAGGTAGACAAATGAATTTCAAGTTTTATAATTTTCTTAAATTATCCAAGAAGTAGCAACAATATCTTAGTTTAGGTAGATTTCTATAAATCGAGAAATACATACCGTATATCTAGGATAATTACTAAAACAGTGTATAATGGAAAATCTAATGGAGTGGGGAAAAGTAATGTTAAAAACACATAAATAGTGTAACAGAGGCAAAAAAAAAGTACAAATAAAAATTGGACACTAGACAAAAGAAAAATATAAACAAATGTGAAAGAGTAGTTTTAACTTCAGTATGTCAATAATTACACTAATTATAAAAGGACCACTTACTAAAAAGTGAATTTTGTCCATCTAGATTTAAAAGGAATATAATTTTATTTTGCTTACAAGAGATACATCTTAAATATAAAGATACTGGAAAGCTAAAAGGAAAAAAATCCATAAGAAAATCTACAAGTATACTAACAAAGAAAACAGGGTAGATGTACTATCAGACAAAGTAGGTTTTAAGGCAAAAATATGATCAAACATAAATAGAAAAAAGAACTTTTTAAAACAAGAACACCAAACTCCTAAATTTCTATGTACCTACTAACATCACTTCAAAATATATAAAGTAAAAATAGATAAAATTAAAAGAAGAAACATATAATCATGGCTGGAGGTTTTAAGACACTTCTTTCTATAATTGATAAATAGACAAAAATTAAGAGTATAAAATATTTGAAAATAAACTTGACCTAATTTCCATTAAATAGAATGTTATAACCAACAATTTCAGAATATACCTTTCTTTCAAGAATGTAGAGAAGCAGAACCAAACATTTGGCTATTCTACAAACTCAGTTGTGCTAGACTGAAATCATAAGAAAACATTCTTTCATCACAGTGGAATGAAGCAAGAAATCAGTAACGAAAATATAACTAGAAATTCCCAATGCTTAGGAGTTAAGTAAGATATTTCAAAATAAACCTGTTAATCAAAGAAAATAACATAATGGAATTGAAAATATTTTGAAGTAACTGACAATGAAAATATGATATCCAAGCTGTTTAAATGAAATTAAGATATTGCCTGAAGGGAATTTGTAACAAGAAATGCATATGATAGATGAAGAAGAAAAGTTTTTAAAAATAAGTGATTTAAATTTATATTTCAAGAAGCTTTACAAAGAACAATTTCTTAAGCCCAAGGAATAGTGGAGGCAGGAAATAATAAAAATAATAAGGGTTAGGAATATGTCTGAGTGGTAGTTTATCGAACACATGTGAAGCCCTGGATTTGATAACTAGCACTACAAAAATAAAAGACTTGAAATTAGTAAAATACACAATAGACATATGATAGAAACCTCTATAGATCCTAAAGCAATTCTTTGAAAAGATTAATATAACTAGTAATCCCCCAGAAAAGACAACTGAGAAAAAAGGAGAAAAGAAAAAAATTGTAAAAAAAAATAATAGAAGTAACAAACAACTTTGTGCTGTTTAAAAAGAGTAAAATATTATGACTAAATTGGACTTATGAATTAAAGATTGATTTAGCATTTTAAAATCAACCAGTTAATATGCTACATTTTTACAATAAAGGAAAAAAACCCATAATTAGATTTCAATAGCTGGAGAAAAAGGCTTTTATGAGTAATGTCTAATTATAATAAAACCATACAGGAAGGGAGGTCCCCAATCTTACAGGGAGCATCTACACAAAACTTACGGCAAGAATCTGACTGAGTTGATGACTATCAAAAGTATTCCATTTGAGTAAAAGCAAAAAACAAACATATCTACCACTACCACTTCTATTTAGTATTGTTCTGAAGTTTTACTCAATGCAGTAGGGCAAGAAAAAGAAATGGTCAGGATTCGCACATATAATTGTACAAGCAGCTAATGCTAAAGAGTTCGTAGGTGTTTTATTATAGTTGATAAGACAGTTTAGTCAGTTTTCTGGATACAGTTGAGTTTATAAAAATTATTTGTATTTCTACGTACTACAACCAAACAACTGTTAGGTAACATTTTAAAATATATCTTTTAAACAGCAAATAAATCTAGGAATGAATCTAACAAACGATTGTTGTAAAGGTTTACATAAAAACTGTTAAACTTTATGGAGAAAATTTGGAAAGGAAGAGGTCTTCCACTGTGTTAGATGCTGTTGAGAGGTGAACGAAATATGGCTTCAAATGTAACCATAGGAAATGACAACCTCCAACTTGATGGTGATGTCAGACTGAGCATGTTCAGTGTCACTGGCTAGTGTCTGGGTATTACGGCTTAGATCCAGAATACCTCTGCAAGAGCTGCTGTCCTCAGAAGCAGGGCTTTTGGAAGGTGATTGGATCAAGAGGATGCTGTGTTCCTCAATGGGTTCATTTACTAATGAGTTCCCAGCCAAGTGGGCAGTTAGGAGGCGGGGCCTGGTTAGAGGTGGGGCCTGGTTAGAGGCGGGGCCTGGTTAGAGGCGGGTCTAGGGGGCGTGGCATCCAAAGGCCCCTCCCTTCCCTCGCTGCTTCCTGACCAGCGTCTTCCCCTGCAGCAGGCCCTTCTACCTACTGTTTCTGCATTCTAGTCTGCCGGACAAGGCCTGAAACTACTGAAAATGTCAAACCTCTCCTCCTTTGTGTTGTCTCCAGTATGCTGAGCTGGTGATTGGAAAGTGGCTACAACACAGTGCAAAAGACTTATTTCCTGTATCAGTCAGGGTTTACTAGAGAAATAATATAATTTCTTATGCAAATGTATAAGAAATTATAAGACTGGCTTACAGTGGTCAGCCACAAAGTCAGATGAGGGAGCACGCTGGAGGCTGAAGGGTCCAGTCCAAGGGCTAGAGCTTACCGCAATGTCCGGTGCAAGTCTGTATCGGGATCTGCGATGGAACATGGAAGAGTCTGCAATGCAGACTGAAGAGCCTACGATGAATGCTGGAGTCCCAGGCAGAAGCCGAACAGTCTGTGCCAGAAGCCAGGAGACCACGTCCAAGCTGAAGGTGAAGACTGGCGTTCCTCAGAAGAACCAGCAACCAGTCCCTCCTCATTTGCCTTTTATTGTATGCAGGCTGCTCCACTGGGGTGGGTGTAGCATTCACACCAACTGGGTCCCCTCCTCTTGTACAGGCAGAGGATTTTCCAAACTAGGGATCCTGGCCTCCTGCTGAATCACTTAAAGTTCTGACCTTCTCAAATTGACACAATGAACAATATCCTAGAATGGAAAAGTCTTGTCCTTTACACCCCAGGATGCAGAGCTGCTGAGTCGCTTAGTTAAGCTTCTAGACTTCTCAATTTGATACAATGTATCAACCATAACATTTCCAAAAACTGAAAAGAGAATGGGAAGTGAAGATTTAGTGAACCAGGAATAAGAATTACTAGAGCAGTTTTTCCATGAAAAAGAAGAGAGAAACGGGGCAGTGACCGAAGGAGGCAACCAAGGTCTTTGATGAAATTTCTCCCTTTTCTTTTTCTTACAGCCTGGCGATATGGCACCATGTAGCAGAGGGCAAGTTGTGGGTTTGCTTCATGATTTCTTCCACAGTGTTCGGGGCCCATGTCCACTAGGGAATGCATGATGTTATCTGATTGCATATCTGCAGACATCCCATGATGTTTGAAGTCTCCCTGGGCACTGGTAGGGCAGTAAAGAGAAGGTTTTGCTCAAAGACCAGAGTAGTTCCCAGGTTTCAGCAATGGTCCATCGCCTGTGTTCTGTTAAATAATCCAATTACTAACCCCATTTAAGACTCTTCCTTGACTCCTCATTGTCCTGGGGATAAAGTCAAATTGCCTCAGCATGACTTAGGACGCCTGCTACCCCAGGACCCTCCCTCATGGACTCCCACCTCATCTCCTGACATTCTGTACACCCCTCTTTGCTCACTTGGGGTGGCTAAGACATGGGGTCTGTCTGCTCATGAGTAGCAGGCTACACAGGATGTGAAACTTTCAGTTTTAAAGTTAGGAAAGTTTTAGGAAAACCAGGCGTACTACTCAGCTTTCCCACCGCTGTGACCTGACCTCTATACCTTAACCACTTACTGGTTTACCCTGAGCATCACTTGGGCAGCATGTTTGTTTACATACTGCTTATCCTGAATGTTGCTTGGGCAGGTGTCATTTCAACCATTCCATTCCTTTTTTTTGAGACAGGGTTTCACTGTGTAGTTCAGGTCAGCCTTGGACTTGCAGGGATCATCTTGCCTCAGCCTCCCAAGTGCTGGAATCACAGGTGTGCATCACCATGCCAGACTCAACCAGTCCAGTCTTATATTGAATAAATTTGATAAAATTGTTGTTTTCATATTTCCTGTTAGATTAAAACTAATTTAAAAATATGCATTTTTCATCATCCTGTACTTGAATAATTGGACTAGTAAGTGGTTAAAGCAGGAGAAGTTTATTTGGGTCACAGTGTCAGAGGGTTGAGTCCATGGTTGAATGGTTCCAAGGCTTCAAGGATGAATTGGCATGGCAGAAGGGGTCACAGCAGAGCAAAGCAACAATCCATGGCAGTCAGAAAGGAAAGAAAGAGGGAGGGAAAAAGGGAGAGAAAGTAGAGAGGGAGAGGGGCAGGGAGAGGGAGAGAGGGGAGGAGGGAGGAACAGAGAGAATGAGAATGAGAATACAGCCCTTCAGGTCACAGCCCAGGGACCCATCTCTTACCACCCTCTGATGAGAATAGCACTCTCATTATCCAGTCACCTTCCAGAAGTGCAAGGTCTGAAGACATGAGACTTTAGGGGATAGTTTAGATCTAAACCATAGCACCAAGTGACTGACTTACTGGGCACTACCCTCTCCCTTCAGGTGTGCTGAAATTCCTACAATGCATTGCAATTTCCAAAATGTCCTAGATTTTCTCTTGACTTTGTTTTGCTGAATAGGAACCTCTGTCTTTTCTCCCAGCTAAACCTTCTTCTCTCCCCTTTAAAGCTCAGATGAAGGACCAAGTTTTCCAAGGCTTCTTTATCCTCCCTCTGCCCTCTCTCTAACCCCCATCATTCTGGGATGGGTCCTTACTTCTGTGAGAGTCACACCATTCTGGACTTCTGCATATAATTCGTTCCCTAGACTTATAGTTCTTTGTTCTGGTACTGGGGATTGAACCCAGGTGTTTTGGACTGAGCTATGCCCATAACCCTTTTTTTATTTTGAGATGAGTCTCACTGAGTTACACGTCTGCCCTGGATGGGTTCAGAGTTTTGATCCTGCTGTTCCAGACTTTCAGAGAGCTGAGATTACCAGTATGGTAATCCCACGCCCATCTATACCTATAATTTTTATATTAAAGTGATAATTTTATCTGTGAGATTGTTCCTTGATTGCAGGAGCTTATAGCTTTAATTTCATTTTAGTATCTCCAAAGCCTACCACAGTACTTGGCATATAATAAATAAAACTTGTTAAATAAAAGAATGAACAAATGGGTCTCAAGATGGGTAGAAGAGCTGATGAAAATTGGAACTAGGAAAAGATCACAGAGCAGTGCTTCCTAAGCACTGTGCTCCCTTCCATGTCTTCTTGGAGGCATTCCCAGAATTGGATCCATCTGTGAAGCATATGTCCTAACTCAGACATACCGCATGTCTGAGAAACCAAATGAAGAAATGTGGAATTCACAGGACAGCTTTCGGTACCTTGGAAGGGCTGGGTTGTCCATTGTTGAATCACAAGCCATCACAGAACACGGCGCCTTAAACAGCAACACTATGATATTGAGTGTTATTTCAATGGTTTTGAGTGTAGATGAGACTGGTGCCAATGGCTTGGGATCTCTCAGCGGGTTGTGGCCTGGGGTCACCATGAAGGTTTTGTCAGTCCCATGTTCGCATCATGCACTGGGAAGACTCATAACTGAGCTTTGGAAGAGCTGGGCTCATAGGGCATCTTCTGCCTCTGTTATCTTTCCAGATGATCAGCCTCACATGGTGTCTTCCCAGTAGTCAGATTTCAAAGATGGCGGCCCATGAATAAGTGTCCTTGAGAACCTAAGAAGGCCACACAGCCTGCTGGGAGTTTGCTATATGTTTTACAATGCATGACAATTTGTCACCAGCTTCCTTCACTTAGTGTAATGTCTTCAAGGTTCCTGTAGCATAGATCAGCACCTTCTTCTTTTTAATTGTTACATAATGTTCCGTTATGGGGAGAGACCACATTTTGTTCAGTCACCCATCAATTGATAGATAGTTAGATTGTTTTCACCTTTTGGCTTTTATGAAAAAAATTGCTGTCAGTGTTTGTGCAGAAGTTTTTGCTGGTGTGTAAGCTCTAGTTTCTCTTGGAATATGTATTTAGGGGTAGAGCTCCTGGGTCAAATGATGACTCTGTATTTAAACTTTTAGGAACCACCAAACTGTTTTCGAAAGTGGCCATACTATTATTTATATCCTTGTCAGTAGTGCAGGAGTGTCTACTAGCCACATATATTTGCAGGACTAAAAATATTTGCTAAATAAATAAATAATTCTGAAGTTCGATTGTGGCATAAAATGATAGGACTCTAAATGCTACAAATCTGTATGTTTCTTTCCTAAATTGCATTATGAACAAATCTTGGAGATATAATAAGTTATTTCTGGTTTGATATGATTAGAAGTAATTAAAATTTTCATTGAAATTTTTACCTTCCCTAACTTACTGCAATGAAAAAAAACAAAACAATGTTGCTTTTAGAATAAGGAGAACAATCGACACAGTAATGAACACCTGTAATCCCTGTACTCTGGTAGTACTCTGAGGCAGGAGGATGGTGAGTTTGAATCCAGCCCAGGAAACTTAGTGACTTCCTGAAATTATCTCAAAATAAAACTAATAAAAAGGACTGACAATATAACTCAGTGAGAAGACCTGGGTTCAGTCCTCACTACTGCAAAAAAAAATATTACAAATTCACTTTGGTTGGTGCAAAGTATATTGGACAGCAGGAAAGACTGTCTCAGGAGTAGAGTTTTTATAGGAAGAGGTATCTAAGTGAAAGACACTGACAGCATTGAGCTGAGTTCCTTTACTTTCACTGCTTTTGGGCAGGATGTGAAGATTCAATTGATATGACTGGGGCTGCACACTTGTCATGATTCCTGGTAACAGAAAGCAACACGAGCTAACTTAAGTAGAAAAGCAATGCAGTGGAAGATATCAGCTGGCCTGCAGAAGGCTGGAGATCCCAGCTTTGGAAAACAAGCCAAAGCCAAGGGCAGTGAGGAAAAGCCAGAAAGGCCCTACCAGAAGAGGAAACCAGCCTCTGGGACCCTCATACTTGGACAGCACATCCAAGTCCTTGAAAGTGTCCCCATCTGGACCCAAGATGCGGTGTCATGGAGCCTGTGGACCTATTGCCACAGCCCTGGGGTTCCTGTCCCTTATCTCCTTCCTTAGCCCTGGAGGCATTGCATTGACCAGGCTTAGGAATCCAGGAGAAGGTTCGTGACTCAGGACAGTGGAGGACCAGAAGCATCTTTCTGTGATAGCAGGGTCCTGCCTCTTTCGGCCTTGGGATTTCTCCCTAGAAACATGCCTGGGCCCTCCGCAGGCAGAATCTGTCCCAGGAGAGACTTCTACATCGATGTCATTCAGATTGTGTTGACACAGTCATGTGCATTTGGAGAAGAAAGGAAATGGCTATTTTTTTGTCAAATCATTCATATTTCAGCAGAAAGCACTCCTTGTGCTGTGTCAGTGAGAGTCAATCATGTTAGCTGCTGTGACACACAATGGCAAGGTCATGGAACTTTAACACATTTAGATTTATTTCTGGCTCATCGTAGTCCCAGTAGGTGTTCAGTAGTCCCCTTTGCAAGTGGTGATTCAGAAATCCAGGCATCTGTTGTTTTCTGGCTCTGCCCTCTGGAGGGATTAGGATCTTTCCAGACCTCCTTGGATCTTTCTGCTCTGGAAAGTGATGTGGGAGAAAGTACAAAGAGGATCATCCAGGAGGGTTGGACTCAAGTCTGGAAAGGTGAAGATCACTTCCCCCTACCTTCCGCTGGCCAGGCCTCAGGAGCAAGGTCTGGCTTCATTCCCAGGAAGGCTGGGAAGAGCTGTCTAGATGTGTGAGTAGCAACCCCTGGCAATGGGCTTACTGAGCATGTCACCAACCAAAGTCCACTATTAATAAAGAAGAACAACAGTAGCTTTCATCAAAATTTACCTTGCTGTTTTGTAATGCAGTTTGGGTTGCTCATCTGTCTGAAAATGGATTGTGACCTTCAAAATTATACTTGTGAAAACGTTTTGCACACAATCTAATGAACTCAGGCTGCCTCTGTGGCCTGGGGGTCCCTGCTGTATGTGGAAGTGGAGAGCAGGCTG
Source organism: Hydrochoerus hydrochaeris (assembly GCA_004027455.1). Taxonomy (NCBI): domain Eukaryota; kingdom Metazoa; phylum Chordata; class Mammalia; order Rodentia; family Hydrochaeridae; genus Hydrochoerus; species Hydrochoerus hydrochaeris. The sequence goes on along the minus strand of PVLA01003274.1, from coordinate 132,727 downwards.
ACACTGCTGATCTCCTACGATGCACACTGCAATTTTCAGGACCCTGTGGGGCCACACGGGTGAACCAGACAAAGTGTCTGTTCTAGAGAATTTACCACACCTCAGGTAGGAGTCAGAGAAACTAGGTGTTACCTGAGAGCAAGCTAAAGTAAGTGGGATGCTAGAGGTACAAAGCTGTGACCAAGAAGAGGCCTGAGGGTGTCAGTTTACCTAGATAGAAGCCAACTAGAAAGAGATTCTTCAGGGTTGGGTAGCAAAATTGAGATGGGTAGGCCATTTATATTCATATTCATATTCATATTCATATTCATTCATTCTTTTATCTGTTCTTTCAGTTCTCCTTCATTTCTGGACACTAAGTGGTGAGATAGAGCATTGAATGGGAGAGGCAAGATTCTGTTTGCAGAGAAGCTTACACTCTAACTGGGAAAGCAGGAATGAGGAGGAGGAATTGAACTCACGATCTCATACCAGGGATTGAACTCACAATCTTGCGCTTACCAGGCAAGCACCTGAGCTGCTGAGCTAAATCCCCAGCCAAGAGGAGGGAGATATTAGTAAAGAAATAAACTTAAAAACTATCCAGTGTCCCTAATCAAATGTTATAGTTTGGATCTCGACTATCCCTCAAGGGCTTGTGTTAATGATTTGTTTTTAGTGTGGTGCTATTGGTAGATGGTGGAACCTTCAAGAAGGAGATCATTTGGTCATTTGGGGTATGACCTTGAAGGGGCTATGGGACCCTTGTCCCCTCCTTACTCTCTTTGCTTCCTGACCATGAGGTGAGTACTTTTGCTCCACCATGGATTCCTACCATGATCTATTGCCTATTGCCTACCTCTACCAGAGGCCTAAAAGCAGTTGTCCACCTGATTATGGACTGGACGCTCCAAACTGAGAGCCAATGCAAACCTTTGTTGTAGAGCTAGAAAGCTGGCTATTGCATCAAACATCCACACTCATCTCTGATTCCAAGGAGAAGCCTTGAAAAGAAACACTCCCTGCTGAGAGGCCAGTGCTGTTGGCCTAGATTTCATGGCCATGTTGCCCTTTATCCTTGGAGGAGCCTTGGCAGAGCTGAGTCAGCCAGTGCAGCCCCTGGCAGGGGCATGTCCAGGCAGATCAAACAATTGGACTCATCTGAGGCATTTCCTTAGCAGGAAACATCCCTCGAGTGAGAAACTGTAGTAGAGCGTTCCAGGCAAGGCAGGGCCGATGAGGAGACAGAAAGCTGAAGGAAGCCTTCCTAAACTATTGGTGAGCAAACACAAGCCTCACTTTGGAAAAAGCCCTGGGCATTCCATAGAGAGCACATACCTACACTCTGACCCAGCAATTCCATTGGATAACCACTCACAAGAACGGGACTAGATGTGAGCAGAAAGGACTTGTACAAGAACGTTCATAGCTGCTATAGGCGGTGTAGCCACAGACTGGAGGCAGCCCTCAGGTCTATCAACAACGGAATGCATAATCAAGGCATGCTGCATCTGTGCAAAGATAGGTACCCAGGAATGAAAAGAAATACACTCTTGACATGGGCAGCAATGCGGACAGATGTCATAAACTTTAAGTTGAGTGAAAAAAGCCAGATGCCAAAGAGAACATTGTAGATGAGGCACATAACAAGTGAAGTGAATCCATGGCAGAATAAACAAGGAGAAGTGTGACTGCTCATGTATTGATGACAGGTGACGACAGAGAAGACCATGAGGGGATCCTCATGATGGGTAATGCTCTGGGTTTTGGTATGATCTTGGTTACACAAGTGCATCCACCTATCAAACCTCAGGATGCTACACTTTGTGTATTTAATTTTATGTACATTTCACATCAAAAGAAAAAACATGTTAAGTAATCGACATGTTTGGGACAGGGTGTAATGAGGTGTGTGACTTTGGAATGTGTAGAGCGAGATGGGTGGCCAGAGATTAGATATGTGGGAAAGCAAATGCAGTCAAATTTGTGGCCGCCGAGAGATGGGTATGTTCATGGGTGTTTACTGTGGAATCTTTGCACTTTATTTTGGGATATTTTCACAAGGAAATACTGTCGCACCCCAAGCCACCTGGAGGTCTGCTGACTTCAAACCACAGCTGCTTGAACCCGGTTCTCTGGTCTGGCTCATGTTATTCTGTTGCATGTGATGCTGGCAGGGGGACTGAGACACTAGAAGGTGCAGAGTTGTCCTCTCAGTTGGGGTTGGTGTTGGCCACCAGTGGGGGAGCATGGGTGGCCTGGGGGGGTGGCCTTGGTGCTCTTCTGGTGGCTTCTTCAAGGGTGGTAGCTAGACTCTCTCCTCGCAGAACAGCAAGCTTCAAAGAGGACGCTGTGTGGGGGAAGCAGAAACTCGGCTTTGGACAGAGAAAATACAAGCTTCAAGGGGAGGGGACACAGCATCAAATTTTAAGTGGAAGAATATCAAGAATTTAGTCTGTGTGTGTGTGTGCTCATGCATGTGTGTGGTACTGGGTTGAATCCAAGGTCTTATATATATGTATACTAGGAAGAGCTCTACTACTGAGCCCCAGACAATTTTTAAAAATTGTGTTGTCAATTGTTATGATTTCTTTTCTCATTCTAAACAATACTTTCCAAACTCATTTTAAATTTGTAATTCTGAATTCTTTTTTTAAAAAAAAATTTCCCCAACTACATGTTTTACATACTTCAAAAACTTGGATTCACCTCTGATAAGTGTAAAACATTTTATAAGATGAGGTGGTACAAGCTGGCCTTGAAATTGTGATCCTCTTACCTCAAGTAGTTGGGATTTCAAGCATGCACCATTGCACTGGGTAAATATAAATTTTATTTAATTTGGCTATAAGTGCTCTGCTTATGTGAAAGTACATTGACAGTGCCATCGGAGGCACTGTCAAGGTGTCCTTTCCTGGTAGGGTCACCTGGCTTGGGGCACTGTCCTCATTTCAAGTGTCAAATTTCCCTAATTGAAAGTTGATTCTGTGGTCTATGCTGATGGTCTGGGACCAGTGTTTTGCTTTTGTGTCCGAGTCATCAGAGGTCACAGGACCTCCCTGCTTCAGATTTGTCTGTGTCCATCCTGTTTGACACTTGTTCCTCTGTGACTGTATAATTGGCGCCAGGGATGTACCTTTTTTGGACAGTCAGTGTACAGGGCTTCAACTCAGGAAAGTGTCTTTGGAATTGGAGTTGCTGATAGGAATTGTGTGGAGGTAACTTCTTGACTCCGCCTTGAATGTGTAAATTTTGCGAGCCTGCACCCTCTGGGGTGGAACATTCTTCCAGAGCACAAATATCCCTCCTATTAAATCATCATTCATGATATCTGTGATTTGTTGAATCTTGGTTTGCATTCCATGGAAGGCAAATCCTGTTTCTGAAGCCAGTCCTGCTTTTTAACTAAAATTTTATACTTATTTTTGCTGCGTTCTGATCTTTTACTTTTTGTACGCTTCTTTAAAAAGGGTGATGCTGTTTCTTCAAAATAGAAATGAACCAGTGGACATTGCTGAGGACAGAAGTAGTGGCAATGACAATGGTGAGATTACCAGTATAAAAACCGAGGGATAGAATGATTAGGTAACCCGCCAAACTTTACATGGGAAACATTTTGTAGAATAGGACAAGAGGACAAAATTGGCATCTGCTGTATTTTCAGCATCACGATACTTTAACTACTTTGACCACATGCACAGTGGTGGGGGTAATTTATTAAAATTAAGGTTCTCCAATTCCTTTTAATTCTTTGTAATACCATTGAGATTTTTTTAATCTAACCCTCCCATTTTACATAGGAGAAATATGAGGAACTGTGGCGTGGATCGTGAATGTCCCCCAAGTGCCTGTCTGTTGTTTGGTCCCAAACTTGACACTGTTGGGAGGGGGCAGGTCATTTAACAGGTGTGATCTCATGCACAGGCTGCAGGGTACTTTGTCTGCACCCTTGAAAGGGATTGTGGGACCTTGGTCTCTTTCTCTTTTACTTCCTAACCATGAAGTCAGTCGTTTTCTCCCACTACAGGCTTCCGCTTTTTGCACTGCCTTTGCCACAGGCCTAAAATCAATGGGCTCAGCCAAGCACAGTGGCACATGGCTGTGATCTCAGCCCTCAGGAGGCTGAGGCAGCAGGATCCCTGTGAATTCAAGGCTAGCCTGTGCTACACAGAGAGTTCAAGGTCCGCCTGAACTACATAGTGAGACCCCTGTCTTAAAAATAAAGAACAAAACAGGGTCATCTGATCATGGACTGAAAATTTCAAAACTAGGAGGCAAAATAATCCTTTCACTTTATAATTTAATTACTGCAGACATTTGTCATTTTGTTATAGTAACAATGCTAACAGAGAAAGTTGAAAAGGATTTGAGGTGTACATTTTGGAGTTTAGGAGAACAAAGGGGAGAGTAGAGAATATTCTAGAAGGAAGATGTGCCAGTGAACAAGGGTGATGCAGGTAGGTGGAGAGATGGGGTGTTTGCACGCCTGCACACATGCATGTGTCAGTGTGCACATGCATGTGTGTGCATGTTTGTACGCAATGAGGAAGGTGCACAGAAGCAAGGCAGGGAAGAGCTAACACATGTTTAACATGCTACCAAATCAGCGTCATGCTGGTAAATGTTCAACAACCGGCTCCTGATGGGAAATGTGGGGGCCAGGAGGGCCTTATTTGTAGCATTTGCCAATTGCCATGGTGTCAATATTCTACCAATGTGACCACGATGAATGTGGAGTTATGAAATACAGTATATCTATCAAACAGAAATAAAGAACAAAGACAATAAATAACAGTAAATAATTAGGGAACGATAAACTTGATGAGTATTTACTTACTACTACTTTTAAAAATAGAATTAAATTGCAAGTTTATCTACTTTAACTTAGGATAACCATCATATCTAAAGGCTGGCTCATGAAATTCCTGACGGTGTGCTGATTGCAAGCACACCGAGGTGGGAGGTGGCTGCAGCAGCGCGCATGCGGGAAATTTGCCAATTCGCCTTCTTGCTATAACAGTCCAGATATTGCTGCAGGTGCCCGGGGAGATGGAGAGCCAGAGTGGTGCCATTTGATTTGTCACTTGTGTATCTGATCCTGCTATTAGCAGACTACAACTTAGCATCTCAAGGAAGTAGATTGTCTTGTAAGTGTTTGAAGTAGAATGTACCCTCTCTTCTCTTGGGGTTTCTTAGAGATCAGCCACTCCCTGCTCCAGTTATGCTTGGAGTTGGACTGAGAGAAGAAGGTGCCATCTAGCGGTTTGCACTGGAACTGAGGTATTATTTACATGAATGTTAAATAGTCACCCTAACCCCACTTCCCTTAGCAACCTTCCTTTAGCAAGGATGGTTAACGTGGTGCTTCCTGGCCGGCTTCTCGTTCCAGGGCCCTTTGCCCTGTGGGTAAGTTCTAAGCTCAGCCATCCCTGTGAGCTGTGGGCACAGACTACAGTTATCTCATTCTCACCGCTCTGTGCCTCCCTTTCCCTGGATGCCTTTTCCCATCATTCCTTCCTCTGCTACCCCACTTCCACTCCCCAGCATGTAATGTTGAGTGACCTGGCTCACTCCTATTCATCTGCATCTCCCGAACTGCTGGAGGCTTTGGGAGATCTTCTTGTGAGTGATCTTCTTGTTTGTTTTTAGAATTACCCCTCTTGATACATTTCATGGCAAATATTTGTCTCCCTATCAGACCGTAGGAACCTCAAGTACTCAGGCGATGTCTTTTAGAGCTATTTCAGGGCATAAGACAGCACCTCACTGCACTGTATTTGTAGCTCGTTAGCTTTTTCTCACCAGGTTTATTCTATACAAAGCTTCCCAAGTCCTCTCTTCCATGGCCACAGACTGAAGTCAGGAGCCTCAAAAATCTCCTGTCTTTGCTCCCTTCTGCTGTTATCACTTCTTAGCCTGAAATTTTCTCCCCTTAGGTTGTGAGTCATGGGAGGAGGGGACAAGTTCCTGAAAGTGATGGCTCAGAAGGGTATCTTTTGCTGAAAGGTGACCCCTGAAAGTTGGCTGCTGTCACTAAAGCAGCCTGCCTTGAGGTAATGTCACTGGGAATTAAAGCCTAGCAATTTCCACAGTTCTCTCCATCAGAGGCCAATTGTTTAAGCAGGTAAAAGGAAATCCTTGGGGAAGGGCCGTGCGCTGGTGAGGTAGATGCAGGCAGGGCTTGGGGGATAATGAACAGTTCCTTTACTGATGCTGCCTCTCCGTTAGGGGTGGGCAGGACGGTCACCAGAGGGCTGGTTCTGAATGTGCCAGAGGGAAAAAAAATCAGCTCCTCTGCTCTGGACTTCTGTGTAAATTCACAATTGACCGAATGTGCCCCCTGGTGGCTTTCCAGGGTAAAATCAGAGCAGTTCTGATTTATTTTTCTTTTTGAGTTTGGACTTGGGATTTTCAATTATCCTCGTGCTTATCAACTCCCACAGCTGAAAGCGGCGCGTGGCTGAGTGCACGCCTGGCCGACCAGATATTCCAAGCCTCTCCCTGCAGGGCTGCTCTGCTCAGCGGGCTTAGGCTTAGCCCCATGCCTTGGGTTGGCAAAGGCCGTGTGAACAGAAGTCACTAGTGCCATGTCAAAGCCAATCCATGGCTGTTACGTCCTCTTTTCTCTGTACCATGGATAAGAAATATGCCAGCAAAAGGGTGCTTCAACAGCCTGGGGCTGAGTCAAAGCAATGTGAGGGTGGGAGGAGCTTCGGGGAACAGGGTCACACACGGGGCATAAATGACAATGGAATGTTTCTGGCTCTTACTTCTGGACTGGAGGATATACACATGATCACTAAAGGAAATGATCAGATTTCATAAGCAAAAGAAAGGCAGTTACCTTAAAAAATGCTTTAGCTGGCATTACATTATTCAGTGTTTATTTTAGAAATAAGTGAATTATTTCATTATCATTTCCAACGTGTACAGCTTTCTCTAATCTGGTGTTATTTTTTCGGAGTCTGTAGAGAAAGTCAATGAGTCACTTTGATCCTTCTTGGAATGGACACACCACAAGTGACAACAGCCACCTAGGCTCTGAACTAGGTTCAGGATATAGTGGCAAACAGAGCAGGTGAGATCCCAGTCTTCATAGAGCCTTCATCTGTGTAAGCTTAGGCAAATTCAAAACAAAATAAATGAACAAAAGGTAAGTGTAGTCATTTCAGAGTGACTAGAGGTCCTGTGAGAGCAAGGAAAGGCCTAGAGCATTTTGACTTCTCTTGCTTTCCAGAGAAGTCGAAGTGATGTGTACAAATGACTTTAAAAAACGGAGTCATAATTTCATGTCAGTCTCTTTAATAAGCACACTGGGTGAGTTTAAAACCGAGAACTTACAAATGATTCTTTTTATAACGCAAACATTTATCTTACCATTTATCTGCATTGTCAGAGTTTTCATCCATCAAAGGACCTCGTTTCACTGCTGAAGAGAACTCTTCCTGGATGGTGCCGAATGGATTCAGTTTCTGAGTAGTCAGAGAACTCCGTGACAGCTGTTGATAGGATTTTTGCCCTGAAACAAGGAAACCCAAGTGTGCCGTCGAGCTCTGACCCAGGGTGCTGCATGTCTGATGGGAGAGCTCCCCTGAGTGCTGTCTGCTTCCAAGGAGCTAAACCCAAAACATAAATTAAAGAGCAAACTAAAAGGATACCAGGAAGCAGAGAGAAAGCTCTGCTATATATGGGAAGGGGAGGAAAGACACTGGAGGAGGGGAGAGGGAGGGAAGCGAACAGAGTTAAGATGTTATGTGCGAATGCAAACTCCCTGTGACACACGTAATCATTATGTACTGCAAACATGATAATAAAGAACCCAAACAAACAGAAACGAATATCACAGTTACAAAAGCATCTCCATGGGCTTTTATGTTTTCAAGTTCAGTAAAGCGAGCAAGACTAGCAAAGTAGAGAATGACTCCTATTTGTCAAAAGTTGACTCATCTCTTTCGCACTGATTCTTTTCTCCGGTCAGAACTGTAGTCTCTCAAATGTAAAAGAAACAGAGCTGACTTTATGGTTGTAAAGAACTGAGACCAAGGGACGCTAAAATGAGTTAAGTTCATTCATTCAACACATTTGCATAGCGCTCTACCTTGCCTGAGCTGGAGCTGTTGTGTGGGAGCCTGGGGTTATAGTAGGTTAAAAGTCTGTCCCTAAAAAGTTTGCCATCCTAGTGAGCCTAGAGCAAATCAGAGCTGGAAGGAGCGGCAGATGTTTCTGGGAGGACTTAGCCTGACCGTTCAGGGGAGTGGTGGCCAGCGAAGGCTTCCCTGAGCAGGTTCCCCGAAAGCAGAGGTGTAAGGGATGAGTCAATTAACAAGGAGCAGGCTGACCAAGAGCGCTGCGGGGGCCTCCAGGACGGGCGGCAGCACGCACAGGGGAGCTCTGGTGGGCGCAAGTGGGACCTGCTCTAGAGACTGGGGGTGACTGATGTGGGAAGGTAGAGAGCCAGCGCACAGAGCTCATAGGGAAGCTCCAGAAAAAGCTCAGGGGCGGGAGCACATGATCAAATGTCCTGCTTCGAAAGGACATGGTGCCCTGTAACCCGAGAGAGGTCTGCAAAAAGCCTATGGCAGATATCAGCCTTCCTGGCAAAATACTGAAACATTTTCTTTCAAGATCTTGAATAAAACAGGATTTCTTGTATCCCTATTTTCTACAAGTCCTGGAAAATGTAATAAGGTGGGAAAAAGAGATGAACGCTATAATGATTGGGGGAAAAGAAACCTCTTACTATTTACAGGTGAAAATGTAGAAAATCCAAAAGAAAAGAGGCTATATACAAATTTAGAACAAATACAGAAACTTGACAAGGTTACTGGGTATAGGACAACAAAAAATTATATGCTAGCAGTGCTAAACAGTAAAGTTTTAATTGAAATGTATTTATAATACCATAAAAGCTACATATTTGGGCATAGATCTAATGTAAGTTCTTCTGCAAGCTGGGAAATATGACTGGAAAAAATTAAGGAAGACAGATGAATGGATCAATTCATAATATTTGTGGATTAAAAAACCCAATGTTGTGAAAATATCATTTCCCTAAAGTGACCTGCAGATTCAGTGTAATCCCAAATAAATCCCTGATGTCTTCAGAGGGAGAATAATTCAAGCTGATTCTAACATCTGTATGGAAAAGAAAAAGGGGTGAGACTTGTTGAGGACACCTATAAATTAAAAAAAAAATAGGTAAAGAATTCACATGACCTGACACCAAGTCCTATTAAAGCTACAGTAAAAACGATAGTAATTAAGACCGTGGTGGTGAAAGGGTTTTTTTTTTTCCAGTACATGGTGCTGGGCCAGTGGAATATTCATATAAAAAAAGATGACGGGTAAGTAGACCTGACTATGAAAGGAAATATAAACAAAACCAAAACAGAAACAAAAGGAAAACTAAAAAATCCTCTTGAAGGAAAATATGAGAGCAACTTCATGATCGGAGGGTGGTGAAATTGCTTCAAATGGAATACAAAAAGCTCTGAGCAGAAAGGAAAGAGGGACTGGTAAATTGGCCTGCATTAAAAACAAGAGCTCTGCTCTCCACAGATTTATTAAGGAACCGAAAGGGAGACCTTGGACTCAAAGAAAACACAGTATTTGCAATGCCTATATTTAACAAAAACTCATTTCCATAAAAGTAAAGACCCCTAACTATCAATAATAGAAAAGCAGGCAGCTTAATAAAAAACTGGGCAAAGATTTTTAGTATTCACCTATCTAAATACTGCTGACAAAAACAAAATCAAAACCAAAACAAGGCAAAAACAACCAACAACAACCACGTACAATGTTCAGCTTCATCAAGAATCAGGAAAGTGCAAATCAGAACCGCGATACTGTACAGCTATACTTGCTTCAGAATGGCTGCACTGAGAATGACAGATGGTATCTAATATTGAGAATGTTGCGAATCACACACTGCTGGTCATAGTGTAAATTGATACATGTGTTTGACAGTGTCCACACGTGTAGAACACATTGCCGCGCTGTGCCCCTGTGTTTCCCTTCCCGTGTGTAGATGATGCCCTTCCGAAATGCATACATAGGGTCCTCGAAATTCACATATGTGAATCCCAGTACAGGACTCTGAGCAAAGCAGAGCAGTGGTCTAGGGGTGCAGCTCAGTGGCACAGCGCTGTGAGTCACCCAGCAGCAGAAAGAAACAAAAATGTACAACAGCAATACCAGCACTATGCATTTTGGACCAAACCGGAAATAGTCCAAACATCAGCAGAGAAATGAGTACACAGAAACTGCAGTACAGGCCTGCAACGGAAAACCGGGAGAGGTGTGGTCAGGGTTTCCTGGGGCTTCCAGTGGTGATGGTCCAGTTCTTGGCCCTGGCTGGTCCTGTGATGTGTTTACTGTGGGAGAGTCCAGCACATGGTTCCCTCAGGATTCCTGTGCTTTTTGTGCACAGTATTATACTCAAGTAGCAATATCACTCTTAACAATAAAATAAAAATAGTTACACCAGAGTCAAGCAGAGAGCAGGGTGAGTATTTGGGAAGCAGAGAGGGTGTTAGGCAGCTCTTGCAAGGGTCCTGGCACAGGAACAAGTGATGTTAGCAGAGAAATAGCGAAAATGATTGCAGAGAAAATAAGGAGGGGAATTTAAGAGGTTAGGTGAAGTTGTGCACACCCGTAATTGCAGCACTTTGGGAGGCTGAGGCAGGAGGGTGTCAAGTTTGAGCTCAGCCTGGGCAGGTCTGATGACTTAGTGAAATCCTGTCTCCAAATGAAAAACTAAAAAAGATAGTGTTTTGAGGGGAATTAATGGCAATATGTCTTACTGTAACAATTTAAAAAGAAATTAAATATCCACCATATTTTTGGATCACACTCTGGCATTGCACAGAATGAGAGAACACACATAAGCCCTTCACAGAGCCTTAGACTGTGTTTTGTGCTCAAAAGTGATTACATCGCTATTTTTATTACTTTAATGTGGTAATTATATAGTAGTTTGAAGGGTTTATTATAAATACTGTGTATCTACAAGATATGTGCTTAAGGTGTACCACATGATGTTTAGATATACATATGCAAAGAGAAATGCTTACTGCCGTGAAGTAAATTAATATCCATCACCTACAGGGGTGCTTTATTTTTTATTTTTTTGGTGGTAAGAATGCCCAATCTCTTAGGAAATTTCCAGTGTGCAATAAATACAATGTACTATAAACTTCGTACGAGATACATTTCTAGACTTACTTATTCAACATAAATGCAGCTTTGTGCATTTTGACCCACATTTCTCCACTCTTCCTGAACTCCCATGACTAACATTCGCCCTACCATCTATTTCTTGGTATTCAGATTTTTAAAGAATCCACATAAAAGCGAAGCCAGTAGTGTTTTCATTTCTATGCATGGCATGTTTCACCCGCAACGTGCCTCCCAGTTTCATCTGTGTCATTGCAAACGAGGGTTTCCTTTTTAAGGCTGAATAGTATTCCTCTGTGTGTATGCCGCAGCATTTTTATGGATTCAGTCATTCATAGATGATCTCTGTATCTTGGTTAACACTGCAATGACCACAGAAGTGTAGATGTCCCTATGAGGCACTGATTTTGTTTCCTTTGGGTATAAAAATGGAGGAAATTTGGGGTCACACGGTAGTTCAATTTTTTAATGTTTTGAGGAACACCCATCATTTTTTCCACAATGGCTGTTCTAATTTACATTCTCACCAAAAGTATACAGGATTCCTTTTTTGCTAAACCCTTGACCACATTAGTTATCTTTTGTTGTTGTAGTAATTAACCAAAGATCTATGAAGTAGCATATTTTTGCAGTCCTGACTTGCATTTTTCTGATCATTAATACTGTTGAGTATTTAAAAGTCAAATTGTGCTTGGTCGCTTTTGCTGTTATGTGAGCGCCTTATATATTTTGGATTCTAACTCTAATTCTAATACCTGAATACATGGTTTGAAAATACCTTTTTTCTCCCCAATCCACAGGGTGTCTTACCACTTTGGTGATTGCATCCTTTGCTGTGGAGAAGCATGTTTTAATTCCCATTATTGTTTGGATAAATATTCCCCAGTGGTCTCTGTATAAAAAGCATAGTCTCTGGGTGTACTTGCTGGTTGTTTTGGAATCTTTAGGAGTGAGGTCGAATCAGAGGCCTTTAGCTCACCAGGCTGTGCCCTTGATGGGTTCTGGGGGGCCCTGGTCTCTGGCTCTTTCTCTCTGGCTTCCTGACTCATGCAGTGAGCAGTTTGTTCCACTACGCACTCCTGCTATTGCTACAGGCACCTTACCAGAGGCCTAAAGCAGCAGGTCTACTAGCTCTCAGACTAGAACCCCCACAACCATGAGCTAAATAAACATTTTCTCTTGTACAGAGTGTGGTAGAAAAACATGATGAGTGTTTAAATTAAACACGATTATAGTAAAAGGCACATTGCTACAAATCCCCCTCAAAATCCTCCCTCTTGCTTAAAAATGTTTACCGGACCATTCTTGCTGCTTTCTGCAGCAGTTCTGGAAGGCCTCTTTCATGAGTGTCTTCATTTGTGTGACCTGGCTGTCTTGAATTGACTCACAATGTTTACCTTTCATGGTAATTGACTTCAAGGAAGAAGCAGAAGTCCCACAGTGCTGGATCTGGTGAATAAGACAGACAAGGACACTCGTTTTCACCACCTGTCTTCCCATTGGGCAGCAGCCACAGCCGCCATATTTTTTTTATTACACCTTGTGAAGACACTCAAGGGGGAATATTTCCAAGGCAATGAGTGGTAAGGTGGTATCTTTTACTGTAATGCAATTTAAACATTCACTGTATATTTTGATCCCGTAAAACTTAATTACCTCAGGGATTTTGGAGATAGAAGTTAATACAGTCCCTCTTATTTATTTTTGCTTTTGTTGCCTGGCCCTTTGGTGTGACAGCCAGAAAACCATTACCAAGGGTAATAATGTCAAGAAGCTTTCCCCCTGGGTTTTATTCCCACCCCACCCCCCCGTGAGAAGTTTTATGGTTGTAAGTCTTAAATTTATCTGTAATCCATTTGGAATTGATTTTGGGGTAATATTAGGCATCAGTTTCATCCTTTTGCATGTGAGTATCCAATTTTCCTAACATCATCTATTGAAGAGATTATCTTTTCTCCACTGCATCTTCTTGGTTGGTACCTTTGATAAAAATTAGTTGAATATGTATACACAGGTTTATTTATCATCTCTCTCTTCTCTTCCTTTGGTCTCTGTGTCTATTTTTATGCCAGTATCATACTGTTTTGATTGCTATAGTTTGTAATTTTAACTTTGCAGTCAAGAAGTTTTATTCCTCTAACTTTGTCTTTATTGGTTTATTTTTTTGCAGATCCATGAAAATTTTAGAGCTGATTTTTGATGTCTGTGAAAAAATGCTACTAGAATTCAGGCAGGAAATGTATTGCATCTGTACAATAGTGTTTGGTAGTATGGATATTTTACCAGTATTCTTTCAAAACTGGGGGCAGAGTATATCTTTCTATTTATATGTCTTTGATTTCTTTCATCAATATTTTCCAGTTTTCAATGTATAACTTTTTTGTCTCCTTGTGTAAGTTTATTCCTAAGTACTTTATTCTTTTTGGTACTATCACAACTAGAATTATTTTTTTTATTTTTTTCCAGAGAGTTCATTATTAATACAAACATACAATTGATTTTTTACGTACAACTTTGCTGAATTCAGATTGCTTCTAATAGTGTGTGTGTGTGTGTGTGTGTATGTGTCTTTTAGATTTTTCTGCACAGTGAATCATATTATTTGTGAACATGGATAATTTTACTTCTTTATTTCTAGTTTGGCTTTTCCCCTTTTTTAGTCTGACTGTTCTCACTGATGCAGAAATTCTTCCTCCCTTTCAATGGGGAGTATGTTCCAAGGTATCCATGGATACTTGTAACCACTGATACTACTGAATTTTTCTTATATGATAAACCTCAATTTATCCATTAAGAACAGTAAGAGGTTAACAACACTAACTATACTACAATAAAACAATTATAACAATATACTATAAATAAAAGTTATTTCAAACTTACAGGTTTTTTCCCCAATCCTAGAATTTTCCATTTAATATCTTTGGACCACGGTTGGTCCCAGGTAGCTGAGGGGCCATGAAATTGTGAATGGGAGGGGTGCTGTGTGGAACAGAAGGGCCGAGTGGAGGCCTTGTTGAGTCATGTGAGTGGCCAGCTTCCCCAGTGCACTTGGAATGGAATATCATTCATAAACATTCACATCCAACCAACCAAGAAGGAAACCTCAAGAAGAAAGTGACAGACCCGTAAGCATCGGACAACACTGCAAAGAAGGAGAAGCTATCTGACACCACGGTGTGAAAGTTAGTGTCTCTGTCATCAGTGAGGCCTGCAGTCATCTTTCTGTGCTCGGTGCCACGGTTCTGCCATCTTAGTTTCCACCGGTAGCAGCGTCAAGAAGTTCATGGACTGGCTCATTAATGTGCGAGGGCAAACATCTACTCTTTAATCATGGACAGTGAGGCACGTGCTCTACTTGCTGTGGCGAATCAGCAGGCTTACGAGGCACCTTCTGGTTATGATTTTCAACTCTAAATCAGGCAGAGATAAAGCAATGGTGTTAAACCAGGGCTCAGGAATCCTGTCTCTGAATCTTGATTTTACCCACAATGCTCCTCAAGCTGTTGGTCCAGTGTCGTCTTTCTGGACCTGGAGCCTCATCTATGATAGCAGAGGCTTCTAGCTCGTTTGTCTCTAAGAGCCTTTCATCTGATAAATATCTTTGCTTCTAAATTTAAATGGCATATTCAACCCCTCGTTCTGCTGGGAGTAACGGGGGTTGGGCCTGCCTCGCTGCTTGTGAAGAGGTCAAGGCTTGCTGCTCTCAGTGCCTGTGCTTAGCGTTCATTTGCTGACCTGAAATTTGACTTGATTAGGCAAAAGCCTCCTGTGCCCAAATGCATCTGAGGGTAAAAGTAACATCCCGTGAATTCTGTCTGGCTGAGCAATTTCACATGCATTGGTGGCCTTAGCTTCTGCTGGGCTTCTCACCCTTCCTGTTGTTCTAGTAAGAGGTGAACGTCCATGGAATACTGAGTGTTTTATGAAAGAGATACTAGGGTGACACTGTGAGTCTGTTTCATGCCACCCTGAAATGTCATTATATCGAAAAGGAACATTCCAGGATTTCAGGAGAAATATATTTATTCATTTCTTCCTTCTTTTTCTCCTTCCTTCCTTCCTTCCTTCCTTCCTTCCTTCCTTCCTGCCTTCCTTCTTCCGTCCCTCTCTTCTTTCCTTCCTTCCTTCCTTCCTTCCTTCCTTCCTTCCTTCCTTCCTTCCTTCCTTCCTGCCTTCCTTCCTTCCTTCTTTCTGATATCAACCAAGGACTTAGTAAGTGTATTACTGAGCTATCACTACAATGAAATATCAAACACAGGCTATTTATGAAGAAAAAGAGGGTCAGTTAACTTACATTTTGAGAAGTCCAAGGGTATGATGCTGGTCAGCTCTGTTGTCTGGGGCCCCTGTCTCTCTGCTACATCATATCACGGAAGTGGCCTGTGTGTGGGGAACAGCTTCCACCGCCAGACAGGAAGTCAGAGAAAGAGAGCACAGCATGGTTCCCCCATCCCTTTTCAGGGTAGGTCCCCAGTGGCCTAAGGAACTCATAGTAGCCCCCTCCCCCTAAAGGTGCTCTGCCTCCCATAGGGCCATCCTGAGGACCAAGCCTTCAATCACAGTGGACTCTTGGAAATCACCTAATCTTATAGAAGCCATTGCAGAAAGGAGCTAATGGGTGCCAAGCTCAGAGCTCAGTCTGCAAAGGGTTTCATTGATAGGGGACTGGAAGTTTAGTGGGATAGGCAAGTAATGAGGCCATTATGTGTATGTGTGACCAGGTGACTGGTGGCAGTGTCACTTTAAAGACATGCTGTCCTTTGGATGAAAGATGAGGGTGCAGGCATTGATAGGAGTAGTGGTAATGTGTAACCAGGAGTTATTCTAAGTGAACTGTGCATGTTAATGCATTTAAATTTTTTGCCAACTTTTTATATCATGTTAAAATTCACATAACAAAAATGTACTGTCTTGACCTTCGGAGGTGTACATTTTGGTGGTATTAAACACATTCATAAAATTGTACAATAATCACCCACATCCATCTTTTTCATCTTGTAAAACTGAAAGTCTGTGCCCAATAAATACTTAATTCCCTGGTCTCCCAGGCTCCCACCCCTGGCAGCTACCTTTCTCTTTTCTGTCTTTACGGTTTTGCCTAACTTAGGAAGCTCATTCGCATGGATCATACTGTATTTGTCTTTCCTGTGTGTCTGACTAATCTCACTTGGCACGTCTCGGAGATTCTCGTGTGTTGTAGCAGGTGTCAGAATTTCGTTCTTTTAAAAGGCTGAGCAGCATTCCATTGTCTGCACAGATCACACTTTGCTTGTCCATTCATCCATCAGTGGACACTGCGTGATTTCCACACACCGCTATTGCGAGTGAAACTGCTACATTCATGTCTCTTTGGGCCTCTATTTTCTGTCTTTTCTGGCACTTACCCAGAAGCGGAATTCATAAGTCATGTGATAATTCCATTTTTTGTGGAGGAACTGTCATCAATTTTTCACAGTGGCAGCACCACTGTACATTCCTGATGACAGTGCATAAAGGGTCTGATTTCTCCACATTCTCACCAACACTTGTTATTTTCCAGATTTCTTTTTCTTGATAGTACCTGTCCTAATGAGTATGAGATTCCAGTTAATTTTCACAACTCTTTGACACAGATAGTATTTTCATTCCAATTGTATAGACGAAAAATGTAAGCATAGAGAGGCCAAGATACTTTTTTTTTCCTTTTGTTTCCTTTTCAGTACCGAGGATGGAACTCATGATCTCACACTTGCTCTGCAGGCCCTTGTGCCACTGAGCACTATCCCTGGCCCTAAGTTATTTTTCAAGCTCACACAGTCAGCATGGGAGGAGCCTAACATGGACCTTCTGTTCTGACCACTCCATACCTGACACAGCTGTGTGTGGAAGGCACTATGGACACACCTCCTCTGGGTGGAACACAACGGTAGGGTTCAGGTGCCCTACCTGGAGAAGTCACAACAATCCGCAGTGCATAGGACATCCGGGAAGCACAAGGTGAGTTACGGTGGAGGCATAACCGAAAGAGAATCCACTCTGCTCCCGTGGAGGAAGATGTGAATGCGTTGACATTTGCACTGCTGTATGCATGCACTGTCATGGTTGACTGGCTTCTTAATGGCCCAAATCACCCTCCTCCAGCCCCCATTTCCTTTAGGCCAGGGCTGTTATAGATGAATTATAGGCATGCAAGAGATGTCTTAACAATTTTACTGTTGCTTTATCAATATCATCCACATATCTTTCCCCTTAAAATCAGTTATCGGTAAGTTATTTATTTTTTAAACCCAGACTTATCCTATGGTGGGTTTGGGATATCATAGCGTCTCATGTTATTTTGCTCCTTTTGCACATTAAATAAATGCATCACCTTTCAAATGGAAATGGCTCAGGTTCTGTGTAAAGTCTTCCTTTGGAGGGAGTGCAGGATGTATTTTGGACTTGTGTTTATTGGTAGAGTTACAAATAGTGTATCATTGTATCTTTTCTCTGCTAGGAGAAAATCTCTGGCATGCACAATGTAAACAACAGAGGTTTATTTTGGCTCATGGTTTCAGTTCATGGCCAGCTGACTAGAAGGCAGAGACACCACCTTGGAGGACAGTTGCTACCTCATGACAGCCAGGAAGCAGAAAGAAAGACCCCCAGAAGAAGGAGATATACTTTTCAAAGTCACATTCCTAGTGATCTGCTTCCTCCAGCTAGTTCCACCTCCTAAAAACCCATTGGGTTAGCCCATTGATGAGCACCTCACAAGCTAATCACACCTAAGCATCTCTTAATCCAAAACAAACTGGCAACCAAGATTAATCATGATATTCATCCTCTGGATTTTTAATGTTCCCAGGGAGAGGAGCTGATGTCCACTAAGAATATCAAAGGCTGAGATTCTAATATACCATTTAAGTTCTCATCAGAGGTATGTACCAGGGGAAGGCTGTCGGGGCTAGAAACATGGTCTCTAGGCTTCACAGCTACTGGTCCCAGCCTCAGCGCCCTTTGTAGACCACACTTGGTAGATACACTTGGTCTAAGTGACTGCTTTGACAAAAGCTATTCTTTGCCACCAACAGTATTATGCTCTGTGTCTAATGTCCCCTCAAAGTCTCATACAGTCATGGGGTACAGGCTTTTTTGGATGTAGCTGAATCTAGAGTCTGTGACTGATTCATGGTGCAATGCTGGGATTAAGGGTGCTAGGATTAAGGCTGAGTGATTGCTGGATCAGTCCATCAACTGGATTGGCACTACACTAATCCCAGCAGTCTGGATAAGATAAAAGGGGCAGAAAAAGGTTTCTTTCCACCTTTTGGCTCTTGTTTTTGGTATCTTCTACATCAATGACCAGTGAGCCCTCAGCATGACCCCGCCTTGGAGCCAGCTGAACATGTACTGAAATCTCCACAAACTGGGAGCTAAATAAACCTTTCCCGCTCTAACTTTAAGTGTTGGGAGACACTTAAAGTTATGAGAGACAAGCAGCAATGAGAGACAAGCAGAAAGCCACCCTGATTCCCACAACCAGCAGCCATGCTTCCGCTTTGCTCTGACCTTCTCTTTCCTCAAGTCTTCTCCTGTTTTTCCTCTTCCTCCTCTGCTTTTTTGTGGTACTGAGAATCAAACCAAAGGGCCCTCTGCCATGGAGCTACATCCCCAGCCCTTTTTATTTTTTTGAGACAAGATCTTGCTAAATTGCCCAGGTTGGCTCCTCCTGTCTCAGCCTTCCAAGAAGCAGGGATTATAGCCATCACACCTGGATTTCCTTTCCCTATCTTCTATCTTTTCCACCTATTGCTTCCTCTTCTCACCCCTCTTATTGCTGTCACCCAGCCTCTGCCTTCCTGTCTCTTCCTCAGCCCAAGAGCCAAGGTCTGTGGATATGAGATGTGCCATAGAAAGTTGATCAGAACCAAGTGCAAAGTGCCGGCCCTGGCTGGGAAGACCCTGGGTCGGTCCCTCCTCCACACCCTATGCTTCCTCACACACTACGCCACAGCTCTGGATCACCTCTTCACTGCACCATAATGCAAAGCTCTTGCCAGCCACAGGGCATTTGTACTTGCTGACTTTGTGTAGAATGCTGTCTCCCAAGGCCTTCATCTGCCTGGTCCCTGTGCATTGCCAGACAGTAAAAACACAATGTACCACCTGAGTTTTCTTTCTAAGTCTTTTTCCCACATCCTTCATCCCATGGTGACAGAACCCAAGAGGCAACAAGTTCATGGCTTTCTAAGGAGAAACGTTGTGACTGTGAGGAGCTTTAACAGGCTTCACATTGGGAGGAGGGATAGTGAAGGGTCACAAGCTTGGAGCATGGGACCAGACCGCCTGGGTTTGAATCCCCCTTCTGCCAGGAGCTGTGTGAACTTGGTCAGGTGATTTTTGCCTCCCAGAGCCTGAATATTTCATTTGAGATATGGCCAATTTGAAAAGAACTTGCTCTGTAGAAGTGCTGCGAGAGTTCCAGCATTCCCTGCTGCAGATTAGGGAGTCCATGTGCTGGAAGGCATGCTCACCACAGAGTCGCCATCACATCTGTCTCCTGCTGCAGAGATTCCTGGGGGGATGACTGTACCCTTCCAGGGATGTCTGGAAATGTGAGGGAAGGTAGTCACTTCTTACAGAGACCGGGGAAGGCTACTAGCATGTGGGAGGTGGGAGGAGATGCTGGGTATCTAGCAACTCCCTGGAAGGATGCTTTCTCCGTCCCACCCCTGACAGACGTTCCCTTAGGTCAAGAACTCGTGGACAGGGGTGCAGTGGTGGAGTTTTCTGTGTGACTGAACTTGCATGGGAGGTTTGAGGAATGTAGCTACATGGAAACTGAGGAAAGGCAGCATCTTGTTCTAGGGGGTATCACCAGGCAATGTTTTCTGTCTGGAACATGTGACGTCAGATGCCTGCACATCTCATGGTGTGGAAGTGCACCTGAATCTGGGTGCAACTTGTAGCTGTCACAGTGATGGTGATTCCTCCTATGCATGCAAGTAAACTTCTCCATTCTTACTTTATAAATGCCCAATATAGAAAGCAGTGTCTGCAGCATTCAACTGTGTATCTCTCGACTCCAGATAAAATCAAGGTGAGAAAACCAGGGCGAGTGAAGAGGTCGCTTGGTTTCTAAGCTAGTCCTGAGTGAAAACTTGTTTTTTTAAAGTTCATATTGTATGGATCACCCATGCCTTTCAGTCTAGGTCTCTTTAACAATTAAGGTTGGTTGTAAAAGGGGAGTTTCAGCATATGATATAAAAAGGGACTCTATTGCGCTAATAGATTAGCATCCCTGTCTTGGTACCTCCTAGTGGATCCTACATCTTCTCCATTTCCTTTCTCTCAGCCTCCTCTTGAGATATTTGAAGGAGATGAGGACATTCTTCAGTTAACCCTTCACCTTCCCAAAATATACATCCCCATTCCTTCAAGCTTTCTTTAATGACGTGGCTTTAAAATTCCTCATTATCCACGTTTTCTTTTTTTTTTTTTAAATATACCACTTTCTAGAAGAAATGCATGAAACAGAATCCTGTGAATCATATTTCCAAATATGCAAATTTTTTTTTCAAATGTGCAGGAACTGAGTTAGACTTGGGTAGAGGCCTTGTATACAGGCCTCTGAAAACCACAGAGCCATCATCATCATCATAACCTGGAGGTGTTCAGAGATTCTGCTGCCTCAACCAATCACAGTCCTGCCTTCTCTGGAGGAAACTTTCCAGAACTGGAAGTCCACACTTAGTGGTGGTCCCTGGACACAGCTCACAGAAGGAAAAGACTTCAGTTCAACCAGGACAATGGCCCCAGGAAGGTGGGGAGGGGACTGGGATCCGGCCCATGTTCCATTCAATCATGGTGTCACAAAACAGAGTATGGACATTGATCTGGCGCCAAAGTCCCATGTTCCCTCCAAAACCTTCACTCTTGGTGCCCGTGGCTGCCTCTAGCTTGCAGCATGAATTCCACAACTTTAGATTTTGATGCTGTAATGATCATCCTCTGACAAATAAATGATGGTAGGCCCCAGAACCCAAGTTCCCACTGTGGCCAAAGAAAACCAAAGCAGCACAACGGAAAATTCTGGGAAACGCGGTGCTGGGCTGGGGTTTTTTGCTGTATATTTATTCCTTATTTCTTCGCATTTCACTTCAAAATGTTTATTGCAGCCTTTGCCTCTCAGCCTCATGGAACTTGGGACATGGACCCCTGTACACAAGGCCTCTACCCAAGTCTATACCCTGCCACCTACCATCAGTGCCTATTTTCTACACCTTGCTGAATCAGTAGCATTCATGGGGCTGAAGGCTTGGACCGCGATATTTGTTGCAGTTGTTTAGCTTGATCTGAGGCTTCCTCAGTAACCCGAGACATCCAGGGACAGAACGTCGCATTGAAGCCCCAGCATCATCCAGGCTAGGGTGCATACCCAGCACCATGAAGCGTCTTTAAGCAAACAAGAGAAAGACAGCCCCCTGCCAAGAGGACAAGAGGACAGGTTGAGGAAGTCTAGTCACTCCAGAGCCTGGTAAAGAAAGAGAAAAGCTAGGTGTGGCAGCACATGCTTGTGACCCAAGCATTTCGGGAGGCTGAAGCAGGCAGACTTTAAGTTCCAGTTCGAGCTGGGCAACTTTTATTCTGAGGTGCTGTCTCAAAAAGAGGGGGGGGGGTGTGCGGGGCAGGGGTGTAGCTCAGGGGCACAGTGCCGAGAGCTTGATTGCCAATATGAAAATCGAAAAAAGAAAAAAAGACAAAAGCTGTATGGATACTGAGATCTTGTTATTGTGGTGAGGGTCTGAGCAGGGACCATTCCGGAAACACAGCGAAGAGACTGCTGATCGTGGCTGCTTGGTCCAATCCGCTCACTGCCTATGTTTCTTATCCTGTAAGCTAGGAATAGCTATTAAATATTTAAACAGGATAAAGAATCAGAAGAAGATGAATGTTTGTAATATATGAAAATGATGTGAAATTCGAATATCAATATGTATAAATAGCCTCATTGGGTGACCAGGATGTAGCTCTGAATGAACAAGGATGTCTTGGAGCAAAGAGTGAGAGGACGAGTGAGTGGAGCCTTATTTAAAATAATGAGCCCCTGTACAAGTTAATAAGATCACACTGTCAAGACGTTGCTGCCCTAATCCGATTTGCACTGTGGCCAAGAACCAGACTCATTCTCTGGTTGAAAGGAAATGTAGACTCCGTGATACTAATATTCAAGCAATTTACCAAGTAATAAAACTAAAGTAATTTATTATAATTTTACAATGAGATCTCTTTGTCTTGGCTTGGGAAAGGTTTTTATTGCCTCTGGTCTTGCAATTTCACTCTTGCTAATATTGATTTTACTATAATCTCTTTCCCCTTTTTACACTTCTCAAGTTATTTTTTGATTTGGACAAAATTCATATTTTAAAGCAATTCAAAGATATGAAAACTAACCTTTGAGAAAATGTATTATGATAATTATATTTTCCTACTGGTGGCCAATGTGATGTGCATGCCAAAAACACATTTTAAAGACCCAAGACTTTAATCTCTCTGTTATCTTCTTCTGGTTTACAGAATATAATAGTTTAAATCTGGAATGCTCTACAAAGGCTGCAGAAGGAAGTTTGGGTCCAAGCTCGGCTGTTTTTGGAGGTGATGGAACTTTAAGAGGTGGTCTAATGGTAGGTCTTTAGGTCATTTGAGATATGCCCTTGAAGGGGATTATGACACTTTTGTGTTGAGCTTTTGGTGAGTGATTTTGTTCTGTCATGTACTCCAGCCTGATGTGTTAATTTGCCACAGGCCCAAAAGGAATGGAGCCAACCAACCATGGACTGAAACATCCAAAATTGTGAGCCAGAATAAACCTACTCTCTTTATAGTTCCTTATTCCAGGTATTTGTTACATTAATGGAAATCTGACCAACACACAGGGAAAGCCAAAGAAGACAGAAACGCCCCCAGAGGACCCTGTCTGTTGGGAAGAGCTATACAAATCTTCCCAAAAGGAGACTTACATTTCTTCTGCAAACCTATACACTGCTGAGAAAACCATTTCTATTATCAAATTATTTTAAAATTCAAGTGCATTACATCTACCAAGTTATGTAACTCTGGGAAAGAAAGAGGTACTTCCTTTCATGAGGAAAATTACATTCATGGAGTAGAAATACTTTACCCAAGCTCAAAAAGTTGCTAGGTAGAGAAATGAGAATACAAGTCCAGGCTCTCTGATCCCAAAGATCCACAATCTCTCTACCACTCTGGGACTGAAACCCTCTCTAGAAAGCATCTCCATGTGATCAGAGACTCTGGGATGTTAGAGGCCTGGACCAGAAGGGCCATAGGCAGGCAGAGGTCACAGGCTCTGTGTCCCATTGAGAACCTGGTTGCTGGGCAGGCTGTGACCCCAGGCAAGATAATTAGAGTAGTGGTTCTGCACCAGCTGGAAGGCACATTCGTTTCTCTTCTCAGTGTCTAAAGTGTTGGGATTGTCTAGAGTAAAATAGAAGGGATATATTTGGGGCTCTAACATGTACTGTTGCTGTATTTATTGCATACTTTGCACATATTTCACAGAAAAACTGAAAAAAACCCCTCCCGTTCAGATTGTGGTATGATCAAAAAATATGGTGAATGTTAAAACAATTTTTAAAAATATAATAAAATACAAATTAGCATTAATTTCCCTCAAAATACTTCACCTGGCTTTGAACACACTTGTCCTAGCATTCTTGCTACTATCTGAAGCAGTTCTGGAAAGTCCTCTTTCATGAGTGCCTTTAGTTGAACTGGCATGAGTACCTCAGTATCTTCAACTGGTTCAAAATGTTTATCTTTCCTGTTTATTTTGAGGAAGAGCTTGTGGTCACGTGGTACCAGATCTGATGAATAAGGTGAATGAAGACACACCATAATGGTTTTATGAACCCTCCTTTCCATTGGCTGCCACTGAACAGCCGCATGCACTGTATTTGTGATCCTACCTTGTAAAGTCACATGAAAGAAGACTTCCAGAATGGCTTCAGAAAGCGGCTGATGATGAGACTAGTATGCTCACAGTGATGAGGAGTATTTTGAGGGAGATTGATGGCAATGCATCTTTTATTGTAATATGTCTTTAAACATTCACATGTACCTCAGTCATCCCCTTGCATGTGTGAGCTATAAATGCCTATTTCCACAAGTACAGGACCGCATGGCTTACAAAAAGTATTTTGACTCTAAATAAGGCTCGCTGAGGTAAATATACCCATTGCACAGGCATGGAAACTGAGGCACATCTCACTGAAGAAATGTACTTGGGAGATGAGAGCCTTGGGTGCAACCGGCTTCCTGACCCCCAAAAGGTTAGTGTTTAGATTCATTAATGAAGTCAGATGATCCACTATGCATGCCCTATAGATCTTCAGGACATCTCATAAACTCACTGAAGATGCCATTTCCTACTTTCACCCTAGAAGTATTTTCCAGCTGTTCCCCAGGTAGATTTTATTGTGTGCTCTCTCTCCTCCCTCATACTGGGCCTTTATCTCTCATTAACCTCGCTGAGCTGGTATGCTGCTGAGCATGCCTGCCGTTTCCGTGAAGATTCATCCACAAGGAAACAGAAGAGCTGGTATTTGCCCTTGTGCCACTCTTATCATATGGAAAAAATAAGTGCAGTAATTTTTACATGCTCATTTGAGACTTTATTTACCAGGTTAAATAGGGGCAGATAACACGAATAAAATTACCTGTGCTGCCTGGGCAGAACTGTGGAGCTAGCTTATCTGGATCAAGCTTGTCTCTTCTTATAGTTTATTTAAAAAGTGTCTCTCTGAGGCGACTTGGCAGCAGCTCTGGTCTACTTCCTGTCAGTCTGGCAGAAGACAAGTGGAACATGCGTCTTCCCTTGGTGCTCTCAGGAGCAGGTAATAGGATTGCAGAAATGGAACAGGCATCTTCTGCGTTCTCTCAGTGAGATTTGCCCATTTTGAGGTGAAGCCTGGGGTTCTCTTTACCCCACCTTCCATTCCAAATGCCAGCCCTCGTGCACTCGCCCCACATGAAGCTTTAGATCCTTAGCTCTATTCTCAGTTATCTCTGTAGCCGAGCATGAGACACCGGAGGTCAGCAGAGGTCCTCATTCCCTCCTGACTGTGGGATTTAGGTAAGGACATGACCCCTCTTTAGCCAAGAGAACCTGAGCTATAGGCTGGTGACTTATAGAGAATGTATCTTTTGCTCATGGACCTTCCTGGTCTTATGTGACTTTGTTTAATTGTTTATTTATTTGAGACAGAGTCTTGCTCTTTTGCTCAGGCAGGCCTTGAACTCCTTGGCTTAGTTGCTTCTTGGTGTCAGCTCCCATAACAGGTGGCATTTCAAGCATGTGCCACCTAGTACCCTCAAATTTGTGTCTGTAGATGTTTACTTTTTGATCCAAGCCTGGGTGCAGAAGGTAACTTTCACAGTGTTTGCACTGTCAACACTGACCAATTCTCCTTTTTTTTTTTTTTTGTTAATGCATAGGAGCCAGTCTCATCAGCTGACCTACTATGTCCCAGGCCACACATTTGGGTTGTCTTAGCTACTTTCTCATTGCTGAGACACAATACCCAGCATCCACAAATCCAAGGAAGGAAGGCTTACTTTGGATCATGGTTTATAGACCTTTCAATCCATAGTCCACATAGCAGGACAGCATGGCAAGGAAAAGTGCCTTTATGGCATGGTGGCAGGAAAGAGGGTGGGCAGAGGTGAAGGAAGGATAGAGAAAAAACAGATCCTTCCTGCCCATGCCCCCTGCAACATCACACTGAGCTGTAAACCCATCGGTGCAATAACTCTTTGACAAGTCTTGTGCCCCCACTATCCAGTCACTTCCCCAAAGCCCCATCTGTGAGCACATGAGGCTTTGGAGGGACATCAAGACATAAACCATAACACAGGCATTCCCCTACTCTGTCACAACATGTTCAAGGAGGGGAAAGTGACCTTTCCAAGGGGATCACGGAAGTGGCATACTAAGATTTAAACCCAAGCTCTCTGACCACAAGCCTATGCTTTACGTCTTGGTGTCTCACCACACAGCAGAGGCTTTGTTAGGTTCAGGGCAGCTCTTGACTAAAATTTGCCATTGTGCCCTAATCCTTTTTAGTTTTCCTTTACTAACATGAAAATGAGTTGTGCGTGCCATGTAGGATTTTTCCAGTCCAGGAGAAGACTGTCGGCATTCCAACAAAGAGTGATTTATCTTCACCCAGAGATGTCATGCCTGGGTACCTGGGTGCCAAGCATGCTCCGCAGGACTGTTTCGAAGTCACGTGTTGCTGCTATGCCATGGACACCTGCATGTTGGACAGCGGCCTGGACAATGATCACCATAAAAATGGTTTACAGAGCACCGACAGCAGGCTGGTCAAAATGCGTTCTGTGAATTATCTCACTGAATCCTGGGAATGTTCCTGTGGTGGCAGCATTGCCCCCATCTGGCAGATGAGAGAACTGAGACGCTAGGATGTTCCTGCTTCTCACTGGCTAAGCAAAGTTAGTTGCTATGTAGCCTTGCTTTGTCTCCTCCCCTGAATGTTAGCTCCGTGGGACAGAGGTTGTTTTCTGTACTGCTGCACCCCACTGCCCACCCAGTGAGGTGTCTGGCTCTGTAGATGCTCTCATTAAAAAGTATGCAATGAATGGAGCCCATTGACTACAGAAAGGGAGAGGCCAGTTCCCCAGAGCTTCCATCTTTTCACTTGATTCACTGACCACTTGACTCTACTCACGCATTCACTGTCCAAGGGTATCTGAAAGAGGCAAGAGAGATGCTTCCCCAAGGCTGCCTCTGTCTGGAGCACTGTGCCTTCCCAGGTATTACCTGGGACCAAGGGTAGTGCTAGGGGTTTGGTGGACACAGACTGTCAGCGTGAATGAGGGAATACATAATTCCGAGGGTGGAAAACTCTGCAGAGCAGAGTTTAACTAGAATTGGACTGGACCAGAGGGACTGAGATGAGACAGAGGAACGTGGTCTTTTACCCAGAGAGCCAAGGTCCCTCCTCTCCTGGAAGTTTGTGTCCTAATAGGCATACCGCACACTTTTGTACAAGTGTGGCTTATTTTGTGCAAATTTCTATGCAAAGGATAGTGGAGGGTTAAAAGGCAAAGAAAACTGAGAATACAGAGGAAAAGTCTGTCCCATAGACATTCTCTTTCTTTAGAAAATTTTCTTAGGTCATTCATTCTCATATTGAGTAGAGGGATTCCACTTTGTTGTCAGTGGGTAGATTTCCTTTAATTAATGAACACAAAATTAAACAGAAAATTTTATGATGTGAACCAGTGGGCTGGCACTGAATTCTCATTTTAGATTAGCAAATGCTTATCTGTTGTGGAAGTTTGTTGGGATGGGTTATAGCCTCTCTCTCTCTCTCTCTCTCTCTCTCTCTCTCTCTCTCTTCAACCATACCTTCCTTGATCAAAGCTGGGCTGAGTTACTGCCCTTTCTTATATTCATTTTCTTAAAAAATATGTCTACCTTCTGTTCTACTAGTCATTTAGACCATATGTATTTTCTTACCTGTCAATTGATTTTAGCTGATTAGTAGAAATTCCTCAAACACAAACATCAATATAAACTCTCTAAACAAGTGAAATGAGCTTGCTTATAGCCATATTGACAGTCATACTTGTAAGATTTTTTTTTTTAATAGCAAAACACAATGTGCTTGGAATACATTCTGGTCACTGAATGCCTTAGGAGACTTGTCCTCCAGGATTAGGAACAAAACTCACTGGACTAGGGAGCCTCATTTGGAGCACTGTCCCCAGATTCATCTCACAGGAGTGAAATTATTTTGGAAGAGATGGAGCAGTAGGTCAGTTTCAGTACGCACACACACACACACACCTCTCACACCCCTTCAGACAAATGCTGACCATGGGCCTGTGAAATGCTTCCTCTCCATTAGAATTGAGTAGAGGGATTCCACTTTGTTGTTGGTGGGTAGATTTCCTTTAATTAATGAATGCAAAATTCAACAGAAACTTTTATAATGTGACCAAGTGGCCGGCACTGAGTTCTCATTTTAGATTAGCAAATGCTTATCTGTGGTGTGAAGTTTGTTGTGATGGGTTATAGCCCGACACAGAGAATTGACATCATGCTGGGATGGTGCTTCTAGACAAAATTTACTGACATGCAAAATAAATACAGAAAGAGCGAGGAGGAGGGAGAGGGAGTATATTAATCTTCAAACGCAAGCTTGATGATTCTAGCCCTTTGGGGAGGCACTGTAGAACTGATAATAACAGCCACAGTTTGTTACTCTTGACAATTTGCACATGTGTGGTGTTTGAGTTTTCAAGACTTCTTTCTTATATATAGAATTAATTAGTACCCCCCAAAAAGGCTAAGGGAAACTTAGATCTCATTTGCAAATTTGCTGGTTAGATATGACTTGTTTCATCTGACATGATTTTAAATCTATATTAGATGCTTAAGAATATCATACACCCCAAACATGCAAACTGCCATGGAGTGGAGAAAAGGAGCCAAGCCAGGTGCAGCTGGTGGCTTGCACTGCCAGGTGCCGCCAGCTGTTCTGCACACGTTCAGTCACAGTGTGGAGACTTGGTGTAGATGTGTGCTGCGTCCCTATATTGCACCTAGCTCAGGGCTTTGACTGGCTGGTCTGTAATCTTTGCTGAGCAAGGAATGACTAGACTTTGCATTGTCTTAGTGCCCCCCAAGAGGCACCCCAGGAATTTTTTCTGGGAGCATATCACTGAAGTTTTTGGCTCGTGTAAGTAAATGTCTTGGAGAGACAGAGCAGGTTTCAGGTATGGTTATATTCAGGGGCTCAGTAATATGTTCGGGACTTAAGTAGTTTCTCTTTATCACTGCTCTGTGTTCCTCCATATGTATCTGGCTTCATGCCATTTCTCCATAGTGAGGGCCCTGGGCAGCTCCAAGCTCGGGCCATTCTTAGAGATGGCAGCTACTGCAGAGAGGAATTCCAGCCCCACCCAGATTTCAGATTTGTTGATGTGGCTTGGATCATGGGTGCAATTCCTGCACAACCACTGAGCCCAGAAGAGTGCATGCTTGTTCCTTAGGACAATCTAGAAAGGCAAGGTCGTCACCTTAGTTTTAATTATTTGACTCATTGAGACCATACAAAGTTAATTTCCAGCATAGTTTTTCTTCTGTGGGTCCCTGTGATTTTGTAATATCCGAACAGGAGGTAAAACCTGTAGACTGTCATCTGGAATTCTAAAGCCGGCAGGATGTTTGTAACAATGCTTATAGTCGCCAACATCTGTCACGTTTCCTTTAGGTACCTGAGACACTTCAGAGCCTGAGCAAGTAGGTTGTAAATCATGAAATCTTTGGTGGCTGAAGCCCTGAGGGACAGATGTTAGTTTCATCTTTTTCCTGACTAGGCGGGGTGGTGACTTTGACATTGTAAGTCTCTTAAAATCCAGGTCTCTCACATCCTTTTCCTGTGGGTGTGGGAGTGTTGTAGAATGGATCTTCCTAACCTTAACTCTGTTGATCGGTGGGGTTGGCAAGTCTTTGTCACATGAGGTGCATATGGTTTTCCATACGGCTGGCCTCCCTGGCCTCTACCCATTGGATGCCAGCTATATCATTCCACCAAGTATAACAACCTGGATTCCTTAGTGGGAGGAAAATCATGCCCAGATGAAATGCCCTACACAAGAACTTTGCTGCTCAAATGGTCAATTGGCAGCTTCTGCTTCCCCTGGGTGAGGTTAACAATGCAGTCTCACCTGTTGTAGACCTGCAGCTGCATTGTAACCCAGTTCCCAGTTCCCTATGAATTGGAGGAGCCTGGTGATCCTCAAACTTTAGAGTGTTTTGGAATTCCTTTCACTATTAAGAACACAGATGCCAGGCTTGTGGAGCTAGGAGATGGCCTGGTTCTTTGTCATTTTTTCCAAGCGCCTCCCCTCACAGGTAATTCTGAGATTAAACACACTTGGAGAATCATTGCCTTGAAACCACAAGATCTGAAAATGTCTACACGCTATTTCAAAATTCTAGAAGGAAAATTTTAGATGCCATCGTCTTGTTTAAGAGCCTGGGCAAGGTGTCCTGGCAGTTGGCATCTTATCACTTCTCCAGCTTGGTTGGGGAGAGCCTCTTCAGATTCCCTGGGGAAAGCCAATCCATTCCAACTGCTGCATTCCAAGTAGAAATTCAGAAAGGGTTTGCAATTATGAGAGGCAAACTGGAAATGGTTTTCTCTGAGGTTGATATTCTCCAGGAGGAAATGGGATGTGAATAAACACGATCTTTTTTTTTGGTAAAGACTTCTCGGGGCAGCGTGTCAGTCTGTTCTGTGCTGGATAAACATCGATGTTAACGGACCACCTGTGCTGCCCCTGGTAAATAAAGGGAGAATGATAATTGATTTCATATCTTTTTGAGTGGTGGTGGGAAAGAGTGAGGACTGAACAGTGACTAAGATCCTCAGCTTTGGGGCGTGTGTGTGTGTGTGTGTGTGTGCATGCTCTTCCAGCTTGTTCTTTATGTGCAGCAAAAATCGACATCTCTTTTTCTCTAGTTTGTGCATTCAGTCATAGTGTTTGTATCTAATCTGAGTGGTTTAAAATCTTTTTCTAACTGCACCTTTGCAAATCCAATATTTGCCTGAAGGCTGCAATTACGAGAGAATTGCATGGACACAGTAAACGATAGTCATCGTGATTGGTCAGAAGACCGAGCTAAGCAGAGCCCAGGCCTCCCAAAGGCCACAATGCCGCATAGCTTTCATTTATGTGAAGCAACATTAAACAAACAAACAAAGCAAAAACTATGTCTTTCATATGTCAAAGGACGCTGGTTGTCTGTAATGTGATGCATGCATCTTCAAAATACGAGAACCCAAGGCCTGGGAGGTCCTTATGCATATGACAACATAGAGCTCTTTTCCTTACATCTCCACCACTGTCAGATGTCTGGGCTGGACTATTTTTCCTTCCAAATAGCTTCAATGGTTAGTCACATTGTGTATCATACAGCTTTACAGGTTTTCTTGACAGTGAGGTGGGGCAGGGTGTTGGGAAAACATCAATTAGAGAGGAGATCTGCTTGGGCTCCAACTATTTCCACTGTGAAGTTTCCTGGTAACTTTTGAGTAAGTTTCTAAACCTCCCAGGCCTTCGGGTTCTCCCTCCCTGAAGGAGGTCTTCTTTCCCATCCTGTGTGACTCTGGAGGGAGGGTCACAGCAGCAGAGGTGACAGCAACAAACACCTGTTATCAAGTTCCTGTTAGGTTTGGATACTTCCCAGGTGCCTTACCATTGCAGGCTCTGTGAGAAGGTGTTATTACATCATTCCCTCCTGCAGCTGAGCGTATCTTTCACATGGCTCACTCAGGGTGGTGCTGCTGCAAACCAGCCTCGGGCAGGATTCTCACCCCAGTATCTTGGTTCCATCTCTGTGACTTTAATCCATAGCTGTGCTGCTTTTAGGGGGAGTGGGGTGAGCACTGGCTGTACAGGGATCTGCCTGCACGTGGGTTTAGAGGAGGAAACAGGGGCAGACGCAAGTAGAAGGAACTTTAAGTAAAGGTCAAAAGAAAAGGATCTTCTTAATAAGCAATAGAGGATTGCATCAAGTTGGGTGGAAGACAAATGCAAGGATAATGGGGAGAGAGGTAGGTGAGTTTGGATGAGCATTTATACTTGAGTAGTGGTCAGAGTGAATTCTGCCATGAGAGCTGATTCTTAAGGCTCATTCATTCTATCCTGAGATTTGCCTCCGAGGGAGTCTGTCCAAAATCTGAGAAGTCAGCACAGAGACTGGTGAGCAACTTGTAGAAATTCACCTTGAGACAGTGAGGGTTTTGGGTTGTCATAATGACTTGGGGACATTATTAGAAGTGAATGGGCACCAGAGGGATTCCACACCATCTACAGAATTTGGGGAAACCCCAAGTAGGCAAGCCTTGACCTACCCAAATGACTTACCTAACGGGAAGGAAGTTATTATTAATCGTTTCTGTGAAAGTTTAAAAGCCATTTAAAGTGAGGGTCATGGGAACCACGTTGCATTATAGGAGATGCTGCTAATATAAAACTCTTTCACCATATCAAATTCTTTCAAAGATCACTTATAGGCATACATAGGACTAAGAAGAAACAGAAAAACAAAATGGTACATTGCTTGGCAGTGGTCAGGCTGCTAGCTATTTATTTCTTTTGAAAAGTAGCCCATAGGAATCAGTATCTGTTTAGTTAATTTAAAAAAATCAAGAGTTGTGTTTGGGCCTCTCTCTTTGTGACAGTGGTCAACCGGGAGAGAGGCAAGATCAGGGAGGTGATGTCTTTCACCATTTGTCAGGGTGCAAAGCACTGAAGGTAAATCCTGGGGGCTGTGCTGGAGCGGATGTGGAGCTCAAAGCAACTTCCGGTCCAGCAACTTCCGGTCCAGGCTGGCAGAGCGGAGGACCTCAGTACTGGCGGCACGTTAGAACGGACTTAGAATGTCCTCATACTTGGACCCTGCCCCCGGCCAACTAGACCAGTAAGTGGCAAATCCCCTGCTGATTTTAATACACGACGAGGGTCGAGGGTTAAGGTGGGAATCTGAGAAACAACCCAAAGGAGACTGGCGACTTGGCAGCATACTAAAGCAGAGAAGTTCAGGTCAAAGCATCTCTTTGTACTCTTAGGGTTAACATCATTTGGAATACATTTTCTGTGTTTCTACCACATTTTGTCTTGGTTTATTCCAGAGTTCCAAGCAGATTAGGTCACTGCTGGGTTGGCCTTGGGGGAGACATGTCATACATTTGAGTTTGGAGAGACTGAGGTAGCTGAGGATATGGTTATCTTGCATCTCCTGTGACAGTCATTGCTGGATTCCTGTTATTGCTCTGGAGATCACCACTATGCATGGGTCAAGTGCAGTCCAGGAGGGACCTGTCTAAGCAAATTTGGAAATCCTTCATCTTTCTGTTTTCATAATTACTTTAGATCCTCAATATTTGAAGTGTGGTGGTCAGATTCACAGTGTCACCCTCACCTGGAGCAAAAGTGCAGAATGCCGTCCACCGCACACCTATTAAAAAAATCAGAGCCTGGATGTGAGCAGTGTCCCAGGTCTTTCATATACAGCGCTAAAGGTGGGGAAATACTGCATGCAATAGGCCAGTGGTAGCCCCAAACCTTTCCATAATGATGGAGCTATTCTTTATTTGTAAAGGTTACTATGGAAGCCATTAGCTACATGTGGTAGGTGAGCACTTGGTATGAATGAAGAACAGATGTTTTATTTAGTTTTAATCCTATGAAATCTAAGTAGCCTAGATGACCAGTGGCTACCAGGCTCTTCTAAATTTTGGCTTCATCTTACTTTTCCAGTGGACCACTTGCATTATGGTTGCCTGGCTTTCCAAAGAAATTCAAAAGCATATTCCGTCTACAGACTCTTCCACTGGGAGTATTATGGGATGAACAGTTTCCATTCTCATGCTGACCCCTAGCTGAGTTCACCTTCTGCTTATGCCAGCAAGAGTGCCCTCAATTATGACTGTCAAACTTCACCTGGAAAAGCAAAGCAAATATGTTTGTGTGAGAGAAAAGGCTATTTAAGAGAGCTTTAGAGACTAAGCATGATAACACATAAAACCCTTTCTGGGCCCAGGCTAAGTTCTTTGTGTACGCCATTTCAGTTTATTCTTGCAACAGAAAGGCAGAGGTTTTTTGCTCTTTGCTTTTTTCTTTTCTTTTTTTTTTTTTGTCTTTTTAGATCACTGATGACTCCAGAGGGTTTAAACAGAGTGACACAAAATAAATGCTTATGCAAATATCTAATGAATGAATGAGTTATTATTCTTAGCTTATAGATAATAAAATTGAGACACAAAGTGATTAATTGGTTTGGGGCCATAGAATGTCAGAGTATGGATTTGCAATAAAAAATACTGCGATTGTTTGAATTCTATGTAAAAAAATTATTACTGGAAAAGACACATGACCACTAATCTCCATCAGAACATTCTCCCTTAATTCATACCTATCCCATCATTCCTACCATGTCTTTCTTTCTTTTTTGTACCAGAGATCGAACTCATGACCTTGCAGTTGCCAGGCAGGCACTTATGCTGCTGAGCTGTATCTCCAGCCCCTCATTCTTACCACCTCTGAAGCAGTTCTGGAAGTCCTCTTGCCTGAGTGTGGTGACAAAGTGTGATCACAATATGGTGAATGCTGCTGCCATGTGCCATCCCCTGGAATGTCAGGCTTCTGGGATCATCACAATGTGTGTCCCCATCTACATGTTCACCCAATCTGGCATGGTGTGAGTTCTGGCTCTTCCTTGAAGTCAAAATGACCATGCAAGGTAAATATTTTGAATTGATTCAGGACATCAAGACAGCCACCACAGCACAACTACAGAAACTCATGCAAGAGGACTTCCAGAACTGCTTCAGACAGTGGCAAGAATGAGGGGATAAGTGTGTTCCAATGCTAGGGAGTATTTTGAAAGGGATTAATGTATCTTTTACTGTAATAACTTTTAAGTTAAACATTTGCCATATTTTTTGGGTCACATCATATAAGATTTCTGCATCCCATCTCTACCATGCATGGTAAGCCAGCCTGCTTTCCTGAGGTAACCAGGGTGCCGTGTTGCCTGGTTTTCTCTGTTCCGTTAAGTAGGGGTGACATTTAGCTCAAAGGAGAAGCCTTATTTACCAATCTCTGTTAGTGCCTGCCACTTGCCACACTCCAGGGGATCCGTGCTGCAGAACTGTGTGTCTTTCCCTTTCTTTATGTGTGGATCTCCCAGGGGTCCCGTCACCCAGCAAGTTCTGATTCCACAGGTCTGGGGTGGGATGGAGCACCTGTGCTCCTGGAGAGCTTCCTGCAGGTGCCTGTGGTGCTGATGCAGGAAAAGCAGCCCAAGAGGGGACAGCACCGCCTGCTCCCAGTCTAGGTAGGGAGGAATGAAGGGATCTATAATGACATTGCAGAGTGACAACTGTCACAATAGTATACATGAGGTCCTGTGAGGCTCACAGAGGGACATTCAGGTGTGTGTTTTCGGGGGGAGTGAGTAACATCCAAGCTGAGATATGCAACAGACTTGGAGGGGAGTGAGCTCCAGAGAGGAGGAACAGTGTGTGCCAAGAACAGGAAGTGAAAGTGAAGATGGTATGAAAACCACATGCCAGCCATTAGGAGCCTGCCTCTCCTAGGGCAAATACCTCATCCAGAGAACAACATGATGGATGCAAAGCCAGCCCCTCCCCTCCTTTTTTTTTTTTTTTTGGCTGCAGGTTGGAGCCCAGGTCACCTGCAGATAAACAGCTTTCTCCGAATTCCATCCTCAAAGCACTGCTTGGTTCTAGTTGATATTTCTGATTTTCTGTTTGATGTCTGGAATTCTCTGCCCACTGTTTCTCAGCCTCATGTTATGTGCTGGCTTCCCCTGGAAGACTAATGAGGCAGTTGCCATGGTAACCGGGTGACATCCCTGTAGCTGATGCTAATACCATAGCTCCTGAAACCCCGTGCCTGTTTCTCTCTGTTTGGTAAATTAATAACATTTAAATTAAACATATTAATTTATTTCATGTCAATTAATTTGTATGTTAAGCGGCATGCTTGCATCGCCCTCCCCTCCCCCCAACACCCATTAATTAACTCCAGCCAAATTGGGACCACATCAGAGGAGTTTGCAATAGCTTTCAGCAAACTACAATTATAACATTCTGCTCCTATGTAGAAAGTAATCAATGTCAAAATAATTGCTTTTCACAGGTCTACAGTCAGCTGTCTTGTCAGATAGTTAACTTACAACTGTAACTGTTTGGATTTTTAAATTAAAAAAATATGTAGCCAAACTATTGGAGGGACAAGCAGGGACTGCTGATACAAATGGCTTGAATTTCATAGTGTCCTTTTTCGGTCATTTTTCTTCACGCCCAACCATCTCTAAGGCTGGCAATGACTGCACGTGGAAACGTAGGTTCCCATGAAGGTTAGCTGCAGAAAAGAGTCAGGCATGCCAGTGGCTTATCTGGCCCCAAGAGGACTTGTGCCTTTCTTTATTTTCTGTCTTTGTAGCGATGGTGGGAAAACTGGTTCCTTCCAATGAGATCACGCTCCCAGAATCTGCTGCTTGCTAGAGAGGCACAGACACTGCCAGACTCAGTGTGTGCCATGCTAATCTTATTGAAACAGTTTATCTCTTCTCCAACTCTCTCTGCACAGCTTTTTTAGCACACACAGGCCTCTTTTTCCAATCTTTGGGGCACAATTATTTATGGTAAAAACTGGGATCTGGGAAACGACATATTGGTGATCTTTGCAGATGCTCCAGACGGCTCGTTTTTCACATTTTGATTGGAGGTGGAGCTGATAAAAGGCTGATGGGTGGGCAAATACTCTAGGAATGATCAGATGTGGAACATTGCAAATGGAGCGTGCATGAGATCTCAAATTGTAGCCTGAGATACAATGCTGTTGATCCTGGAGCTCAAAGTTGTCTGCTCTCTAACTGCCTGGGCCTCTAAGTCTGGCAAGCTGGCTGGACATTAACCAAACAGCAGTCCTGTGAAATCTGCCACCATGTTGGTGCTGGGGATTATGAGAGCAGCTGGGGAGTTTGCCCAAAGCACGGTGGGGTTCGAGCTAAAACATGACTGTTCTGCTTTCTTTAACTTTGGTATTTTTAAAAGACATCCAGAGTGTTATGATTTGTGTATAGGCATGCCCCCAATACCTCATGCAGTCATAGGGTTTGTTCCGAGGTGGCTGAATTTAAGAGTGTGTGACTGGTTCATAGTGCAATGCTGGGATAAAGGGTGAGTGATTATGGAATCATTCCGATGTTTGGATTGACACTGCCCTAATCCCAGCAGTCTAAATACAATATAAAAGGAGCAGAAAGATGCTGGAAAGCTTCCTTGCTTGCTTTTGCTACCTTATGCTGCCATAAATTGTTTCTCCTCTGTGATTCCCTTCTTCCAAGTCACCCTGCCTTGGACTTGGCCAATTATGGACTGAAACCTGTACAAACTATGAGCTTTCCTCCACAGGTATTTTGTCTCAGCAATGAGAGAAAAGTAACTAAGACACAGAACAATGTGGAAATGCAGATTTACCATTCCTGTTATTGACCTGTGGAAACTTTTTTTTTTTTTTTTTTTTTGGAGAGAAGATCTCACTATGTAGCCCAGGATGACATCATTGGCTATTTTGGTCTTGAGCTTTCCATCCTCCTGCTTCAGGTTCCAGAATGCTGGGATTTACAGGCACATGCCACTGTGTCTGGCTTCTCTTTTGAATTTTTATATTCATTGAAGACATTTGTTCTTTATTGAAGTCAAAACGTGCCACATCAGAGGTAGCTCCTGCCCATGGGTTCCAGTGTTTTGCCTTGAAAAAAAAGAAAAACACAAACATACACACATTGATCTGTCCATTTATTTCCCTTCTCTTCCAGCTTGGACAGATGGATGTTCATTACTGGGGTAAAGAGTTGGAAGAATGAGGGCTCCACAGCTTACTAAGAATTTAATGACAGGGTGCTAAAATAAAATGACTTTGCAAATTTTATAAGTTTAAGGAGGAACTGCCTTAAACTTTGAGTGCAGAAAAATGGAATTCACAATCTCCTTTAAACCAGCAATTATGTCTCTTGACCTAGCAGCTGCCACCCTGTGGATATTGAATGAATATTTATTTTAAGGTCTTGCATTTCTTTATGTCTCTGAACAGATCTCTAATCTGTTTTGTGAACACCGTCTCTCTTAACTTGAAAATAGATGTGATGTCTTCCGTCCTCTAAGATATATCACAACTTGGTTGAAATGCCATTGTAGGCCGTTTGTGCCAGCTGGCATGCCACATTGGAGCACTAATATTTGGAGACATGACAATTGTTTGCTTCTAAACTAGTTATAATTAGCAGGCATTTACATCTCACAGCTGACTTTGGAGGCATGTGAAGAGGTGTAGCCAGAAACAATGTGCTGATGAATGACCAGGGCTTCAATAGAGTCTAGAGTTAATATAATTATGTACAGAAGTTGATGAGTGGTATAGGCAGGGTTCTCAGAATGATTAATTTCTGTTTCCTCCTCTCATCATGAGGATCCACGAGTTAATTCCTAGGTTAGATATGGTGGGATGAAGGACCTTCCATGAGAATGTTTCAGGGGGGTGTCATTTGTGTTCCACAGAGACAGAGAACTGGCCTCTCTGTTACAGAAACCCTTCGGGAAAGTTGTTGCTTTGGTCTTGTCTCATTTTCAAGGAAAATTAAAAGATATATTTTAAGATGGGGCTGTTTCCTCCCACAAATAAAAGGCAGAAAGCGTCCTCCCCTCACTCAATTCTGATGCTGGTTACATCTTTGCCTTAGCGTTGGAAAATAATGGAGTTGGGTTGTCATAGCAACACATCCCATGTCATAGTTTTTATTCCTCTATGCTAGTTTTATCTCAACAATTGCTGAAAGTTTCTTGAAACCCTGCTTCCAGGCTGAGAAGGCTGACAGCTTTCAGTGTGAGATGAAGCAGGGAACGCTGGACTTGCCTTCCTTCCTGGGCATTGCATACCGGGGAGAATTCTCCGGTCTCTGTGGGTAAGAGGAAAGCGAAAGAAGCTTGGTTTTCTCATTTGATAAGACTGTCTTTCTACTCCTAACATCTGCCTGCAACACTGGAAAAACTTTTATATCCAAATGAAATCACTTCTTGTTTTGCTCACTTGTGTGTGAGGTCTGAATGGCTGGCGGTTAGTGGGTACTGGTTCTTCGCTTGTTCCCATTGATATCTGTTCTTCCTTTCAGCCCTTCAGCCTGCTACTTTTTCTGGGGCTCCCTACCCCTTGGAAAGCAGCCTCCCATCCCTCATCTCCTTTCCCAGCCTCTTTTTAGGCTCCTCCCCTCTGGTCTGTCTAATGGCCATCAAATCTTCTTGGTTCTCACAAGAATAAACAATGGCTGTCAATCCTGTGATTTTTACATGGGTTATGTGCTACTTCAGTGTATAGTTGGGGAAACTGAGGCACCAGAATGTCAGACTACTCTCTCCATGTCTCATGACCAGGAATACAGGGTTCAAAATCAGGTCAGCTGGCCCAAGCCTGTGTTCCTCCTCATCTGCTGCTGGGCTGCAGCACCAGCCTTTTCTGTGCATGCCCAACACCCCACCTTGGCTCAGATTCCCACTGTCTCTTGCTGAGGTCACTGCAGCAGCTCCTGCCTTTCTCTCTCAGCCCATTTCTAATCCATTCCTGCCAGAGAGGTTGTTGTGTTTCTCTAATATTTCACACCTGCTTCCATGCTGGTGCAACTTTTACTAGACCCACAGTGCTGTTAAGGACTGACTTGAACTCCTTCAACTGTAAACAACCCCAGGGCGACCTGGCCTCTTCCTGCAGTGGTAATGACATTGGCCATGATCTTAATAGTGGTGAGAGCTCACATTTACTGAGCATGCACTCAGAGCCAGATGCAATCCCGGGGCCATCTCAGTGGGACCTCCCAGCCACTCTCACTGAGGCTGAAGGGGTTTCAGACAAGGACACTGTGACTTTGAGTTAAACCACTTTCCTCCGCTTCCTGGACTGTCTTTATCTCCAGCCTTTGCCTTGCTTTCTCCCGATGTTTGTTGAGTGAATGGAAGAACTTCATAGAAATGCCACATTTTTGCAAAATCTATCATCGCCACTGTTACAGCAGAGAAGAAAACAAATCTGGTAAAGCTGGGCGTAGCACAAACACTGAAGTGGAGAGAAACGGCACTTGAGAGCTATGGGTTGCTTTGCATTGTCTCTAGCCCAAGAGGTGATCCTAGAAGCTGACAGCAGGGTGACCAGTGGGGTGAGAGTCAAGCCAGGAGGCTCTGAGTACCAGCCTCCCCGGGTGATGCTGCTGTGAAGGTCTGGGGCAGCTTCTTGGGGCTGTGGACTTCTCCTTTTGTGCTTCTGAACCCAATCACAGCCACCGGTCTCCAGCTCTGCTGGTGGTGCAAGTCCCACACTGAGCAGACTTAGCACGGGACTCCAAGAGCAGGCTGCGAAAAAGCCCCACTGAAGAGCTTGTGAGTTTGTTTTGTCAGCCATGCAGAGCCACTGGAAGGTAGTTTAAAGCAAGGGAATGCCGCCGTATGCCTTATCTTGTCCCTTTGCAATGGGATGGAAATGAAATCCTTTGAGTCACATAAGAC
This sequence comes from Hydrochoerus hydrochaeris, assembly GCA_004027455.1. Lineage (NCBI taxonomy): Eukaryota > Metazoa > Chordata > Mammalia > Rodentia > Hydrochaeridae > Hydrochoerus > Hydrochoerus hydrochaeris. The sequence continues at coordinate 92,405 of PVLA01003274.1, read as the reverse complement.
CTCTCAGCCCACGGTAAAGCTCAGGTTCAGACTTGATCATAATAGCTGTGGCACAACTTTGAGAAGCTCATGTCAAGGAAAGCAAGTGAAATTGAAATTGAAATCCTGTTCTAGCAAAAACGGTTTCTTTCTACTTCTTCCTTTCTCACACACAGGCAAGGGAGTCGCAGAATTTGTAAAGAGAAGTAAACCTGGGAGGCAGTGTTTAGTTCTCTATTAACCCAGCCCTTGTTCACAGTCATGGAACCACCAGGTCTGTATTTCCTGCTGGGCCAGGCAGGCATGTCTGAGGGTGTATGTGTGCAGAAATCTCCAGGCTGGAACAAGAGAAGCAAGACTGCTACTTTGATTGTGTGTTTGCAATAGCTGAACTCAAGTATCAGCTATTTTTTAAAAATGTCATTGAAGGTGGGTGTGGTGGTACACAACTCTAATCCCAGCACTGGGGAGTCTGAGTCAGGAAGATTGCAAGTCTGATGCCAGCCTGGGCAACTTGGCAAGTTCAAGCCCAGCCTGGACTACATAGCAAGTTCAAAGCCAGCTGAGCTATATAGCAACAAACAAACAAACAACAAAAAGAATGTCATTAAATGTGAATCTTTTAAAAAATAAAAATAGATAATGGCTTCTTTTTGCCTTGATTATTCAAGCGCTGGGTCAGCTTGTACACAATGGCAAAGCTCAACTTAGATTCAGACCACAAAGGAAAGAAAACACGATTACAAGCCAGTTTAAATGTAGGAAGTTACACACTGGTGTTTCCTCTTGGCTAATCATTTTCCCTATGCATTTCAAAGCCTCTGCCAAGGTCCCCAAGGGCCAGCATCCATCATGGCTGCTCGAAATAGGAGAACATGGGTTAAGGACCGAATTGGTTAATTCCAATATGGCATCATTAAGGGAAGTGATTTCTCTTTCAGAGAGCCAAATTGGATTAATTATATGCATGTAAAGTATATTTAACAAGTGGCATAATTCAAAGCTGGGCTGTGCACAATTTGGTTCTTTGTTTTTCCACTGAACAAAGCACCTGCCATTTACACCCTGGATTCAGTGTGCTGGGTTTCAACAGTCTAGTGGCCATTAATGTTCACTGATGAGCTTTGAAACACTTTTTTATTTTCCTAGATAATATGCAGAATGCTATAGACCACTACTGGCAGAGTGAAGGCCTGAGCAGGAGAGCGAGTTCGTGGTTTAGTGCATGTTCTTAGCATCTGATGAGAGCGGAGAATGCCATTAATCCAATTATTCCTTGATGATCAGCTTGCTCTGTGTAATTAAGGGATGAGGCCCAGTTTGGCTGTGCTTCTTTCACCAGGAAAAGACTAGAGGGAATTATCAAGCGCTGAAACAGAGTTAGACTTTTGTTGAAAGCAAAGGCACTTATTGTGCAGGTGACAGTGGTGAGAGAGACCACAGGCCAGTGCTCTAGTGTTTGGCATTTCCCCCTGCCCATCACACTCTATCATTTGTTTGTCCTGCAGTGACATTGAGAGGTGCCACCACCTTGTAGTTTCTGGATCCACCAGCGCAGTATCTGATGGGGAAGGCAGACAGCAGGACAGATACTCCTACTCCAGTGTGACGGGCGGTCATGGTTGAGATTGCATTGTGATTGACAAAAATGAGCCAGTTCATATCACTTGAGAATATATGGTTTCCTTAAGGCCAAAGGCTCTGGTTCTGCAAAGCAGGAAATAACAGATACTTTACGGTAGAGGAAGTCTCCTGATGGTTCCCCAAAGTCCCTGGAGATGTCCAGTGGAATGAAACCCCAGCCTAACTTGGGGCTCTGCCCAGGGCTGGGGAGGTTGTTTGTCATTTCCATGAGGACTTTGGGACTCTCGGAGCCACTCGTTTCAATTCCTAGCTGGAGTTTCTGGCTGTCATACAGAAGGGTAAATTGGAGTCATTTGTAGGACAATGGATGGATCTTGAGATCATAAGGCAGATAGTTAATTATTGCATGAAACCCAAAATATAAATAAATTAAAGAGATGGGGAAAGAGAACAGGAGAAATAAAAAGATGGGGAAAGAGAACAGGAGAAGGTAGGAGAGGGTAGGGTAGAGAAGAGGAGGATAGGAAAAAATATATGTATATTTCCCAAAATGAATGTAATTAGGTATTGCCAACATATCTAATTAAATAAAAACCTACACCTATTAAAAGAAAAAAATATTTAAATCTAGTTTCCGGCTACGTGTATCTCCATCCACTCTTCACTTTGTTATATCTTCTGGAGAAGAACACCCTCCAAGCTGTGCACAGAGAGATGGAAGGTAACTGCTGGGTGACCCCTCCGCAAGATCAGGCTGTGGGCGTGTCTGGGGTCAACTCTGGGTGGATGTGAGAACAGAGGTCTTAGGAGGTGATTCTCTAGCAGGAATTCATAGAGCTTTTGAAGCTGGGTCTTACAGCAAGAAATGGAGCTCTCTGGGCACACTGTAGGCACATGAAAAAGAGAGAAGGAACCAAGGTATATCTTGTAAGAGGCTGGAGTTTCTCAGGGAAGGAGCAGAAGCTGAGATGGAGAGAAGGATCCGTGTCTTAATTTGCATAGTTATAGGACCAAGCCACGGGGTGAGCAGCGGGGAAAGTTGGCAGTTTGGGGTGGGGAGAATGAAGCTGAGATGGTAAAACCTCAAATGGGACAAAGAATCTGTGCTCCGATTCAGGCAACTCAGAGAGGGGGCTCCCTCATGTCCTGCACAGGCTGGTCAAATGTGTTACCGTTCTCTACACGGGCCCATTTGTTGGTTTAACCAAAAGCCTGCATGGTGGACTCTCTTTGGGAACATTACACATGCTGCAGAGAATTTAGAAAATGCAGTAAAATAGATATTTAAATGACCCAGACCCCCAAGCTCCATAATAACTCCTTGTCATTGGTTGGGGCCTGTTGTTTCTGCACACAATTTCTGAACAGAAATGGGATCACAAGGTAGATTATTTTCTAGCCTGCTTTTGCCACTGAGGACACCGTAAGCCTGTGTCCGTACTGATAAATACAGCTCTGGGATCCTAGTTTTAATAACTTCATGGTGGTCCTTATTAAGATACATGATCATTTATTTATCGGGGCTGTCTACTGTTAGACATTCAGTTTGTGTAAGAGGTGGCCCTCTCCCTGTCTCCACTGCATTGCACTTGTATCATGTCCACTGTGACCACCTAATGGGATCTTCAACTGGTACAGAAATGGCATTTCTGGTGCTTTTGTGCAAAGCAGAGACACCTCCATACCGACTTTTGTCTGAAGCATTTTTTCTTTCTGTCTTGCTGGCCAGTGGAGGCATATTGGCACCAAATTTAGAAGCCCATGGCCCATGATGTGTGGTCCAGCTCCAGAAGCCACAGTTGCAGGTCAGCTTTCAGGGAACAAGAGACTTTGATTTAGAAGTGTCCCTTCCCCTCCTCCAGCTATTTCCAAGAACCATAGCACAGAGGCAGCCCTCACCTTGTCACAGTAAATTTGGTGTGGTGGCAGCCTGGCTAGAAATACAGTACTGATGCTGTGGAGAAATGAAATTCAATTAAACATCTGAAGTCCCCCAGCCATACAGCCCGAGTTGGGATTTTCATTTGTGTCTGCACTCTGCAGACCTTGGCAAGTGAAATAGCGTTTCTGCACTTGTGAATTTGCTTGGGCTTTTCTCCAGCGGGCCTGCATTTGATGAGTGCTGAGGTTGTACTGTGTGCGTGTGTGCATGTGTGCCTTGGTGTGTGTATAGTTCCCAATGAGTACAGAAAGTTCCCAATTGATGCCTGTAGGTTTTAGATTCTGGTGAGAAAATGCCTCCCTGGGGAACCAGCTTAATGAGGGGATTGACTGTCTGCTGTTCATGTGACCCACAGTGAGAAGCTTGCAAAGGAGATCCTTCTAGGGAAAAGTATAACAAGTACACCCATCCATCCATCTAGCCATCCATCCACCCATTCCCCCATTTGTTTGTACATCTGTCCATCCACACACCCATCCACTCATTTGTCCATCCACCCACTCATCCATATATCTACTTATCCACCAATCCATCCTCCCACTCTCCTGCCCTCCTCCACTCACCAAACCATTCATTCATCTCCCCATTCATCCATTCATCCATCTATCTATCCATCCATCCTTCTATCCACTTACCCATTCACTCAACAATACCTGTTGCATATCTATTACATGTCTGTTTTAGGCACTTAGGACACTCACTAAACAAAAGTAACAAAAGTCTCTGCTCGCCTGCAACTTACAGTTAGTGATATGAGACAGACAACATGCTATGGGCGTAGGAAATGAATTAAATAGCAGTTAGAAGAAACTAAGGGGCATGAAGAAAACAGAGCGGGATGGGAGCCTAGCCCTGTGACTGAATGGGAGACCTGAGTTGTGACTGGTGGGTAGGAGGGCAGGGACTGATGCCGTTGCTAAGTTAACCTATGAGTGATGGTTTGAGGAGTGAAGAAGCTTAGCTGGGACTGTATCTGGAGGGCGAGTGTGTCAGGCAAAGGGGACACACACAGCACAGGGCCTCAGGAACATCCTGAGCGTTTAAGCAATGGTACCTGGTACAGGTTACAGCGGTGTCAGCTTGGGGGACAGTGAAAGGAAATGAGGACCGGGGACCATGACCTAACTGGTCCTGCCTGCTCAGTCACCTTTCGCCTGTCTACGAGAGAAGGGAGATGTTGGGAACCGAGTGCCAGCTTTAGACACCAGTGCCTTCCCCTCTCAAAGAGGGGCTCTGTCCTTCAGAGGAGGCTGGTGCACCGCCAAGCTCCTAACCAAGGAGGCTGCGGTGGGGAGGGGAGCCCACAGCGGGAAGCATTAAATGTAGAACCTGGGACTAGGAATAAAAACCATAGATTTGGGTTTGAATCCCCACTTTCCCACTTAGTTTATAAATCACCTTCCCTCAACCTCAGTTTTAATGTCTCAAAACATGGGGAATGATCTTAGCTGTTTGAGAGCCACAGTCTCTGTGGGAAATGAAACCCTAGCATCCGGACAAGACTGCAAGCTGCAGGCCACAGGCTGAGCCATTTCTGTCTCCTCTGTGCTCCTCCTGCCACCCCACATCTCCTTGTGCTCCCCGGACTCCCAGGGAAGGGTCGATCAGCTAATAAAAAGTACCTGCTAGGAGCCTGGCAAATTGTCAAGTTCCATACAGATGTGCTTTGTCATTGTTACCTTAGGTGAGGCTCGGAGTTCAATTCTGAGGTGACCCTGGCATCTCACAATACAATCTTGTGCACTTCACTCAGCAGTGGACTTTGAGCAACAGCTGGACCTTCTGCTGCTGAAGGTCACAGAAGAAATCGGCAGGACTGAGCACAGTCAATAGATTTTATCCTGGAGTGTACTTAAAGCTATTGTTTACACAGTATGGTTTAACAGTCACTGCCACATATACATTTTCCTAAATGATTTATGTTAACTTCCATGCGCGCTGCTGATCGATACAAGCGGCCCCGTATTATTGCATCCTCAGAGATTTAGATCAAACCTTCGTATCAGTGCACCCAGCAGGGTGAGTGACTTCTTTAGCCATCTTCTGCACAGGGGAAAGGAGAGAAGATAACTGTGAATTATCTAAATTTTTCTACATTGCTGTGTGCCCTGTTTCCAATCAATTCAAATAGACAAGCTTGTAGTGCAAATCTATTTCAACATCAAATTTCTGGCAATGATACTGACATGCATATTACCCTTAGGCCGGGGATTTTTATGTAAACGTTCAGTAAATCCTACTTGGGTAATAAAAGTAGCTGGGTAGACTTAGTGGAAAAGTGTGCATGTGTGTGTGTGCATGTATGTGTGTGTACGTGCATATGTGTGCAGGGGCGGGGGGAAGAAGTGGAATCATTTTTCTGCCTGCGATTTTTTTTCTGCCTGTGATATTTTGAACTGAAGAGATTTCATGTTTACCTGGCCCCAGCAATAAACTCAAACCTGCTGGAATCATTTCCATCAAATGTGAGGGCCCTGAAATAGCACTCACATCTGACCTTTTCAGTTTGAAAACAGCTGCCTCCAGCAAGAAATGGAGGCTTCTGAGAAGGAAGGGCCCCTGGGAAGGGGGTGGAAGGAGCTGGTCGGGAACCTTCCAGCCCTGTCCTTATGGCCAGGGGGGATACAGGGCGGGGTGGAGGGGCTGCTTCCTGCAAATTCCAGCAAACTGGAAAGCCTGGGCAGGTGTCCTGGAGTCTTTAAGGAAATTGCTATTTCTGCTCATTTGGGTCAGCTGACTCTCTCCTGAAAGGTGGGGAGTTAACACAACAAATCGCATGTTTAAAACATAGAGCAGACCTACTGTTTTTAAAATGATTTTTAAAAAAATTTTCAGCGAAGTGATTTGTACATGTAATTTAAATATCAGATAATGTGGAAAGGTTTCTAAGAGTAAAATAGAGCCCCCTCCCCTTGGTATCTCCTGTCTTGCTCTCTGGAAGCAGCCACTTCTGAATTTTTCTTTCTTAAAAGCTGTATCGTCTGCCATTTGCTTCCCTATAGCTAAATTACATCGGTATATGAATGATCGGTTTTGGATGATGTCTGATGCTTTCGTCTGATGCAGTGGTGATCACTTCTGACTATTTCTCTTTTCCTTCTTTCTGCAGCTCCCACAGGATAATTCCACACTGGGGTCACTATCGCTGTTTGCATTATTATAACTGTGCAAATAGTTTACTGCAGATTCTGGAAGTACATAATGATTACACTTCCATGATGACATTTCCTTTCTTTCCAATTTACTAATTCAATCTTCATTTTCTCTGTTCCTGGCTTTGTTTTCAGTCTTAGTTCTTCTGTATTTTCCAACAGTTTGGAGGAGGTCTCTCAATGTAATTTTCTACTCAGCAACGCCTGTCAAATAATCTGTCAGTTCTGGTGTTTTCGCTCCTTGACCTCTCTCTCCCATCCGCTCTTCTCTGGTGGGAAAGCTCGGTAAAATGCATAGCCATCCTTGGGGTCTCCTTTCCCTGATGCTGGAATTCCCTTGGCTTCTATTGACAGATCTTTCCTTGACCAAATTATTCATTTTTCTTGTTTCCTTTCCTCTGTTAGTGGACCATTTTTTCCTGTGGTATCCTATACAGTGCGTGGGAAATAACTTACACGCAACTTTGTGTGCTGAAAGGTTTTGTTTCTTCCATACTGTGAAGGACAGTTGAGGTGGGCATGAAAGTTGAACTCTTTTTCCTAAGAATTCTGCAATCACTAATTCATTGTTTTCTGACTCTGGTGGCATTGGTAAGAAGTCTGATATCTGACTGATTCCTTGGTGTGGGATATCTTAATCCACTCTGGGTAAAGAAGATCTATCTTCTTTTAGAATCTTCTTTGTCTCTAGTTCTGGAGTCTCATGTTGATGGATATTTGTGTGGGTTGGCTCCCTGTCTGGTACTAGGATGTTTTCTGGTATTGTTTCTTTGCTAATTTGCTTTCTATGGTTTTCTCTGTTCTCACTTCCTAAAAATAGTTTAGTCACCTCTAGGACCACCTAGATCAAACTTTTAAGTTTTAATTTATCTTCTCCCATTTTCTCTCCTTTTCCACTTCTTTTCTGGAAAATCTCCTCAGCATAAATGTCCCAGTGGCTGGCAGGGCCTGATTTGTTGTTGTTGTTCTGCATGGCTTCTGGTCCCATGGCACCCTAAGAGTGGGGAGGGGTTCTCAAGACCCTGAGTTAAGGGGCTGCCAAGAGCACTGCGAGGCCAACAGCTCTTTTTTTTTTTTTGGTACCGGGGATCGAACTCACTACCTCGTGCTTGCCAAGCAGGTGCTTATGCCACTGAGCTAAACCCCTGGCCTGGCCAACAGCTCTTAATCCAGACTTCAGCACCCTCTCCCTGTTCCAGGGCCTCCACTCCACTGAGCTCCCTCAGTCAGCATCTCTATCATTGGGAGGTGGTTTATAAAAACATCACGGATAAGTGGAACAGGAAATCTAACCCACAGCTTTCCTGTATCCATCAGGAAGCACTGGTCCAGAGAGGACAGGAAACCCACTGGAGTCTTTTACCATGAACAGATTGGTATGAATTTTGAAAGTAGGGACTCTGGACCCAGCCGCCTGAGTTGGAATCCAAGCTCTCTCACTTTCTAATTGAGCCACACTCCTTGTCTTAAATCACATAGTCCATTGAAACGCATTAATGAGATAATGTATTTCTAAATCAGAACAGTAAGTGGCACATAGTAGGCAAATCAAAACAATGTCTACCATGACTGTTATCCATGGTTAACTGATAGCAGACTCTAGGTTAGTACCCATGCTCTCTAATTCCAATCTAATGCACACTCAGGAGCCAGTCAGTAGCAGGGTGCATACATGTATGGACTCTCAGCAGTTTCCAGCCAAGCTCTGTCACTTTTGAGGCTGAATTTCCATCCCCTGATCACAATTCCTGCTTACAAATAGCTTTGATATGAGATTGTTAGTGGAAACAGGAAGATGTGCCATCCAGAGAGCTAAAAGTTTGTACAGAAAATATACAAAACCCATTTTCCCTTATGGTCCTCTTTGGAAAGGAGTATGCATACTCAAAAAATTAGCTTCTGTGGTCTGGTTGAAAATCATCAGCAACTTGGTAAGAAATATATTAGGAATGATGGCCAGGAGGGTCACGTAATTATGACTCGGAAGAAACACCATCTGCTGCAGGTTCCTTGAGAGTCATCTTTGCTAAGGTATGCTCTTTCTCACTAATGGAAAAACTGATGTAAAATCCCCATCCCAGATGCAACCAGAAAAAACATTCCTGGAGCTCTAAAGTAGGGAAAAAGTCATCCAAAGAATGTATAGGGGATGGTACCTTTAAGGCTTTCTGTTGTTCAAAGGTACATGCATATTTATCTCTGAAGTAAAAAGAAAGAAAGGAAATACGAGAAAAGAAAGAGGCCCAAAGGTACATACGCATGATCCAAATACACTCAAGTGTCACATCTTGTCTGCTGCCTTTGACGCTAAACAGAAGTCATATTTTTCTCCGGCTTGGAACTTTGCTTGCCAAGATTATTGAAGACAGCTGCTTTGGTCAGATCCAGTGAGAGACGCCACACAGTCCTGTACTGTAATTATGCTGGGTGGCAAGGGTTCATGGAATAAGATAGAAATGACACTGTGTCGGGAATAGCTATCCTCTGCTGCCTCAACTACACTCACTGAGTTTCCCGGAAAGTGGGTGTGGCCAGGCCCTTGCATTGCTCATGGTCCCTTGTGTTTGTAACTGGCAGCCACTAAACTGTCCTGTTAATTCCAGGGCAAGTATTATCCATGATAGCCGTTTTACCAGGATGTTCATTCCTATCGGGAGGAGACAATATGCAAGCAATCTTGTATTGTTATAGGATGCTCCTGGGCTGGGGTGCCTAGGGTATTCTTTTTGAGCCAGTTTTCTCTGTCCAGTAGTGTCTTGGTTACTTTTCTCTCATTGCTGGGACAAAATACCTAACACCCCAAATTAAGGAAGGGAAGATTTATTTAGCTTACAGTTTTTGGACATTTCAGTCCATAATCAGATGGCTCCAAGGCAGGATGGCAAGGCACTGGGACAGCACTGCAAGGCAGCAGCCGGAGTCAAAAGGGCAGAACAAGCCTCTTTTCCTCCCTTATATTCTACACTGGTCATTCCCTCCCTCCAGGGTGGGTGTAGCACTCACAAAATCTCTGTGCCCTCTGCTTGCACAGGATGAGGATATTTATAAAGTAAGGATCCTGGCTGAGTCTCTCAGTTAAACTTCTAAACTTCTCAAGTTGACACAATTTATCAACCATAACAAGTGGGTCTACTTTACTTATACCTGTGCTCCATTGCTTATCCATCCATCCACACATCCAGCCAGTCATCCATCTAGCTAGCCATCCAGCCAGCCATCCACCTACCCAATCAGCCATCCATCTGTCCATCCACCCACCTACCTACCCACCTACCCACCCACCTATCCATTTAATTATCAGCCATCCACTTGCCTACATATTTATTTTAAACTCTTTGTTTAGAAGCAATTCTCATTAATTCCTAATCAGTACTTTGGGCTAACTGTTATAATAGAATTGAACCTGGTGGTGCACCCAGGTGAGATCTGGGTTGGAAGCATGGATACCATTTCTCTCTCTCCATTTCTGTCTCCTGAAGCATCGTGACAGAGTCCTAACTCTAATGAATGCATCTTTCATAACCCATGACCTCACCATTTGCCTAATCCTCAGTTTCCATTTTATCCTCAAATATGTCTCAGTCTTCCTGACTTCTGGCTTGGACATGCAGGAGCCATTGTAAAATGACCCCCTAGATGTCCCCAGTACTGCTCAGACACTTCAAAATGGAAATCGTCACCCTCAAACCTCACTCCAAACCAGCAGTTTCTCTTCTACTTTCGATGGTAGAATGGCCACTGCTTACTGGTTTCCCCTGCCCAGAAATTGAGACTGGCTCCTTATAGGACTTCTGCTGCTCATAAAGAGAACAATTAAAATCTCAGAGCGGGAAGCCCCACAGAGGGATCCAGGGGTCACGTCCAGGGTGAGTCCATCTAATGACCCAGTGCCTCACGATTTGGGTCTGGAGCAAGCTTGACTGATCTCTAGCTGTATGATTTGGGCAAATTACTTAACCTCTCTCAACCACAAAACTGGAAAATATCTACCTTGCTAGGCTGTGAGGATTAAATAGCATATATTTGCAAGTATTTAGCATAATGCCCATCAGGGAGTACGTGCTCTGTGAATGTTGGCTCCCCCTTTTCATCAAGCTCTGATTGGCTCTGGCGAAGTGTATCTTGGTGTGTCTGAAGCCTGTCTCCTCTTTTCTGTGACTACATTCAGGCTTCTACTGCCTGGACTATTTTCACCGCATCCATCAGCAGCAAGCTCGATTCTCCAAAATACCTATTGACCCCATCAGTGACAAGCTGTTGCTCCCCAGAAAGCTCTCTGTCTTCCAGCAAGGACTGGGTTGCCTGTGATAGCCAGGGACACCTCAGCTCTGCTCAGCCCTGCAGTGCCCATCCTTCCTCCCTCCCCCACTGTCTTATCTCTTCCCCTTTTGCTTTTAGCCTTCTCTCTCTAGCTCAGTTGATAGTGGTTGAGACTTTCAATGTCCAAGAAGTTTTCTCTGGCTCTGGGATGATAAAGAGGGAGGGTAGGCAGGGTTTTGCCCTCAGAGAGCTCCAAAGAGAGAGATAGGGAGCAACAAGCGTTAAACTGCAGCTGTGACAGTGCTATGTGGAGGGTGTGACGTGGGAAGGACATTTGACCTTGTCAGGTTCCACAATGACATTCTGAATAAAGTTCTTTGCCTTGACTGAGGAGTTAATCCAGCAAACATAAAGGGGAAGGGACTGTGTGTGTGTGGACACATGTGTGTGCATGAGTGTGTCTGCTGCAATGTGAGGCACTGGTCACTTCCCTAATGACCAACTCAGCAGCTGAGCTAGGTCAAGTCCCCAGCCTCAACTCAGCTTCCTCCTTGCCCATGTCTGTGAAGCCATCCCTAGGGCAGACCTGTCGCCTGTCCAGCTGACCATGTAGTGGCCAGACTGTTCTCTGGGGCTTCTGAGAACTTCTCTCCAAGCTCACAAGCCATGGCCAGCTCCATTTCCCCAGAGCAAAGCAAGGCATTGCAAACATTGTCTGGAAAAGCCATAACGAGACATTCTAACAAAAAGCACCCTTCGGTTGAGACTACTGCAAAAGTATGTTTTTGCTGGTAGAAAGAACCAGAGCTGGATGCTAGCTAAGGGCAGAAAAGTCAGGTTTATTTGGTACCTGAGAGGCTTCAGTGATATGGAGCTCAAACCTGACAGGATCAGGACAGCTGGAAATTTAAACTCCAGGAACAGAGGAGAGAAGCATCAGTCTTTTTGAGCCTTTTCTGTCAGCTGCCCTTGGCTGTAGTATTTCAAAACTGAGTCCCTCCCCACATCAAAAATCCAATACTGGGGCCATGGATTTAGCTCAGCAGTGTAAGAACCTGCCTGACAAGTGCAAGGTCATGAGTTTGATCCCTGGTACCAAAAATAAATAAATAAATAAATAAATAAACAAACAAACATAAATAAATATCAATCCAACACTGATTAGTGAGTATGGTGGTACACACCTGTAATCCCAGCCCTCAGGAGGCTGAGACAGGGGAATTGCCACAAGTTCAAGGACAGCCTGGGCTACATAACGAGTTCAAGTCCAGACTGAACTGCATATTGAGACCCTGTCTCAAAAAGAACAAAATAAAACACAACAAAACCAAACCAAAGCTGGACTTCAGGATACTCATCCAAGAAGTATTTGTTTACACTATGCTTTATGTTGCCCAGGCGTAGCCACTGCCATCCAAGTCACGTGGGCTGTCCCGTGGGAGCGGATCACCAAAATGGTATCCTATGGTGTTTACCAGCTACTTGACTGAAAAAGGGCAGAGTTCTGAGAGGCTGAATGAGCTGGGTGGGGCAGCTGCTCTGAGCCCCCTGAGCAGCTGGTGTATGCAGGGAAGCTAGGGAAGCAGAGCACCAGTGGTGGGTGCCAGCCCTCTCTGTCAGGGTGGGGCGGGAGGCTGAGAGCTTGGCTGGGGGTGCAGAAGCTGTCTCCTGTGCAGGGTGTAACACTGGCACAGAGGCCTGAAGGAAGCAAGGTGTGTTCATCCCCAGGGAGAGCACAGGCCCTCAGCAGCAGGACCAGCCAGAGAAATGCTCCTACGGCCACCTGCAGATTGGCAGGGTCAGCGTGGTTTTCCTGTTTGTGGAATACCTATGTGGTCCTGGGGACAGCCAGAGCCTTAGGTGACCCCAGCTTCTGATATCCCTGCATGTGTATGTTCCTATCCCACACAAAAGTGGACAGGACATATGGCCTGCTTCTGACCCATGGTGCATAGCCTATGATTGGCTGTCAGGTGGCACAGGTGATAGTGTTGCAGAAAAACCAGTATCAAACTGGATGGAAGACTTTGCCCAGCAGTGGTTGACTGGTGACTGGGAGACGGCTGGGGGACATCTCTGAAGACCTGAGGATTGAGCAGGAGTTTTCTTACACACTGTCCCTGATGTCTCTCCTATAGGGCCCAGCCTATCTTCTCCTCAACGGACATCACAAAAATCCTCCCTGCCCTTGACTGTAGAGGACCATTTCTCTTTTGTTTCCTTTCATCCGTGACTTTTCTTAAACAGTGGCACCTGCCAAGTGCCTGGTACTGTCTGTAGGGCTCCTTGATATTATTTAGAGAATTGGACTCCTCTTCCACCACCGTAGCCACTTCCAATGTCCAGCTTATTTCCTGCAGCTCCCTGTAATCCTCTTGCAAGCCTGCCAGGGTGTGCCTGAGCCTTGAGCATTCACCCCCAACAGGTGTCATTATACAGGACTCAAGACAGCATCACATGGCCCAGTTGTATCAAAGGTCCTAGTAGTGTGTGTTCCTGGCTCACATAGAGCTACTTCCTGCATCTGTGACAATGGCCTTCAGAGAGTTCCCACGAATACTCCTAGGATAACTTCTGAGTGCAACTCAGACCATGCCCTAAACCTTGTATGTTAGTAGCTATGTAGGTTTGTGTTCCAAATAGAACCCTTTTGGAAGTACAGTAGGCTGTTTGTCTTGGTTACTGTTCTTGCTGCTAAGACAAAATACCCAACACCTACAAGTTAAGGAAGGAAAGGTTTACTCAGCTCACAGTTTTCATGGTTTCAATCCATAATCTGCTGGCTCCAAGGCAGGATGGCACATGGCAGAGGGGCAACCATTAATGTCAGTGGAAGACAGCAAAAGCAACAAGGTGAAGAGAGGATGAAACTCTTTATGTCCCTTATATTATATGTACTCACACCTTAATCCCAGCACTGGACCAAGAATCCATGTCATATCTGAAAGCCCACCCCCATGACTGCACGAGGCTTTGCAGGGACACCTAGACATGAACCATAACATTGTTATTGGTGATATAAGGACAAAACTAGAGAACAGCAGACTTACAGACATTTTATAGAAGTTAACAAATCTACTTGACCACATATGACTTAATACATGTAACCAATTAAGTAATTACCTGCTATCAGCCTTGTACTTCCTGTGTGCAAAACATATTTAAACTAAACTCTAAGCTGACTCGGGGCTGGTGATTTGGACCCTGACTCAGCCACCCCAGCCCATTGGCATTAAAAATAAAGTTGGCTTCCAGACTTCTTGATATAAAGAGTCTTCCACTCATTTTAATATTGGTTTTTCTGCCACAGTGACACTAGGGTAAAAGGCATAAAACAAGGCTGTTTTGGGTAAACTAAGTCTTCCTACATATGTTACCCAAATTCTCTTGTGTTCCTAAATGTGATCTTCTAATCTTGCTGTTTAATACATGCCAATTGAACCCAGAATGTAGAGCCAGGACATGTAGCTTCAGAGCTCGTCTCTATTTGACACCAGTGGTATAAAGTTTGACAAGTCAATGAATATCTCAAAGTTATACATTTTTCTCTTAAAGAAAATTCTAGAAGGATAGTGGGGCCAAACGGGCAGTCCCAGGATTGGATATGAGATTAACCCTGTTGGTTTTCAGAAACCCAAGAGGTTCTGGACAGTGAATAAGCCCGTGGTCATGTGTGGGGGTAATGGTTGCCATGGGGTGCTGTGTGGCAGTGGAGAGACCCTTCTACCCATGAAAAAGGGAGAGAATGAAAAAGGAGTGTGGGGAGGAGTGTGGGGCAGAGCTTTATGGAGAGGTAGGAACCTCTAAGCCATGTCCTGAAGAAGGAATAGGAGATTCCTAGACAAAGGTCAGAGAGACAGGAGGAAGAGAGAGACACACAGAGGGGCAAAGGGAGCAGAGGCCAAGCCGCTAAAGAAGCATGGCTCGCCTGATGGACTGCAAGTAGCTCAAAATAATTAGGACATTGAACTCTATGGAAAAAGTTCCAGAACAATATGTGAGAAAAGGCTCAAAAGGAGGCAAGCAGGCCCACAGCCTGAAGGACCTCAAATGTCTTCTCAGGATGTTTTGAACTAAGGGTGTCAGGGAGTTTGACCAGGTATTCACATTCATCTTCCTCAGCAGCAAAAACCAACTCCACCGTGGTAGGAACTGGCCCATCCTATTTCTCAGTGTTCTCAGTTGCCCTGAGCATAGCCTAGAGCAGGTGCTTACTAAGTGTTTGTCAAAAGGATGAGTAAACAAAAGGTATCGAGGAGGAGCCTGAACTCGACTTGCCTGTTGGCAATAACACATTAACGCAGAGTGGGGAATGGCTGTGGGATTCGAGGACCGGAAGTGAGAGGTGAGGAGGCTGTGTAGATAGCCAATCACCTTTTACCACATAGACGGACTGGATAGGAGACAACCATGGGCTGCTATGTTGTGGAATTCCCATAGAGATCAGTGTGGAGATGGAATTCCTCAGAAAAAGGCCCTTATTCCTCCAAAGCTTCATTAACACGGCGTGGAGCATCTACGTCAGGAAGGCGTGGCACCTCACTCTTAGAAGAGGCAGGGGGGAGTCTGGGTGGCTTCATGGGCACTTTTTTTTGCAGAAATACCAACACAATGACTATGATGATGGGTGTCATGGGGCTCCCTGATGAGCAGCACTAGGGAGAAGAATCAGAATGAGTACTGAGGGTATTAGCCACCAAAGAATGGGATAATGAGAGGTCATCCCTGAACCATGGGAACGGGGTCAACTGGGGTTGAACTTTTTGTTCTTGAGTTTGACACAAAGACAGGGATAGACCCAAGAGCAAAACGACCATCCTTGCTCCTGGCACCCCAGAGAGTCTGTCCTTCAGCTGCTTTATACTTTGTCCAAAGGCCCACTAAACAATCACCCATCCTCCAAGGTGCTGAGTTGGACACAGGGGCATTGCAGTTTCTAAATGGAACCTTTTAAAAGGCTTTGATAGGGCTTTGTGTGATGGATGGTTACAAAGCCTTGTTTATTCAGGCAAATTGAAAGCAAGGTCAATCTGAATGACTGTGAAAAGCTGAACTGGCTAATTATTTAAAATAACTTACACATGCAAGTCATTTGTTCCATAATCTAGCAGATAATTATTGAGCACCTACTAAGTAACAGACTAAGGGTGGGCTGTGGAAATCAGACATAAACAAAGTAGACACAGCCTCTCTGCTTGGAAGCTTAGAGACTAGTATGAAAGATAAGCAGTAATGAAATGATGGCCAAATCAATATGATAATTAAAAACTGATCAGCGTCACAGAGGAACAGTTCAGGGAGTCAGGGCATCACCCAGCAAGGAAATTTAATAGAGTCTGGGCATGAGGTCATGTTCAGGGAAGGCAAATCCAGTGAGGTGACCTTTAGCTGACACACAGAGTGAACCCCATTAATGGGTGGTTCAGGGT
This sequence comes from Hydrochoerus hydrochaeris, assembly GCA_004027455.1. Taxonomy (NCBI): domain Eukaryota; kingdom Metazoa; phylum Chordata; class Mammalia; order Rodentia; family Hydrochaeridae; genus Hydrochoerus; species Hydrochoerus hydrochaeris. The sequence continues at coordinate 76,059 of PVLA01003274.1, read as the reverse complement.
GGGCCAGTAGAGGTCCAGCCAAGTCTGTTTCTGTGAATAGATGGGAGGCGGCTGTAAGTGATGTTTGATAAGAAGGAAATCACAGAATGCTTAAAAACATGTTCTCCTGAGCAAACCCAATGCACACGTCTTTTTCACCGTTGTTACTTTGGTTGCCTGAAGTTCCACCATCAAATCCAAATTACTGCCATTGGAACTAATGGTCTTTTATTTATTAATTCAGCCTTTTATATTGCGCTTGTGCTTGCCTACCATATATCAGCTGGAGAACCAGCTGTGCAGGGCTGATGGTGATGCATACAAAATATTCTTGCTGCCCTACAGAAGCTAACGTCCTAATCAGGAAGCTATAACCCAGTCATTCCCGAATAGCTGAATAGCAGTATTGCCCAACATTTCAGTCCGTTGAGGACCCTCCAAGCACTCTTTTGCATAACTAGAAAGTAACAGTAGCCATAGTTATACTGAAAAGATGAACTATGACTAACTAGCTCTGTTGACAGTAGAATCTGAGCTCAAGTCATTTTCTTCCTTTGTCCTTTCTTTTATACTAATGGGAGTTGAAACCGGGTCTCTGCACTGGACAGCTTCTTCAGCCCCTTTTCATTTTAAGGTAGAGTCTAGCTAAGTTGCCCTGGCTGGGTTTGAACTTGAAATCCTCCCACCTCAGGTTGTCAGACAAGTGGGATGGATTACAGCCTTACTATACTCTTGTCTCCCTTTGTTTAGAGTGAACATCAGCTGTACATGCAAAGAGGTATTGCCGACCAGTGCCATTCCTTTATCACTAGCTCTGGAGGGTGATGTTTCTGATAGTCTAATTGCCACCTCCTGGAACCACTGCTTTTAGAGTCAAAAGTTCCCAAATCACACCATCCATGCAGAAGGACTTGTTTATTTATCTTGCAGTGCTGGGGATGGAATGCAGGACCTTGTGCATGCCAAGTCCATACTCTACCACCGAGCCACACCCCAGCCCCCTGCAGAAGTACTTAAATGTCAGTGATGGTAGGATTCATCCAAAAGTCATCCAGTAGACTAGAGTTAGGAGTGGAGTTTCTGGAAGAGGGAATAGTCCACGAGTACTGAGAACAGGGTGAAGGCAGATTTAGATCTTCGTGTATGGAAGGAAAAGGGGCCATGTTGGTGATGGAGGTACAGGGTCTGTGGGAGATGGGTAGGGGAACCCATTGGTGGGTTTTGGCAGGCAAGTGATATGGTCAAAAGCAAAATGGGTTTCCTTTCCCATTCAATTTCCTACTTCTGTGTTGGAGCACATAGAGGCCAACCCTTCCCTTTGTGTCCTGAATGCTGCATGATTCATGTATCTGTTAGTGTTTTGGGATGCAAGCAATAGAAACCAACTCTGGCTGACTTAACAGGGTGGTTCTCACTGAAGTACATGCTGTCACTCACAGTGTGGCAGGCAAAGCTGAGGAACAGGTGGCCGGAGAGCTCCCCAGGCATCCAGGAACAGAAACTCTTTGTGTCTCCCCCAGGGTGGAGTGTTTCCAGCTCTGTTCTGCTCTGCGATTCATGTTGCCAGAGGGGATCTGTGAGTGGCTGGTGCCCCTGAAGGCCTGGCAAGGCTGGGGTCTCCTGCTAGATGTGGGGGAAGTTTGTGAATTCTCAGTGGAAAATCAAAATACTGTTAGCGGACTAGGCACTGTCCTCATCCTCTGGTGTCTGCCTTAACTGGCAAGATTTGGCCAATCACACAGCCAATCCAGCCCTGCTGCAGCCTCTCAGCGCTGGCTAAGAGGAACTGCCATCCAGGGCCCATGCTGTAGAGGGCTCCACCTACTGAAGTCACCAAAACACAAGGACTTTATTTGTTTTAGTTTTGTAAGGAAGCATTTTAAATGTTTGGCACATATCTGAGCAAATAAGCATTCTGGTGCTGGGCAAGCTGCATGGGGTTTCCCAGGCCAGGGAGTGTGGGACCAAAGGCTTGTGGGTAAGAGGCCATCAGAGGTGCTGCCTGGGAATGGGAGAAAACATGAGTACTCTCATGAAAGCTAACTGCCCCAAGCCACCCAGACAATTACCCCCAGTGACTGCGCTTCTCCCCACCTCTGCTTGGCAAGTACAGTTTGTGGACAGGAAATCATGCATTAATAGAGGGAAAACTACCAATAGGTCCTGTGGAACTTGCCCAAGTGAGTTTGTACCCCAGGTTTGCAAGATCCAATCATCTCTGCAGCCCTGGTTCCTGCCTCCCCAACTCCTGCCCTGCCCTGTCTCTGTACCTGCTGCTCAGGGTGTCAGCAGACAGCGAGGGGACAGCATGACTCCTGTAGCCTTCAAGTCAAGAGGGGACAAGCTCTGGGCCTTGGATATATCTTGATTGCAACCTTTTCTTATTTTTGGTATAGCAGCTCAAACACAGGGCCTTGTGTATGCTAATAAGTATCAGTCACTGTGCTACACCCCTCCTCTTTTCTTACATTCATTTTTCAGGTTTTGAGACAGGGTTGTGGTAAATTGCCCAAGTTATTCTTGAACTTGCAATCTGCCTGCCTCTGCTCCCCAAGGAGCTGAGATTCCAGGGCCATGCCCCCGTATCTGACAGATTTTAACTTGTAAATGTTTAGATGCACAGAATGTGGGGTGTCATTTGTATCCATGTCCCGGAGCCTGTGACATTAGAGGAGACCTACTCTGATGACATCACACTTCAGGTAGAATTTTGGGCACCCGTGGGAAAAGCATTGCAAAGCCTCTTGAAACCACACCGTGGTCAAAGGACAGAGGATCTGGGCAGGTGATACTCGAGGGTGAATTTTTGCTGGCATAGTCTGGGCAGGCTTGACCTTAGAAGAGAAGGCATAAAACTTTCCCGTTAGCATGCACACAGCAAAAACTAGACAGGAATAGGAAGAAAAGAGATTCAGGGCGAAAGAGGCTAATGCATTTCAAAACAGGTACTGCCAAAAAACTGCTCACCTTGGAAAGCTAACAGCACGATTTGAATCTTTTGTTTTTCTTCTCCTATCTTTCTAAGCTCGCGTAAGCTACTGCTATTCTAAAACCCTGGGCCAAAGCAGAAATGCATTTAAAAAAGAGAGCCCTGAAGAAAAGCTGTTTCAAATAGTACATAAGAGTAAGCATCTGGTCTCCCAATTACATTAGCAGGTTCCAGTCCGGGCATCTGATCCCAAGTCCTCTGAACTTGTTTGAGGGTCGATAGCTAAGAGGTGGCCTTGGCATTTTCCTGTCAGTCTACAGCTCCGTTGCAAATAAGCTAGCGATTGATCTCCAAAGAAGAAAGGGAAAGAGCTTTAAAAGTTCCATTTGTGGGGGAGGGAGAGTTGCTGTCTTTTGCTCAGTGACCATGGCGCATGGCTTTGCTTTTCTGGACAGAAGAACAATTTTTATGATCAGAACATGTTTTTTGGTCCCTTAATCTTCACAAAAAGTTGCATAAGGGATCCAAGCTGTGGGCCATTTGCTTTAAACGTTGCATGGCACCTCTTATTTCCAGCCCCAGAAGGTGACAGTGCTGCCAAGCTCTTTGGGTAAATACCAATGACCCTTGGTGCAGTTCTATGTCACTTTCCCTGAGACCTCCCCAACTGGGTACTGCGTTAAGTGGGTTTTTGACTAAGTTCTGCCACCTGAATAGCAGCGTCTCAGCACTCAGACACGGAAATGCTCGCCAGCCTGTGCCTGGTTCAGCCGGGGCTCTGCTGGCCTGGTGGGTCTCGGTTTCCTTCTTGTGTGGAAGAAATAATAAGCCAACTTGGCATAAATGGTACCGCACTAAAATGCCTTCCCTGACCATCAGTCTCAAGGCTTCCTCTTTGCCTCCAGCCCCAGGGCTGTGCTTTGCATGTGGCTTGTCCTCCAGGGCTCACATGTTGGCGTCTTGGTCCTTGGGGAAGTCATTGTGGGTTCTCAGAAGTACCAAGGTACTTAGTTCTCAAGGGACCCTGGATCAGTTCTGTCAAATGAGTTGTTTTTCGAAGAGCCAAGCTGGCCCTTTCCCTTGCTCTGGCTTTCTGTCACAGGGTACAATCTGTCTCTCATGCACAAACTAGGAACATTGTGATATCCTCTGCCATGAGGTCCTTACAGAGTGAAGCCATGCCATACCCTTGAGCCTCAAGAACTATGAGCTAAATGAACCTCTTTTCAAGTCATCTAGCCTCAGGTATTTTATTACCACAACAGAGAATAAACTGATGCACCAGTTCCTGGATGACGATCACGTTACCCAGTTTTATTTCCTCCATATTATAAACCACTATCCATGCTTATGTATTTTCCCACTTCTTCTAACCTTCTCAAAGAATGTCAGATCTGTGAGCACAGGGACCTTCTCTGTCTTGGCCCCATTGTATCCCTCTGGTCTATCACAGTGCCCAAGGCACTAAGCACACATTTCTTGAATGAATGATAGAACTCTTCCCCATTCTTTCCCTCAGTGGGTTTTACTGTTGGGGCATGACAGATAGTCTGACACTTTCTCCATTCTTTGGAGAAATTGGTGACAGCTGTTTTAGATGTGCTGGTGAAGAGAATAAAGCTGGAAAATTATTTCATGATGTTGCCTACAACTGCAGCAGTAGATCAGATTTCTGATCAGCCCCTCTCCATATGCCAAAGCCCACAAAGTTTACACATCTCGCTGTGTCTGTGTCTCCTGCTGGACTGTGATGTCCTCCAGAGGAAGGACTCAGGTCAGTTCATCTGGTGTTTGCAGTGTGCATGGCACAGTGCCTGGTCCTCAGTGCAGACTTTGCCAACACTTGCTAAATAATCTTTGCTCTTTCTCTGCTTCTGCCCTGGCACCTCCATGCTGCTTCCTGGCTTCTGGATTTGACTCATTAGGCACCCAGGACTCCTCTGATGGGTCAAATCCAACCCAGCCAAGAAAGAATATAGATGATAGCAGGGGATGAAGTGGTGCAAACTCTTGGATGTTCTGGAGCCACCACAGCTGTGCCATGGCTCCACGAATGTCCCCTCAGATCCTGGTTGAGCCTTGCTTCAGTCTCTGTGCATCAGTTTCCCTTCCAGGTCCACCTTCCCCATGTGGTGACCTTCAGTATCTTTCTGTGAGCCAACAATCCCAGCAGAAAGAGGAGTTGCCATGCCCCCGTGTTGTAGGGAAAGCCTCTGGCACTGGCCTGACTCATGACACATATTCCTAATCTAGTTAGATCTTTCCAGGGCCCTGAATATTCTTTCTGCCCAAGCCTGGATCTCACGCCTAGCCCTGGAGCTAGGGTAATGAGATCCCATCTAACCGTCAGCAGTAGAGGGCAAAGAGGGAGTGCTGGGGTCCTTGAAAGAAGAATTGTGGTGCGATTTCCAAACACATGGACAGAGGAAAAACAAAACAAAACCAGCTCCTTTCAAATATGATGGTCCACCACCCTTGCTCCATATTGAGCCGTACCTTAGAGCCAAAGGTATTTTCATCTTACCTGGTCAATTACTCCGTGTGATGAGATTTTGGAAGAAGTAGCCACTTACAAGTGAGTTTAAATGCTACTGATTCTTGCTGACGGTGGTCTCATCTGTATTCCCAGTGCTATGGATGCCCCAAGCACCCACTAGGAAATGTACCTTAGAAGCCATCTCAGAACATGCTGGGGCACTTTTTAAAATTCAGATTCTCAGCCAATACCTCAGAAGAATCTAGGTAAATTTGTTGTCAGGTCAGAGATGTGTATGAAAAGAAAATTCCCAGGTGGTTCCAGCAGGCAGCCAGTCTAGACAAGCATTGGTCCGAGCCATCAGAAACTGTCATTGTGGAGTTTTGGGGCACAGTAGGTAGAAGGATAACTGACCAGTGGGAGAGAAGTTCGGGGTTTCTGGGGCTTCCACAGCCCTTCCAGTCCTGATACATGCAGCTGTCTTCTTCCTCCGCAGAGAGCAGGACTTGTCTGACCTTGTGCTTCAAGGTTTTGTGTTTGCCCAGAAAGGGGAGAGGTTGCAGAATCCTCAGTGGAGGTCTCCAGCTAATTGTCTGCTAATGGCTTTCATTATTGACCCAGGAGCTCATTTAGGTAAACAGGACAGGATGCAACCTGGTAAGTGGATCTGCAGCTCCATGACCTCGCATCTTCAGCAGTTGAGCCGGGGGAGGCTCCGGCTTGTCCCTTAAGCATGTCAAGTGGAATAATTACGCAATGTTGGTAGCAGGGTTTCAAGATGAAGAGTGCTCATTCTGTGATGACGCCTTCAAAATCACTACGATTATCTAATAGAAGAGGTGGTGGAGGTTTTAAAGGCTGCAATTCAAGCACAGTACCCTGGGACACTGAAAGCTTTTACTCATGCCATCCAAGTAAGACCTGTTTACTCACTAAGTGATGTAATTGCAAATTCCAAGTCATCTCTGCTGTACAAATAAACCCCAGTGATGGTGATCTGTTATTTTGGGCCAGGAGCGTGTTCCCTGGAAGATGGAGCTGGCTTTCTGAAATGCTGAAGACCTAATTCCAGGCGAGGGAAACACAGAAAGCTTGATCTTTTCAGCTTAGCATATACCTCATCTTTTTTAATCTCCCATTTTTATCTTTCAAAATGTGTTCCCTGAAGGGCAGAGGATTTCAAAAAGGTTAAGACTAGCTAGGGGGAAGGAACCGAGCCCTTGCTGGCATTGTTAGTTCTGACTTAATTCCTTATCGACCACGAACCATCCACAGCCACCCTAAGAGCAGGCTGGGGTCTCCCGGAGGTGTCAGCCAAGGTCTCCAGCTAATTGTCTGCTGCTAATAATCTGTGCATGTGATCAAGAAAAGAAAGAGGAGGAGAGCTGGAAAATGTCAGTGAAGTAAACAGATTATTTTTTATTTACTTATTTGGAAACCTTGAACAAAACTGCACTCTTTTTTGATTGACCACAGAATCTGCCTTATATTTATAAGGGATTTTACAAATCCATCATTCCATACAGAAAGGGAACTCATTCCAGGACACCGTCATCAGAGAGGTATCGTAAATTCAGTGGTGGTGAAATAACAGTCTTTACGTGTGAGGATAATTTGAAGGCAGGCGTGCGGTGTGGAGTTAAGCGGGGAAGGCATTAGGATTTTAACGGTGAGGATTTAAACAGTGACCCTTTTCATTCTACCGTAAGAAAAAATTCATTTCCACAGCTCTTTGGTCACTATGATTTACGATGGAAATAGCATTTGCTCTTAAACATCTTAAATAATTGGAGACTCATAATGAATACGTGAGCTTATTCAAAAGGTCACACTTTTACACACACCTACTCTCAAGGTTGTGGGCTGCGTGGATTATCGCACGAGATTTGGCAAATGATATTGGACTATGTTAGATTCGCCTACAGTCTAAAAACCGCGTAGCCCATCCCTTCTCTGAATGCCACAGATTCTTAGAGAGAGGCGTTATCATCCTATTGTTTAGCAGAGAAGATTAGAAGGAGTGGGCGGTTAAACAACTTGTCTAGGGTCTCACAGCAAGCAAGAGATGAGTTGAGTTCGGCTCCAAACCTGCATCCCCTGGGTACCAGGTACTGGGGCTGCTGGGTAATTTCTGACTCTCTGGGCTGGGCTGATTCTCAACAGGCATGTTTTCTCTGTCGGGGTCAAACTGAAGCCTGCATGTGCAATCCCATGATGAAAGGACACGGTCAGGCACAAGGTGGCTATAGGAGCTGCACAAGCCACACTTGTACACATTTAAATGGACCCATACAGGGATCCAGGATCTGTCTGCTTTGGGAATTCGAAGATCACGACCCTCAGATGGCTTTGCACCAGGAGGGGGAAGACTGGGGGGTGGTGAAGGAGCAGAGAGGTTCTGAGACAAGGGTGCGCCTCCCAAGCTGTTTCCCTGCCTCAGGGAGCTGAGGTGCTACAGTCTGTGCTAGCGGAGCTCTTCTCTGGGAGAGTCTGTGAGTCCACCGACTTGCTGTGGGGCCATATGACAAGATACTGCCTGGTATGCTGGCGGATCCCCTCTACTTCTGTGCAAACTCAGCATCAAGCTGGCACCACAAGGGCTGGCTGCTCTGGGGACATGGGGTGGGGACAGCATCCTCAGTGAGACACTCTTTGTCCCCAGAAGGCTCCTTTTGGTTGCAGACTTCTGCAAGGAGCTTGGAGGACTTGGCGCTGAGCTTGTGGCAAGCTCTTTGAGGACTCTCAGAAATCTTGGTGGTGAGGACACGTGCGTGGCAAGGGCTGATGGGTCTGCCTGAGCAGGTGAGAAACTTTGCTATGGAATCCTGGGATGAAGAATTCTGTGTCTCCAGCTGTCAGACTGAGGGACCTGCAGGGTCTACACGAGGCGCCGTCTCTTCTCAGTCGTCATGTCTGTAGTGTCTGGTGGAACTTTGGTTCATTGGGATGTTAGAGGAGCCTCTAAATATCCCTCTGCTTAGGGGGAAGATGGAGCCCTCTCTGTTGCCCAGGACTTGCCAGTGGGAGCAGGGACTATGGTGAAACTGACCTGTGTGCCTCCATTTACCTGCAGAGTTGGCTAATAGCACTCATTTCCTTGTGTTGTTTGAAGTGTAAGACATCTTTGCTATAATAGTTATAGAAGTCCTGGCCAGGGGAACAGAAGAGGACACATGCCAGTTGAATGGGCCAGCTTTGAGTTCTGCTTATTAGCTGTGTGACTCAAGGCAAGCTGCCTAACCTCTCTGGCCTTCTATTTCATTCCCCTCTCCATGGCATAAGGAAATCTCCCTCCCAGAATGTGGAAGAATGAATGAAAACCTTTGTGTCAGGGTTCCGGCACTCAGGAAGAGTCTCACCCCTAGTTAATGCAGAGATACATTTGCCTTTCTGAATTCAGTCCCAGGAGGAAGAAGTCCAAGGCTCTAAAGGTCTTTTTTTGTGCAAGACAGAGCCCACCAATAGGAGCCTTCCCTGATGAGGGCTGGGCTGAACTGGGTCACAGCAGAGGGGCTGGAGGTTGGTGAATGGGGGTGAGTGAGATAGCAGAGGAGCACAGAGGCCCCACCCAGGGCTCCTGTGATTGACACTGCTATTGAATGCAGAAAAACCACCAATGAGAGTGAGAGTGAGAGTGAAAAAGTGAGAGGGAGAGAGCATCAATTTCTATATTGCTTTTGAGATGTGAGACCCCAAGACAAAGTGCCAGAGACTGGGGACAAAAAGTCTTAACCCTGTCTTTGCCAGTAATTAGTCAGTGGCTGTGAACTTCCGTGTACCTAGGGCACACACACGTCACGGCTGTGCGGGGGTCAAGGATGAAAGGCATCCAAATCTTCATTATTTTTTTTTATTAGTGAACTTTTTTAAAGCATAACAAAATACTTGCGGCCCAATACAGCCCTCAAGCTCCTAATATGTCCACAAGGACTCACCCGAATGTTTAGGGTCCTGAGGACACCAGTACCAAAAGAGACCCACATGCCTACCTCTAAATACTTAAGACTTACCCATCAAGCTGGTGAAGTATTAAGGGGAAATATTCTGTCTTCCTACTTTGCAAATGCTCCTCAGAGGGACCTGAGAGCTGGGTTTGAACAAAAGATTTGGGCTCCTGCATGGTCTTCCATGGGCAGAGTCAGCTCTTGCCTCTCACACTCTCTCTTAGCCCTGGCCCCATGCACCCCATAAGAAGCCTCCCACACATGCAGGTGGATGCCCTAACCTGCAGACCTGACAACCTCCTTCGACCACTGCACCTTGCCCATCCCTAGGGCTGAGGGGCAGGGTGTCCTCCTCCATAACTGCATGAGGCCTTGGGAGGACATCTAGATACACACCATAACACAGGTACTTGGGGAGGGGGTCTGTTCACCTAGTAAGCAAAGGGAAGGGTTTCAGGTGAGCAATGGCCAGAGTTGGGACTCTCTACAGTGGGCAGCCCAGATGTGGGGTCCTCTAATCCAGGTCCATGGGCTGTACTGACCTCTAAGGTATTTGGCAGGTTTGTGGCAATCATGGGTGTCTGGATTCAGGCCAGCTGCATGCACCTTCATAGCAGTGGGCTGAGATTTAGGGCTGTAAGTTCCAAGCCAGTGCCTGACTCTGCCATGAGAACAGATTGCTTTTCTCGGAGCCTCTGCTTTCTCCTCAGTGGAATCAAGGTACTGAAAGAGGTCATCATGGCGTGCTTTGCCATCCCCTGGAATAAAACGCTTTGGCTTTCATTTGCGTCAAGGCGTGCTAAACTTTGATCTTGTGCAAAACTGAGGAAAGGAAGTCACTTAAAATCGGGTATTTATTTCTCAGTTGAGAATAGTTTCCTTGTGTTTTTTGATCCTAAAGGAAAAAAAAAGTTGAATTGAAAGGATATCAGCAATAAAATATTTGGCTTTCATCACTAATTATTTGAACTAAATAGTTGTATAATAGAGAATTCGAGTATAAATACTGAGTCTTTTTAGTCTAACATTTACCCATGTGAATAACAAAAATCCACAAATGCAATCAGAGTTCATTTAAATGTTAATTTTAGCTTTTATTTACCACTTGGTCTTGATGCCAAAATATGTATAAGAACTTGTTAAGGTCCCTTCTGCCACCACTGGCAGGGCTCATTCTGTCACTAATGGTTGTTCCTGTGATTTATTTCTCCTGCGTATCAACTTTGTTGCAAGAGAAGGGAAAATGAATTTCTTTGATGGTGTATTAATCTCCCTCTGCACACATTGAGGTACAAAAAAATAAGACACCAGAAGCAACTTGTTGAGAATATTGAAGCAGTACAGATAAGAGTTGGGGAACTGAACGTGAAAATGGTAGAAAAAAGTTTGTACTTCAAGTAAGACACATTTAGGTCAATCTTTTAAAAAATCACCAAAATTTTGGATACAGGCATGCCCAGAACAAAAATGGAGTTTCTTTACAAAGAGTGGTTCTGTCCTTTCCTGGTCTAGTCTCCACCAAGGCATGAGTGACATTTGGGGGACCCTGTGCACTGTAAGATTAGTAGCAACCCTGGCCTCTACCTGCCAGACATCAGTGGTACCCTCTTATGCCCTCTTGTGCCCTCAAATTCCTATTAAAGTCCTGACCCCCAGTACATCAGACTGTGGAAATAGGGTCCCTGCAGGTTGATGATGAGAGATGAGGTGCCAAGGGTGAGCTCCATGGGAAGGACGATTTGGATGTGTGCACCTGTGCTGCACCGGTGACAACACCGCGTGAACTTGGAGACCCAGTCAGGATGATGCATCTGCAAGTCAAGGAACGCAGAGAAGCAAAGAGGGAGACGGGACAGATTCCGCATCACAGCCCTTAGTAGGACCAGTGGTGTAGATGCCTCGATCTCTGCCTTTCGACTCCACAACTGTGACAAAAGGGCTTTCTGTTTAAGGTACTCTGTGGTGCTTTGTTACGGCAGCCCTAGCAAATTAGTACATGCCTTTGGTGTGACCGCCGAAATGCCTCCAGATGTTGCCAGAGGTTTTTTGGAAGGTAAAAGCACCCTGCCCGAGAGCCGCTGCTGTAAGTAGTCTCTACGACTGCTTTGTCTTGACCACGGTAAAGTTCAGTAGTGAAGACAGAGATTGTGTGACTCACAGAGCCTGAAAGATTTTCTGTCTGATCCTTTTGAGAAAAAGCTTGCTGGGCCTGATCTAAATGGTCCTGCAGTGCCCTATGAGTTGGCTGTGGAACCTGAGGCACCCTCTGCCCAGTCTGGGACCTGTGAAACTGGAAACAGTGATGGAAGGTAGAGCTAGCAATGCCGGTGATGAAGGAAGAGACAGCAGTGTGCCCTGGGCCGCACCGGCCAGTGGTGGACCTTGGGTCTGGCATGCCTACATATCTGATTTTCAAGTCCCTGTTCTCAGCGTGTATTTTACTCCCTGTCTGCTCTCTGGTCCTCTTCCCTGTGATGTGTCTCTTTCGGTTGGTTGCTTTCTTAGACTACTTTATGATGTCTGGGAATGTTTCAGATTCTGAGAGTCCAGCCTTTGGGGTAGCTGGGCACTAGACCACCCCTACTTGGCCTTTGCTCGTGGACATTCCTGGGACTCTGTGTTTACTGCACTCACTACTGCTACTATCCACACAGTGCCCGAGTGCTGGCAGTAGGAACCATCTTCTCTGAAATATCTTGTGCATGAAATGTCCATAGAGGACTGTCCCTCCTGGGAGAGGTAAAAGGAGTTTGATAGCTTCCTTTGGCATTGAGGGGCAAAATACACATTTGGGATGGACGTTATTAGAAGGCACACTGATCTGATCCTCAAAAGAACTTCCTGCAGAGTCAGCTCTTGTCTCTCTCTCACTCATAGTATTTAAAACCATTCAGTATTTGATTGGGGTTGGCTTGCTTTCTCAGACCTAGAAGGTCAACCTGCATGCCCTGCAGAATCTGAGGTGACCCTGAAAACTGAGGAGAGATAAACAACTCAAAGCCAAGAAGATGCTGCAGACAGTTGTTATGAGTTGGATGGTGTCCTCCAAAGTCGTATTGAAATCTGAAACCCCAGCCCTTATGAATGGGATCTCATTTGGAAATTCAGTCTCTGCAGATGTAACCGAAGTTCAGATAAGATCATTGAGGGGGCCTCTCATCTAAGATGCCAATGTCCTTACAGGAGGGGAAAAGACACAGACACAGACACAAGAGGTGAAGGCGGAGGCAAGGATACATTTGCAGGCCAGCAAAAGCCAGGATTGCCAGCTATCCTCCACAGCCGGGACAGAGGCCTGGCTCCTTCAGAGCCCTCAGGAACAGCATACCTTGCTGACACCTTGATTTTGGACTTTCAGCCTCCAGAACTGGGAGAGAATACTTTTCTGTTGTGCTAAGCTACCAGTTGTGGTAATTCATTATGACAGCCCTAAGGAACAGTGCATGCGTTTTTCATCTTATACCATTCAGTGTGGCTAAGGGATCGAGGGAGGACACACTGCCCAATCTTACGAGCTCTTGCGTACTCATACCCATGCTTTTTCTTCCCAGCATTTAGCACGGTTCTTAAGTATGTATGTATCTGTGTGATTGTTTGGTTTTCTGCTTTCCTCACTCATCCAGAGCTGCACCTACAGCCCGGGGCATAGTGACTGGCAACCACAGGTGTTCAATAAGCATTTGTTGAATGATTTGGGGCCAGTTGTGTATAATTTCTGAACGTTTCTCCACACAGGACACAGAAATATTAAAAGTACTGTAGGAGATGGAAAGAATATATATCTTAGTCCCTGTAGGCTACTGTTATGGGGGTGATATCAGAACCTCCAAATCTGAGAGAAGGGGAATAGAACTTGCAACCTGTTAGATGTCTGCTACACTGGGTTTTTGTTTTCTAAAAATCCAAGAATGAATTATTCTGGGACCTAGGGAGGTCAAGGGTAGGAAGGCATTTATTGAGAGGATAGAAAGCTCCTGTCAGGAACAGGAGGGGGCCCAAATGCCCTGAGGACCCTACTTTACAGGACTCCTGTGTTTTATACAGCAATACTACCTGGGCACGACATAGGTTACAGCTGTGATTAACCAATAAGGACACAATGTGGTCGCTTAGGTGATAGTGATCCAATGGGGAAGCAAGTCATGCAACAAGGTTATATGGAAAGAACAAAGACTTCCCCTAGGAAATGAGGGGTCTGGAGGTCCTGGTCACCTACCTGGTGACTGATATCACCAGGCTTCATTAGAACTGGTGTCTGTCCTTTGAGGAACTGTACAGGCCGGGTCATCTCATTTTTATCCTGAAGCCTCCCTCCAACAGATGTGTCTCCAGCCACAGATGAGATGTGTTTCACCTCTGTCCTGGCTCTCTAGGGGGCCAGCCCTATCTGACTGCCTACAATATTTCTGCCTCGCTTAGCTGTCAGTAATACTACTCTAACAGAAGAACAAAAACGGAGTGGCTTATAAATAGCAAAATTTACTTCTTGCTTGTCTGAAGGCTGGGAAGTCCAGGTGCCAGCAGCTGATGTGTATGGTAAGGGTCAGCTTCCTGGATCTCTGCTGGCACCTTCTCACGCCATGCCCACAAGGTGGAAGGGATGGGTCAGTAATTGGGGCCCCCTTTTCTAGAAGCATCAGCCCCACCTCTCAGGGCTGCTCCTTCCATGATCTCATCTCCAGGCTCAGGTCCCACCTGCTAGCACCATTCTGTTGGGAATTAGGTTTCAACATATGAATCGTGAGAGAACACGAACTCTCCGACATGAATGGCAAAATTCTTTTTCTTTTACTCTTCTAAGTTTTTAACAGGGAAAACACCCTGAGAAAAACAAACTGTGGTTTAATACTCATATCTTACATATGCAGGGGAGAATCCTAGGGAATGAATGGCTTGCAGAGGTGCTGACACCACCATTTTATTTAGTGTCTTCAGTGAAAAAACAATAAATTTGCAGAGAAATGACAGAAGGGAGGGGAGGCTTAGGCTTCCCTGCAGGGCAAACAGTAGGGAAAGGTAAAAGTTTGTAGATGTGGGAAGCTGCCATTGAGACTTCTCTGCTGCTGCTTCTCTGGACCAGCAAGGACCTAGGGGTATCTATCTCCAGGAAGAGAAAATTTACATGCTGTGGGGAAGAAAGAGAGCTTTTCAGCCTTTGTTACTTCTTAATTGCCTTCCGCTCAAAGCAGATTTTATGTCTGGGAGGCATATTCGAGGGTGACTTTCTGGCTCTTTCAGAGCTCCTTCTTTGCTCATTATGAGCATTAGAGGAGAGGTAGTGTGTCCCGCCGGCAGCGCAGCCTGTGGTCTGAGGTAGCTCGGGGCGTGGGCTCCCCGCACCGCTGCTCTCCTGTTTGCCTCTGTGGCACTCTCGGTGGCACAGGCAGCTCTGGGCACGGCCGCCTGCTCTGTATCCTGGCCCCGCAGGCAGCCAGCTTGTGTAACTTGTTTTGACAACCCCAGGTAATGATTTGTCATTAAGAACTGCAGAAGTTTGAACCCTCCCCCCAGGGAAGTTGCCATGGTTTCTAAGACCTCATCTCTCAACAGCCGTGAAGACACAAAAAAGAACCTTCCTTGACATTGCCATTAAAGCCATGCTTGTCACCCTGGGAAAACCTAATGGACAGAAACATATTGATGTGTTAACAGTTTGAGACCTTTCTCCTAAGAAAACCTTTTACCTAGCAAGGGTTCATTCACCTTAATTAAAAATTATCCAATGGATACATCTCTTTCCATCATTCTGTGGACACACATAGGGTTTTTTTTTTTTAAGGAAATTAAATTTAAAAACCCCACCTCGTCCTTCTTCAAATAAATCATGTGTTTGCTTTATTAAACAGAAAAGCCTGCTGGCTTTTCATTGTCAATTAAATGTAGGTGTTAATTAAAATGGCCATGTGTAGGCATCCTTCGGGATTAGTCCAGCACTCGAGACCCTGTCATTGAGGATGCTCCTGAACAGCAGAGCATTATCCATAATACGTGCTATCACTCTGGGACTCGAGAGAAGTCAGAAGGATGAGTTTGCTGTATAAATTTTGAGCTGCTATTTTTTTTCCCCAATGAGCTAAGTTCTTGGATTGATTTAAATCAAGAGTACGACCTTAGATCAACTCCTGTCCTTTACCTGTTTTAGTATGGCCCTTGAGTTAAGGATGGTTTTTAGTATATTTTCAAGTATTTGAAAATAACCAACAGAATAGTAGTATCACTTAACACAAGAAAACTAGTAAAATATTGACATTTCAGGGCCTGTAAATAAACTTTTATTGGTACAGAACCATGGCCATGCATTTACTTTTTATTCATGGGCCCATGGATAACTGCAGATATAAATGACCACTCTGATACCAGTAATGAACTTGACATATAAACACACACTTACAAAGATACACACACACACACACACACACACACACACACACACACACACATACTCATTTGCATGTACTCTCTGTTCTTCCTCCTAGCATCTCTCTGATAATGCTGCCTGGCTACCCCACATTCCATGGCATGCTTTTCCCCTGAGAAGTAGAGCAGATTATCCGTAACGTGATCTCACCAGACTTCTAAGTGAGAGGAGCTGTGCATTTCTGAGGAGTAAGCTTTGTTTTGCAGCAGGAGGGCTGTCCTTACTCCTACCCTCTTTTGTAGCTCATTCTCTTAGTCAGCCTGGTGTTGCTGTGACAAGTACCTGAGAGCATCTACTTTTAAGCAGAAAATGTTTGTCTCACAGTTTCAGAGGGTTCAGTCCAATGGCCCATTGCTTTGGGTCTGTAGGGAGGCAGCCACTCATGGTGGGAGTATGGCAGAGGAGCCCTACTCGCTTCATGGGTACTGAGGCAAACAGGGGGAGGAAGGGGCTGGGTCATGCCCCAGTGACCCTCCTTCTTCCACTAGACTCCACAGGCTAAGGGTCCAACCTTCCACAGAACAACAATGACCAGGCCATCAGCACATTGTTCTTTAGGGGCCATTTTAGATCCAAGCTCTAGCAACTGTCCTCTTTCTTTGGGGGGGAAAAACCCACGTTGCCCCCAGACTCTGATAAGCCAGTGTAGGCAAAGGGAAAAGGTGGAAAGATGTGGAGAAAGGAGAGTGACAACCCTCCTCACTGTCCTCTGGGATGGGCTTGATCTCAGGTGGATTCTGAAGCTGCTTCTCCAGTGACTCTCCAAGCCCACATCTACTCTGGAGTGCCACAGGCCAGGAGAGTGAACGGTGTGGGCTGGGAATATGCTCAATGAACTTGCTGCCTGGCAGTGAGAACAAAGTCACACATAGTGTCCAGTGCCCCAAGCTTAGGGGCAGCTTGGGACTCTCTGGTGAAGCAGATGCTATGAGCTTTCATCCAGTTCCATGCACCCGGAGCTCGTGCATCTCCGCCATCCGGCCTCTCTTTGCTGCACTCCTCTGGCTGACCCAAAGTTTCCTGACATTGCTACAAGGCAGGAGGGGCCAGGAGCTCCCCAGGCGACCCGACCTGGTTGCTCCCATTCACGCATGGCCTCCTGCTCCTCCTTAGTCATCCAGATCTCTGCCAGTTGCCTTTGATTCCACTGGTTATGTAGCATTTTCTCACAGGGAATCAGCTTGTCATAGCTATAAGCCTATAAATAATACTGATGAGACAATATGGATATATTTTAGCATGAAATAAACATGGGAAGTGAGTGTACACTGGAATCAGCTACCTAAAATCAAATTCTAGCTCTGTCACTTGCCAGCCATATGTCTTTGGGCAAGTTCAGTTACCTCTCTGAACCTCAGCTGTGTCATATGATGAGTGGGATGATGAATCACATCTGGTAGAATGACACTGAATGTAAGCAATTGTATAAGTAACCAGCATAGATCCTGGCTCAAAATAACTGGTCCATAAAGAGGAGTTAATAACAATGCACTTCTAGTAGCAAAGGGCTTATCTACCAGTATTGCCTGTCGTGTGCAATATCAGAAAGACTTAGACCTAGAAGTATTGCAGGAAGCCTGTATATGTACACACACACAGACACGCACACACACACACTGGTAACTAACTTCAAAGTTCTTCTCCTGAACTCAAGTGATGGGAAATGGCAGCTTTGTATTACATCTTAACATCTGGGAACCTGATGTTGGTTCACATGGTTCAATATGGTCTCTTCATTTCCTTTATCTCAGGGAATCACTTCACTCTCCCATGTGAGTTGCCTACTGTGTGCTAGATGATATTCTAGGACCTGTAAACAAGACAGGTTCTATAGTCCAATGGGGAGCAGATGGACATTAGTTAAATGTTAGGACACAAACTGACATTTCTTAATGACCCATAAGGCTGCCAAGAGAAGAAGAAAAGGAAGGCAGTGAAAAACAAAAAGACCCATATGGGGGCTGGCACAGCCCTGCAGGAGGGAGGTGGGCACAGAGCAGACAGGGCTCTTGTGCTCTGGTGGCAAGAGGTGGGATAATGTCAAGGGATGTTAGTAAGGTGGACTCAGACAGACATATGAGGGCCTAGGTGAGAGGTGGGCATGCACCGCTGGCTCCTGGCTTGTGGGTCTTGAGGGAGGGGAACAGGAAGAAGGCCAGGCTGGGAGAGTCCATCTTGGACACTATGGTGGGGTGGCCTCAGATGTTGAATATTTGGGTCTTGGAGGAATTCTCCCTGCTCCGTGGTATGTGCAGCCTAACTGCACATACTATAGGAAATGCTTGCCTAAGATTTCTGGCACATCCATCTGCACACGTGTCTGGGATACATGGCTCTTTGCTGAGGGGATTGGCTGCATCAGCAGTCTCAAGGCTGAGCAGTTAGCCCTGTGTAGTAGTACTAGACTATTTTTTTCATCCTTACTTTGTTTGCAGTTGGCCGACTTCTATTGATACAATACGTTTAAAAATGTGTGTGTGTATGCACATGCATCTACATATATATGTAAGTGTGTGTGTGTGTGTCTGTAAATTTGGATGCTCCTGCATGAAACAAGCTTTCCTGGAACTTCTAATGTGTCTTCTAAGCCTCTGAGATGATCTTTGGCTTCTTAAATTCAAAGATTCCCATTATTCCGACTACACTATTATTTCTTCAAGCAAACGATCACACTAAATGCTTTTGAGACTGCTCTTATCTTAGAGTAAACCATGTATCCCAGAACCACGGAGGTCAGTTTAAGTTATTTTCCTCTCCGTGTAATTAGGTGCCCTTTAGCAAACTGTATAGTGATGGTCTACAGTGAACCATGGGGGTGAGTTTCAGTTTCAGACGTGCTTTGCATTCTGTAAGTTAATCAATTTCAGTGTGCAATTCGGTGAAGTCTGACGAGTTCTTGGAATTCTTGGAACCATCACAGCAGTTTCATGGAGAAGGCATCATCGCCCTGAAGTGTTTCCTCGGGCACTGTTCCAGTCTTCAGTCCGTCCTCACCAGCCCTGGTCTCTGACCTCGGCCTTATTTCTAGCACTGTAGTGTTTCCAGCCCCAGCATTTTACGGAATGGAAGTCTCTCAGCGTGTTCCCTTCTGTGCCTGGCTGCTGCCTTGTGGTTTTCAGTGCACCATGTGGATCAGGAGCGCATTCCATCTTCCTGGCTGGGTCACTCGTTCACAGCTTTTCCCAGTCACTGGCAGGCGTGAAGAAAGCTGCGGCAGGCACTGGTGTGTGAGCCTCTGGGCAGAGGCAGGACTGTATTTCTCTGAGGAAACACCTGGGGTGGGGTTGATACTTGGCTTCTGTGGTAAACGTGAGCCTGACTGGGGAAGTTTTCCAGTCGTTCCCTGAAGAGGCCCCACCCATTTATATTCTCCCTTGGCAATGTATAAGGGCTTTGGTGTTTCCACATCTTTGTCAATACTTGCAGTGACGGCCATTCTAAGGAACATGATACCTCAGAGTGTGTTTTTTAGTTTGTTTTTAGTATGGTAAAGTTCACATACCAGGAAGTTTACCCCTGCTGACATTGCAGGGCAGTTTAACCACGCTAAGTATATTCATAATATCGTGTGACCTTCACCACCCTCCACCTCCAGAACTCTTTCATCTTCTAAAATGGAAGCTGAACTGACTAAATGATAATTCCGAATTCTTCCTTGTTCCAACCCCTGGCAACAGCCATTCTGTTCTGTCTCTGTGGTTTTGGCTACTCTCAGTACCTCATCTAATGGGATCATACAGTATTCATCTTTTTGTGACTGATTTATTTCTCTGGTCCCAATTCTTAAGGTTCCTCCATGTTAGAGCTTATTGCCAAATTTCCTTCCCTTTTTAAAGGCTGAATAGTATTCTGTTGTATGGATATACCACATTTGCTAGTCTATTCATTGATTCTTGGATTGCTTCTGTGTTTACCTATTGTGACTGTCATAGTGCTTTGTAATTTGCATATTCCTAATGATTGTGGATGTTAAGTCTCTTATTGGCCATCATATCTTCATTTGACATCTTTTTATATAGCTTTGGTGAGTCTGTTTAAATCTTTTGCTCATTTTTATTAAGTTGACTCTCTGTAATTGAGTTTTAAGATATACATGTTTTATAGATATTTCTCTCACATTTATAATTTGCTTTTTCATTTTCTTATTAGTGTTTTGAAGATTAAAATTTTAATTTGATGAAATCTAACATATCAGTTGTTCCATGTATATTTCATTCAGATATTTTTAAAAGTCTTTTTTTTTTAAGAGTCTTGCTTTGTAGTGTACGCTGGCCTCAAGTTCACTATGTAGCCCAGGTGGACAACCAACTCACTGTGATCCTCCTGCCTCAGCCTCCCAAGTGCTGGGATTGCAGGCATGGACCATCACATCCAGCTTTCTTTTATATTCCATCCTTAATAAAAAAAAAACAGTAAATTTTTAAGTCATAAAGACTTTATATTAAGTAAGCTTTGCTGTACACAAGCTATTTAAAATTTCCCTGTTTTCTTCTAGAAGTTTTATAATTTAGTTCTATTTTAATTAGCACATACTAGTTATACAGAAAAATGGGTTTCATTGAGTTAATTTTTATACGTGTTGTGAGGGAAGTCTCTAGCGTCATTGCTTTCCATATGAATGTTGCAGGATAATTTATTAAAACTTTCTCCACTGAATTGCTTTAACATCTTTGTAAAAAATCAGCTTTCCATATTCATGTGGGTCAATTTATGGAGACTATGCTGTGTGTCTTTATGCAAATACTACATAGTCTTGAGTTCAGCTGTATAGTAATGTCGTAAATTGAATGATGTAAAGCCTCCTTTTTCAGAGTTGCTTTTGCTACTTAAATGCTTTGCCTTTCTATTGTATTTTAGAATTAGTTCATGAATTTCTCAAAAAAAAGACTTTCTGAGAATTTAGTTGGTATATATTAATCAATTGCTATCACCCTCCTCATCTCAGATTTCAGCAGTGAGCATAGTTTCTCCTTTTATTTAGTTTTTTTCCCTGATAATATTTTACATTTTTTAATGTACAGGCCTTGCACTCTAATAAAATTTATCACATTTTGATGATCTTGTAAATAGTGTTTATTTTGCACTCAATTTCCAGTTTTCTTTGTCAATATGTAGAAATACAAATTGTTTTTATTGACCTTTTTTGCTCTGACCTAGTTAAATTCATTTATTATAAATAGCTGGTTTATAGATTCTGTAGAATTTTCCACATAATCACTGAATCTGCTAATTAAGCTAATTTTAGTTCTTTCCAACTTACTAGATGGGCATATTTGTTTTTTCTTCTTTGCTAAATCTCCAGTGTAATGCTGAATAAAATAGAGGCAATGGCATCTTTTCCCAGGTCCTGTGGGTGAAGGGTCCAGCTTTTCCACCCAGTGGACTGGTCCCTATCAAGTTTTCATAGATATGTCCCATCAGATCAAGGCGCTTCCTTCTTATTTTGCTTAGAGTTTTTATCAGGAGTGGGTTTAAACATTTTCAATAAATTTTTTTTTACAACTATCAATTTGATAAGAGGTTTTCTTTTTTCTTTCTGTTAATATTGTGAATCACTTTGATTAATTTTCATGTTAACTGAATTTTGACATCCACCCCAGGAGGTCATGATATTTTATCCTTTGAATATATTGATGAATTTGGTTTGCTAAAACTTCTTGAAAGACTTCTGCATCTGTAATTTTGAGAGGAATTAGCTTGTACTTTGGTTGTAATGTCTATATCTGGCTTTTTGTATTGGGGTAATGCTGACTTTATAACCTGGACTGGGCATTGCTTTCTCTTACCTTTGAAAATGTAAAATGGAGTTATTTTATCCATAAAGTTCAGGTAGCATTCACCAGGGAAATCTTCAGCCTGGAGATATCCTTGTGGAAAAGCTGTTAGCTAACAATTTAATTTCTTTAATAAACACAGAGCTTTTCAGTTGATCTACTTACTTCTCCTTGGTTGAGATTTGGTACTTTTGTTCTTGATATTAGTAATTTGTGTGTTAATCACAAAGTGGTATTAGTTGAATTTCTTTGATCTTTTGAAAATCAACTTCTGGTTTTCCTGATTTTTAAACATTTTTCTTTTTTCTCAGTGCATGTTGACACTATTTCCTTCATTCTTTTTACTTTGAGTTTAAGCTCTTTTCCAGTTTCTCGAAGTAGAACCTAAGATATTTTTTCTTAATCCTTTCTTTTCTAATACAAACATTTTCTACTATAAATGTTCCTGTGAGCATTATAGTAGTTCAAGTTTCTCACAAATTTGAGTATATTCTGTTTCCATTTTTCACTTAATTCAAGATATTTTATAAGTTTCAGTGTTATTTCTTCTTTGGCTCCTGGTTTTTTTTTTTTTTTTTAGAAGTATGTTGTGTAGTTTTCAAATGTTTGGGGATTTTCTAGCTATTTCTCTGTTATTTTGTTGTTAATTTTTGGTGTGTGTTGTTTAGTTTTGTTGGGTCAGAATATATGCTTTGTACGATGTGAGTCCTTTTAATTTGTTAAAGGTGCTTTTGTGGCCCTGAATATATATGGCTGTCAATTATGGTTGGTTCATTGTGTCAACTCAAGAAGGCTAGAAGCCTAACTAAGTCACTCAAGTAGTTCTACATCCTAGGGTGTAGAGAACACACTCTTACCCCTCTAGGATTATTCATTGTGTCAACTTGAGAAGTTTAGAAATTTAACTGTGTGACTCAGTGGGGGACCAGGGCCCGCACTTTGTAAACATCCTCAGCCTGTGGAAGAGGACAGGGAGATGGTATGAGTGCTGCACCCACCCGCATGGGCAGGTAGGTGCACACAATATAAGGGAGAAGAGGCTTGTTCTCCCCCCTTTATGGTTCTGGTTGCTTTTGCTGTCTTCTGCCACCTTGAAGTGTTGTCTTTGTGCCGGGCCAGCTCTTATGGACTGAAACCTCTAAAAACTGTGAGCTAAATAAAGCTTTCCTTCCGTAATTTTGGGTATCAGGTATTTTGCCCCAGCAAAGAGAGAAAAGTAACTAAGACACTATCCTAATAAATATCCCATGTTCACATGAAAGAATATATAATCTAGTGCTATAAAATTTGATACTGCTGATCATATCTTCTATGGTCTTAATAATCATCTATACACTTGTTTCTTGCCTGTGCGTGTGTGTGTGTGCATGTGTGTGCATGTGCACTCTGTCTGTTTATTCATTGTACCGGTGACTGAAACCAGGACCTCACGCATGCTAGGCCATCTCTGTACCACTGAGCCATAGCCCTGGCGCTGTTCATTTGTTTTTGATTGAAAGAAGGATATTAAGATGTCGAAGTATAATTGTGGATTTATATATTGAGTCTTTTAGTAGGTCACTTATTGTTTCATCCACTTGGATGTACTCTTATTAAATCCAAATAAATCTAGTATTTTGGGGGCCTCTTAGTGAATTAATCCCTTTATCATTATGAACTGCTCATCTTTATCTCAAGTAATATATCTTGTTCTGAAATTTCCTTTAAGAGTAATATTTTGATTCCAATATTCTTTGAGTTAGTGATTGCACATTTTATTTATTTTTAAAGAAGTAGATATTGTTTTTAGACCAGTTTTAGCTCCACACCAAAACTGAGCAGAAGGCACAAAGGTTCCCATAGAGCCCCTGTCCCCAAACATGAGGGGCTCCCTCAGCACCAACTTCCAGGGCTAGAGTGAGCACTGAATTTATAGTCTTTTACTTTTTCAATGTGTACATATTTAGGCATGTGTTTTTAATAGTTAAGCTATAGAGAGAGTTTGCCATTTTATCTACACTGATAGTCTGTGCCTTTTAACTGGAGTGCTTAGATCATTTGTATTTAATGTAAGCATTGACTTCGTTGCCTTAAAAATACCACTTCCTTCTCATTTCTATAGAAATCTGATCTTTATTCATTTTATCTTCTTTGCCTAACTTCTTTTGGAGTATTTTTCATGATTCTATTTTATCTTTATTTTCGTTTATCAGCTATTCATCATTGTTTAATGAAGAAACAGTGACTCAAGGGCTTACAGTATACATCTTCTATTTTACCACAGTGTCTATCCTATTATAGTGTCATTCCAAATATATTACCAGAACCTTGCTACTATATACTTTCATTTCTTCCTCCTATGCCTTATGCTATTGTTATTATTCATTTTACTTCATGTGTGGTCTAAATCCCATGGTCATTTTAGTAGTTAATTATCTTTTAAATAAAGAGTTTGTCAAAAGGGTGAAATGTATCTTCGGTGTTTACCTTCATATTTACTATGCTTGCTTTCTTTACCTGATTCAAATTTCTGCCCAGGCTTATTTTCTTTCTGGATGAATAACTTCCTAAACCTTTCTCACTCTGCTGATATACTGGTCATAAATTCTCTCAGCATTTGTTTGGCTAGAAAAAGATCTTTTCCCATTGTTACTGTTTAAAGATACTTTGATTTGCTGTAGAGTTCTTGGCTTATAGGTTTTATTTTTCTCCTGTACTTTGAAATATCACTTCTTTGTCTTCTGGCTTACATAATTTGCCATGAGGAGTTTGTTGAAGCCATTATCTTTGGTTCTCGGTAAACAATACCTTTTTTCTCCTGCTTGTCATATTTTATTCTTATGATCACTGGCTTTCTGTAGTTTGATTATTTTGTGACAGTGGTTTTTTTTTTTATGTAGCTCTCGTTAGGGGTTTGTTGAGCTGCATGAGTCTGTGGGTTCATAGTTTTTATTCAAATTGGGAACATTTTAGCTGTTATTTCTTCAAATATTCCCCCTCCTGTACCTCTGGACTTTTTTGGGATTGTGGCTGCCTGTAATGTTAAGTCGCTTGATACTGTCCCATGCCTCACAGATGCCCTGGCCAAGTTTTCAGCCTCTTTTTTCTCTGTGTGCCTTACTTTGGAAAGTTTAAATGGTCATGTCTTTGTTGTTGTTGTTGTCCTTAAATTGTCATGTCTTTAACTTCTCTCTCTTCTCTCCTGCTCCCCACCCCTCCTCTGTTTCCTCCTCCTCATTCCTCTCTCTTTCCCTCTCTCTTTTTTCTTCTCCTCCTGTTCCTCCTTCTCCTCCTCCCCTCTCTACCCTCTCCCATCTCCTTTTCCCATATCTAATCTTCAGTCATTTCTGTGGAGGATATTTTTCATCTCCATTATTGTATTTTTCAATTCTACAATTTGAATTTAATCTTGTTGATAGCTTCTATTTCTCTCCCATGGTTAGTTCTGGCTCTCAGTACCTTGAGTACATTTAGCTCAATAAAACAGCTATGGAACTGTTTTTTTTGTTAATATTACTTCTCTCATTTCTGGGTCTGATAGAATTGACTGAGATTTCTTCTGATTGTGAGCTGTATTTTCCCACCTCTCTTTATTCATCATAACTTTACATTGACTGTCTCACATTGTTAGTTGGTGGACATTGTTGTGGTTCTTTACTTTTGCTGAATGTTGTTCGCAGATCTATCTAGCTTATCAGTATGAGTCTGTTAGTGTTAGCTTTCAAGCTATGCTAGTGCAGATCCATATTTTTGAAATGTCAAAACGTTTTGTGAATGTCAAATTCTTAGCTATTTTTTTCTTGATTTCAGTGATTCTTAACTTTAGGGAGAGTTACAGGTATGTTAAATCCATAGACCACCTGCTGTGTAAAAATATACATGGTCATACCTGTGTAGAAGTCATGCTCATTAACATGCACATTACAAAATGTAAGATGATTGGTGAATCTTTCTGTCAACTATGGAAGAATATGTAGACTACTCCAGGTTAAAAAAAAATCCTGCTTTAATGCATATTTACTTTTTAAATTCAGTGATCAGAAACGTGATAATTTTGCCTTATCTCACAGGGTTATTGTGAACTATCACACTGACACTTTCCAAAAATCTTTAAAACGCTTAGAGAAATATACTGTATATTTTGTGGTAATGATGGTTATAACTGTTATCACATTTAGTGATGTATTTAATAAGTGGTGCTTTAGATATAACTGTTAAGCCAGGCATGGTGGTACATGTCTATAATCCTGGGTACTCTACCTGGGAGGCTGAGGCAGAAAGATCACAAGTTTGAGGCCAGCACTGGCAACTTAGTAAAACTGTCTCAGAATAAAATTAGAAAGGCTGGGAGTGTAGCTCAGTAGGAGACACTTGCCTAGGAAGCATGAGTACATGGCTCCAGCCCCCAGTACCAAAATAGAAATAAAAGTAGTGTGTAATTCTTATAGTAGGCACTTCTTGAACTTTATAACACGCCATTCATGTATGTGTATGTAAACCCATGGGTACGCATGTGGGTAACCTAACCATCACTCTGCATGGAATGTGCAGTTTTTGTCCTCTCTTCTCTCCCTTCACCTTGTGTCTCCTGGCTCAGAAGTCGCCCAACGAAATCATACAGCTTTCGCATCGATTTGCAAGCATCGCGTAATTCACTTCGTGAAATTCCTTTTTTATTCTGTGTGATTAAAATCAATAATGATGCATTTTATGGAATACTGTTATTCAGGTATCTCTCTGAACTAGCTATCTTCTGTCACTCAGGATTGTCATGCATGTCCTTTGACAGGCTGGGAATCGCCTGGGTATCAGGTTGGTGACGTGCCGTCTCCCCTTCTCTCATTGTCCACCATCAGCGGGGTAGAAGCCAGGAAAGCATCTGTTTTGCCACAGACCATGCATGCGCAGCACACCCTGTTGCACTGTGGGCTCTGCCTCTGACCCTCCACCGGATCCTATCACTATATAAATATTTAAATTAGGGTTAGACATTTATTCAGAATTTTGAAAGAACCGAGTAAATCTTTTTTTTTAATTTTATTTAAAGAGGGGGAAAAAAGCAGAACAGAAAAAAGGGTAGAAACAATACAGAATTTCAAAAAAATGAACAGTAAGAAATCACTAGTTGACCCATTACATATTGTCTTCTTGGATATAGTTGTTCAAGTTACAAAAATAAAGCATTCAAACAGTGAGGCTGCAAACAGTTCTGTTCA
Source organism: Hydrochoerus hydrochaeris (assembly GCA_004027455.1). Taxonomy (NCBI): domain Eukaryota; kingdom Metazoa; phylum Chordata; class Mammalia; order Rodentia; family Hydrochaeridae; genus Hydrochoerus; species Hydrochoerus hydrochaeris. The sequence continues at coordinate 49,344 of PVLA01003274.1, read as the reverse complement.
CCAATCCAATAAAAACTTAGCAACATGGTTATCAATCCTACACACTTAAACATACATGCAGTTATATCCTTTAGAGCACTTTCTTTTCCTCCTTTTGCTTTTTAAGTCCATTATCTGTTTGGTTATATCATGTTTCAGGTTGCTCAGTACTTTACTGATCTGTTTTGTTGTTATTATTTAATTTTTTATTTTTTTTATTTATTATTTTTAATTAATTAATTAATTAATTAATTTTATTGTGAAGGTAGTAAAATATAGCAGAACAAGACAGGACAAAGCCAATTGAGGCAGTGCAGAGAAATTAGTACAGAACCTCACAGCAGGTTACCAGGATAACAGCAATAGGTACAATAGTAATATGGTTTTCTTCACAATCGTTGTTCCTTCAATCAAGTAGGGCAATATTGAAGGAAATACTAAACTTATAAAAACAGAATATTGAATAGAGCAATACCATTAATCAGAACAGAGCAAAACAGAGATAAAAATATTTGCCTTCAAAGAGATGGCAGAAGAAAATCCCCCTTATTTCCTATATTGCATATAGTCAAACTCACAAGAGATGCTCAGATCTCTGGCTCTCACTTGCTAGTGTGGGAGGGGAGAATGAGATGGATGTTTGATTCTTAGCCCGCGCCTCTGTAGGCTCACAGCCACCCACCAGAGAGGTGAGCTGGCTGCCTGTTTTCCCAGCGCCCCAAGTTCCAACATGGCATGGATCTCAGGAAACGCAGATACAGTTTTTGCCCTGGGGCAGCCGTGGCTTGAGAGGCCACAGCCACTTACCAGAGCGGCATGCTGGCTGCCTGTTTTTCCAGTGTCCCAAGGAACCAAGTAAATCTTTATTAGCTCCATGAGTCAGTGTTTTGCTCTGACAAAATAGCTGAGAATAACAATTTAGAGCTAGAAAATTTATTTTGGTTCATGGTTTCAGCTCATCAAGGCGGACACACCACGGTGGAAAGGCGCAGAGGAAGAAAGCTTATCTTATGGTGACCATGAAGCAGAGAGACACAGAAAGAATCAGAAAGGAAGAAGCCGGGGACAGGATAGAGTCCCCAAGATCACACACCATGACCCTCTCTTCAGCTGGGCTCCCCTCCTACATTTCTATTACCTCCCAATAATACCAGCAGATTATTATAGAGGGCCATTTCCCATCGTTGTCGCAGTTCAGAAAGTTTATATCTGTAATCCCATGGAAACACTATTAGAATCCTGGTAAACCTTTTCTGCTCTGGGAAGTCACAGCCTCTTATTTTGAGGCTAAAACCCAGTTGACAGACCTGGAGCTGTGTGACTCTATCATCCCTCTGGACTCAACCATTTAGAGGGAGACACTGAGACTGGGAAACAGCAATTGCTGCTTGGCTTCAAAGATTATGCATGAGCACCTCAGCCAGCCCTATTTACATTGCTTAGAGCCAGTTGAAGGAAAAAGGAAATAATTTAGCCAACTCTGTATGTATCAGTACATGGAGATAGGGCCAGGTTTAATCAAAGTGGAGGTAATTGTGCTGTATTCAAGGAAAGCCAACCAGGTGGTCCTCTACAAATTATCTCAGGAATAAATGAATCCACTTAAAATTAGAGCCCTCATAACCCAATCACCTCTCCAAAACCCACACTTCCAAATACAGAAGACTTTTGGAGGACATTTTAGATCTAAACTATAACATGAATTGACATGGAAAAAAACCTCTCGGAAACATATTGTTGAATTTTGAAGTTTGGAAATAGTATAGCTAGTTTTTACCATTTATAATTTAAAAGTCAACTCTCCTGTATCTGTATTAGTTCTCTACATCTCTATTTGTGGGATGTTTATATTTCCTGGGAGTAAAATGGAATGTCACAAGGGAGAGAGGATTTCCACAGTTTAATGTGACACAGGGACAATTGGACAAATCAACATTTATTTCTAAAGCCCCTGAGGGAAGAGCTGTGTATTGCATCTGCACTGTGTCATCTGTGGTGTGGGAGCACATTGATGCTTCTCCAAGTTCCTCATGAAGATGGCAGCCTGCATCTGGGGTCACCAGGTCAGTGGAAGGAAGCTACTAGCTTTGGTTTCCCACACCACAGGAGACCCTTGGGGCTGAGCTGAGCAGTGTTTTCCTTGTACTCAGGGCTTCTGAGTATAAGGGTGGGAGATAGGGCAATGCCACGTGGCCATGCTGAGTAGCACTGTGTTGAGTGGCATTACCTCTCTGTCCCTGTGTATGCTGCCATCACCTTCTCAGGGCACAATGAAACATTCTTCCAAATGCTTCTAAATGCCCTCTAGGGGCAACACCTGTCCAGCCAAGACTCACTGGAGCAAGGGCACCCCTCCACCTTCCATTCTCACCTCCCCTGGCCAGGAGCCTGCTCCCCAGGCAATGACCATCCAGTGGGGCCACTTGTCTAGTTGTCACAGTCCTTTCCCTTCCTCTGGGCATGCAAGTGTGTAGGTCACTGAGCTCTGTCCTCAAAGGGGCATCAGGTCTCTATTACTCCATAATGAGCCACCGAAAACAAGGCACATTGAACGTTTTTATTTTGCTCATAGATGCTGCAGACCCTGCGTTCAGGCAGGACACAGTGAACTGTGTTTGTTCCGCAGTATGTGGGAATTGGGGTTGAAAGATGTCAAAGGCTGGTGAGACGCAGATGGCTGAGGCTGGAATCATTGGGAAGCCTCTTCTCCCACATGTCTGTCTCCTGGGCTGGGATGACTCAGAGGCTGGATTTGGGTGGCAGTGTCATCTGGTGCATCCATGATGCCCTCACCACGTGGCTTAGGACTCCTCACAGGACAGCAGCCTCTGCTTCCCATGTGGCTCAGGATGCCGCATGTGGCTCTGGGGACATGCAGAAGCCTGTGGCTCTTACAGCTTAGCCTTGATGGTCACATAGGAGCATTTGTTATAGGGAAAGGCACCAGCTATCAATACCCCTTGCTTCCAACCCACGAACCCCATCATTCTTGCCACTTTCCGAAGCCGTTCTGGAAGCTGTCTTTCCTGAGTGTCTTTGGAAGGTGTGATTGATCACAAATACAGTGAATGGGGCTGTCCAGTAGAGCCCAAGAAAAAGGCAGCCTTGTAAAATCACTGTGGTGAGTCCTTAACCACGCTACTGACTGGATCTGCCACCACCATGTGACTTCTGGATCTTCCCCAGAGTCAAAATGACCATACACGGTAAATGTTTTGAATCGATTCAAGACATCAAGGCAATGATAACAATGTAATGAAAGATACTCACGAAAGAGGAGGCCTGGAGCTGCTTCAGAAGGTGGTGAGAGGAAGGAGAAATGGGTTTGAGAGGAGAGGAGTATCCCAAGGGAGATGAACAGCAATGTGTCTTGTACTGTAATAAATATTTTTAAATTTAAACACACGCAGTATTGTTCAAGGGCACCATATAATTAGGTTATTCTGGTGTCAAAACAAACAGAAGGCCGCCTGAGTTCAGGAACAACCATAGGACCCCCTCCTCCGGCCTCTTATTGGCAAGAAAATCAAGGAATTTACTGCCATGTTTTAAAACCACCAGACTTTACGCAGGAGAGAATTCTGAACTAAACTCACCCACCTATCCCATTAAACCAATGAAATTGGCTCTCTATGAGAAGGACACAAGAGTGGCTGATTCCTATGGCTCAGTCTAATAGTATCAGTGGTTACAGAAGATTGGGAGATGGAGGCAATAATCAAGAACGTTTATTTGGTGCTGTTTAAGTGTTTTCTGTAAGGATGGCACAGCCATGCATGACTTACAAAATTTTTAATGAGACCATGCTACCCTTTAATAATCAGAGCACTCCTATAAAAGTGGACAAGAACAGAAGGATAGCACTTCGAGCTGCAATCAGTGACATCAACGGAACAATCTCCTTGGAGTCCCCCAGCCAGCAGGGCAGGAGTCGCATCCTCCCTCATTTCTCCAGCGGCCTCTACCTGAGTGCTGGAGGCTTCGGTGGACGCCCAGCGGGAAGGTGCGCCTCGGGGAGGCTGTCCCTACTGGGTGGTTAAGAAGAGGCGCCTGCCTGCGCGGAACCCACGTGTGTTAGGATTCCATGGAGATCCCGCGGCCAGAGGATGACAGAGAATGATGACAACACCCAAAACTAGTAATCAGAAGAGCAAATGTTCATTCAGCATTTGCCGGGTACCAAGTGCTGCCTGCGTTCCCAGGCTGTGTCTCAGGGCGACTCTCAGAAGGAGGGCGAGGCCACCTGGGCGCTGGCAGGTCAGGGAGGGAGGGAAGGCTTTGAGAAGGAAGCAGGGTTCCAGCCGAGACTTTACCAGCTGGGGGGCTCCGTCTCGGACGCCATCACCACTGTGGGGAGTTTGATGGAAACTCAGTGCATCCCCTAGCTCGCCTCAGCCCTCCTGAAACAGAACCAGGCGTGCCTGTCCTGCAGGGGGACTCTGGTACTGGTCAAAGCTCAACTGCCTTTCGTGTAGAAAAGGCTTCTCAGAGATTCACCTGGGGTTTTGCAAATGCTGAATTCCACCATCATCTTCCCCTGGAAACCCAGACTCAGTGGCTCAAGGGAGGGGGGATTCATGAAACTGTGTCTTCACTAAAATCCCAGGTGGCATTTGATCCATTATGGAGGACACAGAGAGGTGGCCTTCAGAGATGCAAGGGAAGAGAGCTCCTGGTAAAGGCACAAGTTTTATAAAGCTGAGAGTGGGAAAGCACAGATCAACTTGAGTCTGACTGAACACTATACAAGTTAGATTATAAAAGCTAACCTCCCACTTAGGAGGTTACTGCAATAGTTTAAGGAACACAGGAGGCTACTGCAGTAGTAGTCCAAGTGAGAGGTCATACTGCCCTCTAGCCTAGAACTAAGTTAAAGGACATTCATAGTGTTCATAGTGTTCCCTTTTCCCTTCTGCAACCTGGAATATTAGTGTGATGGCTGGACTCCAGTAGCCATTTTAGACCACAGAGTGAAAACAGAAGTTACATAGTTAGGATGGCAGGTGACATACAGATGGGAAATTGGATTGCTCTGGTTCACAGAATTTCACCTACCTAAACTGTTGTGTAGTCAGTAATAAAAATAAGTCAGTTTCCAATTACAGTATAATATGAGTGGTGTGTGTGTCTGTGTGTGTGTGAGATGTGTAATCATGGTGAAGGAGACTCTTCAGTGAAGGTCTGGCGTACTCTTCATCTTGTGATTTAAGGCTAGCTCACTGCCCCTCCCTTGCACCCACTGGCTAACTCTGACTCTGGGATGTGTTTGCCTTCACCAGCAGTTTGTGCTCCTGGCCACAAACACTCAGGCCGCTTGAGCCAGCAGGAAATTCAAGGAAAGAAATTGAGTTTGTTGCTCTGCAGAGTCCCATGATCACCTGCCTTGTGTTTTCTTGGACATCAAAGTCCTTGCTGACTCTGGGAGCATCTGTGTGGTACTAGAGTGTCAGCAGCAGCAGCAAAAATAAAAATAGTGACCACTGATCTTTGCAATGCACCAAGCTGTCTGTGTATCATCTCATTTGATCTGTACCACCACCTCCTGGGTAGGACTTTTTATTAGACCCATGTCAAGGAGGAGGAAACTGAGGCTCCAGGATGCCGTGTGGCTCACCCGAGGCTGGTCCCACCCCTTCCTGGCCTCCTTCACATGGTTTCTCAGCCTCGTACCCGTGAGGTGAGAGGGCCCGGTAGCAGTCATACGGCCGCTCCTGAACCCGGCGGAGGAGGGGGCAGTGGGAAGGGATCTGTCCACGGAGACCCCTTTCCAAACAAAATAGGGCTTTTTACTCCATGTTCAAGTTAAGTAGGTGATTAAATGGGTTTTATCTTGCCAGTGGTTAATGAGGGCTGAATTAACCTATGCAGTTAGAGAATGTTCCTTTGATGCCGGGCTCCGTTTGCAATCAGAAGCCAACAGGGAGTGACAATTGCAACATTATGCAAATGGCCACAAGGAAGCCGGTTGCTGTGGGCAACGGGGACCACGAAGACTTGGCTCCCGCTCCTCTGATTTCTGCTGTGGCTCCCTTTCCGCATGCCCTCCAGCACCCCCCAGCCCCACTTTGCTTCTTCAGTGCTGCTCAGGGCAGGGGCCACATGCTCACCCCAGTGCAGCCCCTTAGCACAGGGGTCTGTGCCTTTCAGTGATTACCTGTGCCCTAGGGTGCCCCGCTGCTCTGCTAACCCCTTCCATTTCCACCCATTGCAGTCCTTTGTCTGCATCTCACCCTCCCCAGGGAGTAGGTAGGGGTGCAGCAGGCATCAGAAGTGGGTTCTGAGGTGTGGCCAGCTGCAGGGCCACACCACACATGCCACACCTGCCACACACAGGGGGTTGGGGGACCTATCTGCCTTGGCCTCCTGTACTCCTCTGGCCTCTGTCAGGCAGGACAAGGGGCAGCCTCCTGTTCTGGCCAGCAGGGGGAGTGAGGTCCAAGTAGAGTGGGGTGGGGCAGCCTCCCTAGGACAGCTGGCCAAGGAAGGTGGTGCTCAGGGGTGCCTGGAGCAGTGGAGATGAACAAAGCCAAATGAGAGTCCTTGTGTGTGTGAGAGAGAAAGAGACAGACAGACACTATCTCAGTGTCTCAGGATGGGTCCCCAGAGGCAGGAAGACAGGGTAGGAGAAGAGCCAATTAGAAGAGCCAAGGCTAGAGCCTTCCTCCCTCCCTGCCTCCTTGACTTCTTCCTTTCTTTTTATTTTCCTCTTTCTCTTTGTCCTAGTTCTTTTCAGAATAAATACAATTTGGAGATGAATTCAGAAGCCTATAAAGTAATAAGAGAAATAACCACATACAAAACCACAGCCTGAGCCAACCCAACCCAACTGCCATCACAGCCCCGGACCCTACCATTTCTCCAATGCTCAGAGTGAGTCCGAAATCACCAGGGACCCTGTGCTGTTCCCCACTGTCCCCCGATCCCTGTCCTTAGTAAATAGCCCTTTACACAGGGCCCTGGTATCCCAGCCTGTGAAGCCATCTGAGTCCTGGCTGGGGCCTGGAGACCCCTCAGAGGCAGGAACTGGAGAGCTGGGGTCAGAACCTACACCTAACTCCATGGTCAGGCCAGGTGCCAGGTCCCTGCGACCCCCGCAGGTGAATGGACACACAGATGTGGTGTGCAGCTGTACTCACAGCTGTGACGGCACAGCAAGGTCAGCTGAGGGAAAGTGCATGGGGTCACCCAGGGCGAGGTGCTGTGACATGCTGTGCCCCTGAGAAGCCCTCTCGAGCTGCCTCTTGAGCTGGGGCTCCTCTTCCACTGCACATCCCAGATTCCAGACTCCTGGCGGAATTAGTGTCTGGCGAGACTTTGTTGTTTGCAGGAGCTGGGATCAGAGTGACTCATAGTTACTGGAGGATGGATCCCTGTACCCCCAGGCCAAGCTTGAAAACAGCCCCCCCCCTTCATTTTTATGGTGCTGGGAACTGAACTTAGGGCCTTCACAGTAAGCTACATCCCTAGCCCTGCTCCTTAAAAAGTCTTTTAAGACAAGGTCTCCACAGGTCACTAAACTGTTGATGCCGGGCTCAGACTTGCAGTCCTTCTGCCTCAGCCTCCATCACCATATCCAGTTTCAGGCTAGGTCTGCTGTGTGAACTTTCCTGCATCTAGACCCCCATTTATTAAGCATCTAATATGCACAAGGCATTGTGCCTGGAGGACTGCGACCCCAGCTGCCTCTCTGAGAGCTGGTACAGAAGCTAAACACTATGATTATCTTCTCCTGCAGAAGGAAAGTTGAGGGTGAATAATAGTTCGCTCGAGGTGATACAGCAAATAAGCAGAATTTGAACCTAGGTTTATCTGACTCCAGTCCTTTGAAGGTTGGCATGGGAGAGAGGGGTAGAGAATGTGGAGGGGAAAATGGGGAAGAGGGCACTTATTTCCTGGTGGTGCTGTTTTTTATGCCATGATTGCAAATTTGGGCACCAGTGAAGACTCATTTGTCCCTTGTGGGCATACATCATTAAAGCAGAAAAAAAATTTTACATAGAGTTTTTGTTAAGGCTCCTTTGATGTATAAACAAACCCAATTATAAGGGTTGATTAATTGTTGGATGCAAATGATTGCTGATAAACTGTCTGAGGTTCCTTTGTTCTCTGGAGCAAGTTAAATATGTTCCGTGCGATGTTGTCCACACATCCTGCTTGTCTGGCGAAGGTGTCTTCCTCCAGTAGGGTGAAGGGGACCCCAGCTTGGCCTCCTGCCGAATTTTCTGGAAGGTAACAGCAGTAGTGATGGCCATCAGCTCGGTCAAAGATCCATCCTCCAGCAATGACCAAACTTCCCAGGCTCGAGAAGGAACACTAGGATACTTTGTACATGAAATAAAAAGGGGTGGCATTTAATTCTTACCCACTTCAGTGAGCAGAGATCAGGTGCTATGCAAATGTGCTATCAGTTAGTGGCCTTTAATGAATAAGTCAACCCAGATCTTATCAGCATGTGCTGGGGAGGGGGGTGCAGAGAAGCTGTACCCAACAGGCTGGTGCGCATTTCCCTGCCCGGAGCCCTTGCAGTTCTGCTCAGTGGATGGTGGTTCATTCCTTTCCGGCTTTACCTACTGCAGCTCTGACCACAGAGCCCAGGAAAAAGTGGTGGCCACTGGTCCTGCTCTCTGCAAAGCTGTCGTGTGCCCTTTGGTTTGCAGACCCCCACTGCTTTCCCCTGCCAGCGGCCCTGGTATTCGCCTGGCTGCCCTACCTGGTGACATCTCCCCGTTTCTTTGTCGGAGCTCAGTTTCCCTATTTGGTACGAGTGTGTGTGTGTGTGTGTGTGTGTGTGTGTGTGTGTGCACGCGCACACGCACGCGTGCATGCTCTTGTCCAGCTGCCGTCAGGGACCTGGGAGTGAGCTAAGTGTATCAGCATCCTGCAGCAGCTGTCTGAGTCTGCCCAGGCTTGCCTAACCAAGGAACAGGGCTTAAACAATATTCCTCTCAGGTATGCGGGCTGCAGGTCTGAGATCAAGGTGTCAGTGGGGCTGGTCCGTTCTCAGATCTCTTTCTCTGTCTTGTAACTGGCATCTTCTCCCTGTGCCCTTGGATAGCTGAGCTGTGGTCTGTGTCTATCTTGGGAAGAATGCCAGTCATACTGGATTAAGGCCGACTGGCGTGACCTCTTTATATTCTTTAACATCACTGCTCCCAACTACAGACTTATTCTGAGCTGTGAGGTTAGGACTTCAATGTGTCGATGGTGGTCCAGGGGTTGCAATTCAGCCCTGCTGGCTGGTGCACAAATTAATACAAATGTAGCAGCTGCAGTAGCACAGATTTGTAATCTGACAGCTCTAGGGGTCACCAATCTCACTGGGCTAGAGGCAAGGTGTCCCTGGTTTCTTTCTGTAGATTTTGGGGTGGGGGACCAGTGTCTATGCTTTTTCCAACTCCTTCAGTCATCTTGCTGTATCTTCCAAGCCAGTCCTGGCTGTCTGCTGTCACCTTTCCCTCTGACTCTTCTTTTTCCTCTTCCAAATTTAAGGACCTTGTGATCCCCTTGTGAATTGCAACCTGGATAATCTTAGTTCAGGTCCAATAATTAGCTACAAAATATAACGGATTTGTAGGCTCAGGCAGTTAATACCTAGGCATCTTTGGGGAGCTCCCATTCTGCCAGCCACACTCCTGTAAACTATGTATCAAAAGAGAGCATCTATCTTTGTTACATTCTCTGCCTCCTTCCTTTTTCTGTTGTTGTAGCAAAATGCCTGAGGCTGGATAGCTTATAAAGAGTTCTAAGGGCTCAAGCACTGGCTGGGCTCTGGTAAGGACCTCGTGGCAGATTTCATTCATGGCAGGAAAGGAAGCAAGTCATCAGGGGGGATTGCTCTTTCCTATGGCACCCTGCTCTGGCCTGAGAGAATCCACTCCTGAGACCCTCATTCATCTCTTCACAGGTCCAATTAGCAGCCACCAGGTCCAGCTCCTGAATGATCTCACCACCTTTCTCTAAGCTGCAACATGAGTTTTGATGGGGGCAAAACCCATTTGAGCCAGGAAAAAGGAACATCCCCTTCCTTCGCGGGCAGACAGATGAAAACAGCATTGTTAGGGCAGATTTCGCAGGCAGGCTTATTTAGGCTGCAGGTGTATTCACCAGGCTAGCAGGGCACTGCTCCTCCCCTTGGAGCAGCTCCTGTTCTCCCAGTGCAGGAGAGCTCTGTTCTCTACTGGTGACTCAACTTCCCTCACCCGAGCTGTGCCAGCAGCCTCCGTCCTGCTAAGAGGTGCGGTTTGCCCCGGCGTAGCCATGATCCGCTTCGCTTCTGAAACATTCCTCTGGAGCGTTCTGACACACAAGAGGTTAAAACAAGAAAAGTTTGGTGCCATCTGGCTTGGAGAAGGTGGTGAGAAGCTTCCTTCTGCTCTCGTCACCACCGAATGGAACCAGGGAGCTGGAAGGAAGGGGGGGGGCGTGAATCGCTCCCCAGAGCAGGAGCCCCGGGGTTACAAACGACACAAGACATGGGCTATGTTAGGGCCACTCTAGAACTTGAACCCCAGGTGCCCAAGTGCTAATTTGGCACCCTTCCCACTGTGTTCCGTCTCCACAGCAACGTTCTGTTAGCTCTGTGACTGTTCTGTGTCAAGGATGCATCCTGGACTCTGTCCCCCGCACCCCTTTCAGGGCAGACACCTGATTTCTCTCTCTTACAGATTCCCACCATCCGTTACCTTTTTTTTTTTTTTTTTTTTACTGAGTGGGCTCATTTTATTTCTAATGGATTTCTACTATTTTTCCAGATCGGCTTTTCTCTTTGGCCTTGTTCCTTAGGCTATTTGACCTTCCTTTCTTGCGGAGGGAGGTGGTGGGTGGATTCTTGTGGCACTGTCACTGGTTCTCATGTGACACAGGGTGCTTTTTTTTTTTTTTTTTAGCACCTGCTGTATGTCAGGTTCTGTGCTAAGCAGGTGACACAGAACCTCCTTTCTGGAAGAGTCAGCGTAGTAGGGGAGAAGAATATGGTTCAGTCAGTCACATGAGTGAGTGCACAGTTAGGGTGGAGGAACAGGAAGAACAAGGAGAAGAACCAGTCTGACTGGGAAGGCTTCCATTTGTCTTTTGCCCATTCTGTGCCAAAGGAACAGCATGTGTCAAGGCCCTGGGGTGGCAGGGAGTTTGGTGACTTGTGGAACTTTCTTTCTGGCCACCTAGTATCTGACCCAAACATCACTGGGCCTTGCTTTAGCCTGGGAACCCTGTGCCACTCTTCTGTCCTTACCCTGCTTGGAAGCTATACCCTGAACCTTTGCATTTTGGAAGAATCATTTCACCTGGAACCCTTGTCCAAAAGTGACAACACAGCCAAGAGACAGGTAGAGAAAATTAAGACATATTTTCTCAGTCTTCTCTGTGTCTACCAAAAATTCTCAAATTCATTCAGCAAATGCAGCCATCTAGGGCTCTGTGATCTGGTGCCTCAGAGAAGCATAATGAGAACCCACTGAGTTGAGACTCTTGAGTGGTTTGGAGGAGTCTTGGTGCCCTGATGCTTATTAACATTTGCTTTTGGTTAGAGAGTCCTCTTGGGAATGCCAGCTAGAGCTGCATCTCCCCAGAGGAGCCGACAAGCTCTTGGCGTCAGCCTTCAGTGTGAAGTGATGGAAGAGTATTTTTAACCTAATAGATGGCTTCTTTCCTCACCTTCTGTCCTCTCCTTGAAGCAATCTGTTGACATAGAACGTTGACTGTTTTCGGCACTATGACATAGCCACTTAATATTTTGGAGAGAAAAACAATAGGCGATTGGAAAATTAGGGGGAAAACTATCCCTCATCAGATTCTCCATGGTGGCTGTGCATGAAACCAGGCAGAAAAAGAATAGGGCCTACATCCCGAGTGTTTGGGAGTGTGAGGATTTCGGAGCACTCTCCAATCCCCCTGGCAGAACCCAACACGACTCTGACCCCAGCTTCCTTTCCTGTCCAGGGTTTTAACAGCAAACAAGGGGCTGTTACCTGTGCAGTCCCCAGGCAGCTGTGGAAAATGGGTGTGACAGCTGTGGTAGGAGCCAGGGTCTCGGCCCAAACTTGTGATAGATTCAAAATAAATAATCTGGGAAATCCAACCACTGTGGCTGCTTAGTGCATACATCCATGAATAAGCCATCTCCCTTTTCTCAGCCTGCCTCCACCCCTTTATCTCCCTGCCTCTATGGGGTGCATCTACAGCTCCCAATGCCTCCCCCCCAGGCTCTATCCCAAAGGCCCTGGCCCCCAAAAACAGCTGCTTTATCTTCTGCTCTCCTCCTTCAAACTCCTATCTTCAGTGGGGTCAACTCCAAGAGTCAAGCCAACTGTTTTTCAATTGATCTTTACCATGGTTGGATGAGTGAAATCAGTGAAATCAGTACATATGGAATAAATCCTTTCTTACTAGTATTTTGAGAATAACCTAACTTCCTTCCTTCCTTCCTTCCTTCCTTCCATTCATTCATCCACCCATCCATCCATCCATCCATCCATCCTCCTGCAAAGCTGGATGCAAGATATTGAAATGGCTGGGTCCCTACTGGGCCATGGCTGACTGGGGCTCTGGGCTATTTCTGGGTTTAAGCTCCTCCTCCCTTAGGACTCAAAGGTCCAATCATCGTGGAAAGACTTATAGATAAAGCTCAGAGCATTAAATCCCCTATGAATACAGAATGGCAGAAATTCCCATTTCTGTAAGTCTTCTTAGAGTTTCAGGTGAAAATATTTAGGTTTGCATAAACCTTCTTTCCTTCCTTCCTTCCTTCCTTCCTTCCTTCCTTCCTTCCTTCCTTCCTTCCTTCCCATCTTTCTTCCATCCTTCTTTCCTCCCATTCATCTATCCATCCATCCTTCCTTCCATCCTTTTTGCTTCTATCATTGAATTCTCACTATCTGCTCTCTGAAGAGCTGATTCCTGTTGCTTTGCCATCATGAAGGGCTTTTCTCCCCAAATCTGTTGGCAAAACCCAGGTAAGAGCCCACTGGTCCCCACATTGTAGAGTCTCAGTTCAGTGACGTGGCTGCGCACTGTCTTAATGCAACCCCTGGCTCCAGTGTGAATCGTGAGCAACCTGTGCTTATGGATGGGGAAACAGGCCTGGTGGGCTGAGAGGAAGAATGCCATGTGGCCAGTGGTTGTACATTGCAACGTTGCCATTCTTGGATCAACTGCCACTAGAGGCCACCTTGGCCATTTCCCAAGTCCTGCGAGTGTGGGATGTGGGCCGAGAGACTCCTGTGCTGGCTGGGGTACATCCTCTGAGAACATGGGGGTGGAAGCCCTTTCTAAATGAACTCATGGGCTATGTGGACTGCATTGGGGGTCCCAGAGAGAATGAGGGGGAATGGGGAAGATTTCTAAGGTCTTCCTTCTGCTAGATCTTGGGGGATCTCTCTACCTGATTTCCACCAGATCTTGAATATTCACATTTGATCAGGACTTTCATCTTCATAAAACACATCTCTGGCTGGCTTTTGTCCTTAAGCGAAGCCCAAGTTTCTTAGATGAATATGTGTGGCCCCTAAGACCTGGTCCCTGTGGCTTTCTCCCTTGCCACTTCCTCCTGTCATGCTGCATTCTGGTCACTGTGGACTGGGTGACACTCTAGAAGCTTGCCATGGCCCCCAGGTCCCTGGGGATGCTGTCCTTCTTGCCTGGAATTCCTCCACTCTTCTTCCCTCTTACTGTGTCTTCTTCACCCTCCAATCTCACCTTCCAGGCTGTATTTGTCTGCGGTGCCCCCCCTTCACACCCATGGGACACTGGTCCCCAGGATAGTCCTAGGTCTGCTGTCACCCCTATGATACACAGCATGGATCTTGGGCAGAGAAGAGAGTGTCTCTGCTGAATCACAAGCCCCTGAAGGATGGAGCTGTGTCCTGCTCATGCTGTGCCCTAGTCCCTAGTTAGTACCTGACAGACAAGTCCTCAGTGTTTGTCACTGGAACCATTTTTCAGAGGGCGCATCACAGCCTGGACATGGCCTGGCACCACACGTGTCTTCCTCCCGGGAGGCAGAGGGCGGGTCAGACTTCAGAGGCTCTGGCAGAGTGACTCGGGCTGCTTCTAAGCGGTGGTCACCCCACTTTCTGTAATTCTCTACTGTTCCCCTGGGGTGGAATTGGACTCCACACGCACCCTGTCCTCTCACAGACCCACCCCCCAGTGACCCTGTGTGCGCCTGGACTTCCCCATTTGTTCCTTGTCTGAAGCGCAGCCCATATCCGTCTTGTTTTAGACGCGTCCTGGCAAACCGACTTCTCGTTCCCATTCCGTCAATCACCTTCCATCTTTGGCAGGAAGGAGAACACACAGCTTTTGCATGTGCCAACCCCAACATATTTCTAATTCCATCACGGCTGGGGATGTGCTGTAGGATTTTAAGATGCTTCAAAAACGCATGCGTGTGAGAGTGTTTCACAGCCAAGACTAGGGAAGCTGAGGCTGAGCCCTGGCTGCAGGGACGCCAAGCTCGCATCTGTGACCCGGTCACAGCCATGAGCTGACAGCCAGGTCCTGCCTGATAGTAGCAGAGGGCCCTCCACTGGGAGATGCTTCCGTGCCCAAAGTGCTGGGAACTGGGGGTGCCACACATCACCGAACAAGGATTTAAAAGTACGATAGACCAAAGCGCGACTGCAAACCCAGAGTTGAGGTCAGAAGAGCTGGCTAAGTGTGCACAGCCTGCTCACAGGAGGGCACAAAGAGAATCTGGAAGAGGGTGGGCTGGGGGCCTTGCGTGTTGGTGATGTTCCATTTTTCCACGTCGAGCCTTTGCGACAGCTCTCTCACTCTGTGATATTTTCATGCCCACCAGCAGGCAGAGATCCACTTCTGAAGACTTTGGTGTCTATCTGAAGCATGTGCATGTGTTTGCTAGTGTGTGTCCATGTGCACAATGGGTGTGTCTAAGCCTTTGCCTCCTGTCTGTTCCTCAGCTCATTTTGAAGTCTCTATTGTGCTTCCCTGAACTCCCAACCTATCTCCCTCTCTGTTAGTTCTTCTCTGCTAAAACCCTTAACATCCTTCCTGCTAGGTCAAGAGTGGTTTTGACCCTTCTCGCCTCTTTCTCGCGCTCTGATATTTTGCTTCCATTTCTTCTTAAACATCAATTGGACTTCCTACCCACACAGCACTGCATGAACCTGGTAGTAAATTATTCTAATTTCGAGCTGCATGCAGGAGACAGCGGTCAGGGACTTGAGCCACTACTGCATTCGGCCTAACCCCTTCCCTTTCCCGACCCCTGCTCACAACGCTGTCACTCATCTGAAGGATTTAAGCATCAAGTAATAGTTGCACCAAAAGTGTACTTAAGTTTGGTTTTATACTTCTGATAGCTACAAAAATCTATTCTAAGAGAATGGTCTCCCCCCACACCCCTACCAATTTCTCTTTAACCTATGTTAATTTTGCTCTTTTCTTGCCATCCAGTTTTGTTCTCTTCAGTTCTGTTCTCAGCTGGTTCCTGGCATTTCACTCCACATATTGAACTGGCAGAGCAATAATATGTTATGATTAATAAGTGGTTTGACAGGCAGGAAGAAAGCAAATCTTATTCACTGCACCAGTGGTGCCGTGCAAATTCGCTCGTTTTGAAAAATGCATGTAGTCAGCAGGATGGTTTTTGTCTAACTCCTTGGTCCTTTGCTGTCTGCCGGAGCCACACATTCCATTTCTGTTCACCTGCAAATCTCAGGCTTGTAGAGCTCGGGATGGGTTCTAGGAAGGCTTAAGGCCTTTCCCAAAGCCAGGAATTCATTTTTGGATGCTACATCCCTTCACCACAGAGAATATATAAACATGCATCCACATCCCACTTGAAGTGAACTTGTGCATAACTCTGTGAGAATTTGGACTCGAGTTGCCTTTGGCTGGTTGATATAGTACATCCTCCTGCACACAGGGCTTGTCCTGTCCATGTGCAAGTATGACTCATAATTTATAGCTATGCTATGAGCAAGGTGCTCTTATTATCTGAGTGACTTTTTATTTTGTTGACCTCTTTGGTTGAATGTCAGTCCATTCCTCAGAGGGGTTTTACTTGAATGACTTAGAATGATACACAAATAATTTCAACCCTTAGAAACCTCACAGGCTCTAGACCTTCTTTTTCTACTGTGGTAGCCACAAACTTTATGTGGGTACTGAATGTCTGATGCTGGCTAGCACAGGGTGTGCTGTAAGTGTAGAGCACAACCTAGAGATCAGACTCAGGAGGAGAACAACGTGAAATATCCATATTAGAGTTCTCTAGAGGAACAGAATCAATAGAAAATATATGCATAGTTATGCAAGAGGATTTACAGCATAGGCTTACAGGATCAGAGGCGGAGAGTCCACAATGACTGTGTGCACTGTGGAGCCAGAGGAGCCAGTAACTGCTCTGTCCAAGAAGATGGAAAACTGCAGAATCAGAGGGTTCAGGGATGCAGCACCAGTCCAAGGTCAAAGGCCTGGAAGCTTACCAGAGAGTTACTAGTGCAGGTATGTTTTGGAAGACCAATCCTGGAGACCTGAAGACCAATGTTCAAGAAGATAGCAGCAGCAAAGGGCATACCTGCTCAGGAGGACTGAGCTCTGCAAACAGGCATGCTTCCTTCTTTCCCTTTTCATTCCACTCAGGCTCCAAGCCTATTGGTTGGTGCCACCTACAACTGGAGTGGGTCTTCCTCCCTCAGTTTACCATGCTACATATCAATCATTCACAGACACACACAGTCATTCACACACACACAGACACACAGACACACCAAGAACCATGCTTCACTGATCTGATAGCTGTTTCCAAATCCATTCAAGTTGACATAGCTTGAATAATGGTCGCAATAGCTCAGTAATTTCTTTTTATAAGGTCATATATTAAAATTATAGTGATATCATTTTTGATTTGTTGGGTTAAATACAGTGCATTATTAAAATTAATGTTAACTTTTTGACTTTTTCATGAGATCGCTAGAAAATTTTGAATTGCATACACAGCTCACGTTAATTCTTCTGCAGGACAGCATGGTCCAGGTTACAGGGGTGAAGTTGCCCAGGTCAGCTGCTGGCTTCACTGGAAGCACATTAACATGCCCGGAGGAGGTCACACATTCATGCAATGTTCATGCACATGATGGGTATTTGTTGAGGGCCTACTTTGTGCCAGCTGTTAGGCAAAATGCTAGAGAAAAGTGGTGCAGGATGGAAGGTGTTTCCACCTTTGCAATAGCCTGTAATGGTCTTGTTTATTTTTGGCCTATTGTCAGTCTAGCCCTCTAAACCTAAGCTCTATAAACTACACTCTGCACTCCCCAAGTGATTCACCAGCTGCATTGTAAATAAAGTTTTATTGGAACACAGGTGTACACATTCATATACCATTATCCATGGCCACTTTCATGCTACAGCAGCACCCAAGGAAATTGCTATAGGTGTGGGAAAGCTGGAAATAGTTACTATGTGAACTTTTATAGGAAAAGTCTACTGATTTCTGCTCTGGTTCCCAGGCAGGCAAGGACTTTATTTTGCCAATTTGATCATTGCTGTATCATCAGGATCTAGAGCAGTGCTGGACACATAGCAGGTATTCAGGGAGGGAGGGAGAGAAGGGAGAAGAGAGCTAGAAAGGTCTGTGGTCTTTCTGTAGATCATCTTCCCTTGGCGTAGGTCTGTGAGCCATTGAGACAGAGAAACATATGCTTGGCTTTGAGCCCCAGGGGTGCTTCCCAGTCATGACATCCCAGAGAACAGCTCAGGGTCTGAGTCCATCATGAGAGTAACGAGGCACCGGAACGCCTGGTTCTCTTCTAGACCCCCAAGCCTCTCAAGCAGAATCCCAAGGATGACCCCCAGGGACCTTCACCTGGTACAATCCCGCCCTCCTTTCCCAGCAGGTAGAGCCTGGAAGTACAATAGAGTCACACCTGAAATTATGTTACCTTATTAGGCAAAAGGTCTGAGCCTGCTGTAATCAGTTGGGCCCTTAAAGAATCAGAGTGTTTTCTTAGCTGGTAGCAGAAATCAGAGAAGCTGGTGACATGAGGATCACAGGACACTTTGTTCCTAGAGGGAGGAGACCACTTGGGAAGGGATGAACAACCCCAGGGGTTGTGAGTGGCCCCAGGTGACAGGCATCAAGGTGGAAGGGACCTGAATCCTCAGCTCCAAGGAACTAGGCTCTGCCAACACTGAACGAGCTGGGAGGCAGAGCTCCCAGACCCCAGTCAGCCTGTGCCTCGTTAGCCTCCAGAGACCCCAAGGGGAGACCCATCCCAACCCCGACCTCAGCCTGCAGGGCCGTGTACTAACAATGAAACCCCAGCTAGGCAGTTGTGTCTGTGGCAAAGTGTCCCAGCCAAGGAACAACAAGACAGCAGCAGGAGTCTGATTTGTCCTCGGCAGAGGGGAATTCTGTACCGTCTCTTCTCTCCTTTCTCTTCCTCCTCCTCCTTCTCTTCTTCCTCCTCCTTCTCCTCCATTGCTCCCTCTTCTTCTGGTACTGGGGATTGAACCCCAGAGTCTTCACATTAGACCACACACCCAGCTCTTTTATTTTTGAGACAGGGTCTCACTAACTTCCTAAGTTACCCCAGGGTGGGCTCGAACTTGTGATCCTCCTGCCTCAGCCTCCCAGAATGTTGGAGTTACACATGTGTGCCATTGCACGGCTACCTTCTCCCCTCTCTGTGGCTCCAGGGTGGGCCCTGCTCCTGGCAATGCTCCTTCATCCCTGCCACCTTCCTCAGGCTCAGGGACCCCAACATGATGACAGGTGCAGGACACAGGGGAGCCGCCCCTTCTCCACTCTTTCTCTGGCACAGAAGCCATGTGATCACAGTCTCTGGGGAGCTGGGGCTGCCAGGGGTGCAGCTGTTGTGTGACGGTACCCTGTGACATGTGGCTAAGGGGCAGGAGGGAGACGGCACGATGTCACACTGCTTTGTTAGAGTGGCTTTTCACGTTCTGTCTTTATGCTGAGAGAGACAGAACTTGCACTTTCCCCAAAACTGCTCATGCCCCATTAGCCTGGGCTCTGAGGCCTGACAGGTGACAGTGGCGGAGGAGGCCATCTATGAAGAGCTTCCTGGGCTTGGCATTGCTCTAAGAGCCTCCATGTTTCTACTGATTATCACTCTGTTACAGATTAGGAAATGGATGTCCAGAGGCACTGACTCGATTTCCCTGAATTGCACATCATTGAAATTGAAACAGCTGGGATGAGGACCCGGGGGTCTGGCTGCAAAATCTGAGCTCTTTCCTAACTGCGATGCTGGGGAACCCTCCCCCTCTCCCTGGCCAGCCTGTGACCTTGGGAGACCATTGGACTTTTTCGAAGCTTGTTTTTGGTAGTGGTCCCTGGGATTTTCAGGGTGACTTAATAAAAGCACTGAAGGACGACTGTTGCTTGGTGGACTAAGCATCCAGTGGGCTGTCTGTTGGCCAGGCACTGTGGCCCTTTGGATTTGAGTGGCCTTAGTCCAGAGCATGCACCTCGGCTCAGGTAGGTTGAGGGAGGCAGAAGCGGCCATGCATGTCCAGGCGAGGGCACTGTTCTCCCACCACTCAGCCTGTCCTTTGCACTGCTCCAGGGCAAGGAACAAAGGCTGGGGACGGTGTCCCTGGCATTCAGCCCCTTAGAATGGCCCAGCCCAATGTGGCCTTGGTGGAGCCTGACCCTGGGCTGAGTCTGTGCCTGGACCCTTGGGTCACAGGCAACACACAGCCTGGTCATATCCTAGTCAAGTGCACAGTGCAAGTGCACAGTGCACAGTGCAAACCTGTCATGCTGCTGCTGCTGGGGGACCTGGGGGTGCTCAGCCCCATCTGCAGAGACCTGAAGGATCCTCCCTGTGGCTTCCCGTTAACCTGGGCCTGGGCAAGTCCCTGAAATGGGCAGGGCAGGGACTGTGTATTGAAAGCCCCCTCTCCTCTCTAGTCTGGTGCTTTCTGGGAGCCCATGCGTGTCCCAGGCATCCAGGAGGTGCCCCGCCCCCAGCCCCGCACCATCCTGCTCTGTCTCCTGAGTCATTCCTTCTGTCTCACTCCCCAGTACCAGTGTCCTCTGGTCCACCATTTACACCAACAATGGCTTGACAGAAGTCCCTTTCCAGACATGAGGCTGGAAAATGGATTAAATGGATCGCACTTGGATCCCCAGAAGTGACAGGACAATGCTGGGTTGGACACAGTGTGAGCATAGTTTTTCATCTGTTTCACTGAGAATTTGCCACACACCAGGGATCAGGACATGGCCTGAGCATTTTCTTACTTCGTTTCTGCAGTGATCCACATTGGAGATGCTGGGTCTTGAATCCAGCTGGGCCGCATGCAGACACCACGCCCATTCCCTGCTTTCGGAGAGATGTAACCCCTGTCTGAACCCCAGCTCCACCCATTAGTAATAGGGTAACATTAACCAGGTCACTCAGCCTCTCTGATTCGTCTCCTGCCCTAGCAAGTTAAGCTGGTGATGATGCTTACATGTGTCATTCCTCTGCAAGTGGCTTCCATTGCAGGAGGTCATGGGCCCATGCTCATTCGATGTGAGTTAATAAACCACCAAGATGGGCAAGTGCCAGATGGCAGTACTGACAATCCATTACTGGTGCTTTCCCCTTCACAGAGAGGTCTGCTGTGCACATGCTGGAGGTGGAGCTGTGTTGCTTACTCCTCTGCTGATTTTATTTTTTATTTTTATTTATTTATTTATTTGCGGTACCGGGGATCGAACTTATGACCTAGTGCTTGCCAGGCAGGCGCTTATACCACTAAGCTGAATCCCCGGCCCATCCTCCACTGACTTTAGAATCTAACCCCAGACCTGGGTATGTGCAGAGAGCTGCCTGGTGGGGTCCCCCTGGGAAGCCCAGGTTGGGAAGCCAGCAGTCAGTCCCATTCTCCTCTACAACTTCCAAACAGCAGTGAAAATGCAAGATTAAGATTCAAATCCAATAGGGATTCCTGCCTACCAACTGCCAGATCCTGTGCTAGTATTTTTTACTACACATACAACATTATTTAATGCTTACAGCAGTGAGAAACAAATCTATTAGTACAGGCAGAGGTTTGGGAGACTTTAAAAAAAAAAAACTGAATAGATCAAGTTCTAGCTTCAGGTGGGAACACATTATTCATTCCACCTGTCCTTTTCCACCCTCTGGGACTTGAAGTTAAAGGCCGGACAGTTTGAAGGTGCAGAAGCAGCCCGCTGACTCTAGTTTGCTCTGCTGTTAGTTGGGTTTGATGAGGCGCCGACTTTGGTGTGTGTGTAATCTGATGTGAAGACCTGAACCCATAGAAAACAAAGGTGGGGTGCTGCATGCGGGTTGCAGTCCATCAACCAGGGGAATATCAATATGCTTTCTGTGCTGCGGACCAACCCTCTCCTTGAACCGGAGCATCCAGCGGGTACCAGGACGATAGCAGGGGATCCATTCTCCTCGCGGTGCAGCTGAGAAAACTGAGTGCAGAGGTTTGGAGGGGCTATTCAGTGGCTCACAGTGGACTGCAACGAATGATTAGGAATAGCACAAATGATTAGGAATAGCATTTGCTCGAGCTCTGCTCGAATGTTGTCATGGAACTGGGTTATTTGTCTGCTGCTCAGACATCTGACCTGTAATGTGATTCAAAAGTGCCAAGGTTTCTGAAAGAAGGTGACAGATTGTTTTACTGGCTTCTCTCACCAAGTTGTCAGGAAGACAGTTGGCTTCAGATTTGCCCAGATAATCAGAGGGCTGCCCATGGCGGGGGCCTTGAAAAGTCTGCCCTGGTCCGATCCTTTGGCTAAAGTGAGCATTCTCTGCCTTTTGCAAGGACAGACACCCACATGGGTCACCAGCGAAGAACACTGTGCTTTTTGCCCCTTAAGCAAAGTCTCTCCTGGAGCTGCTTGGGCATTTTGGGGGTTTCATGATGAGCAGGTTGCACAGCCCACAGATATTTAGGGGAATAGGCAGAACCTTCTTCTCCAGGGAGATGGTGGCTGTCACTCCCTCCCTGACCCTGGACTTGCATAGGGTCTCGGGCACAGCCAGAAGCTTGGGCTTCCTCACCATGGCCTGTGCCCTCAAAGCCCAGGGCTCAGGCTTTAGTAGACTCTGTAGGAACCCTGGTACATAAAAGATGTTTGTTTGTTTGTTGGTTGGTTGGTTGGTTGGCTGTTGCAGGACTGGGTTGAACCTAAGGCCATCACAATGAGCTACACCACCCCCCATTTGTTTTGATTTTTTATTTTGACACAGGGTCTATATACAAAGCAAGCTGCCCAGGCTAGTCTGGAACTTGCCAGCTCCCTGCCAGCCCCCTGCCTCAGGCTCCTAGGTGTGAGCCACCTTATACGTGTGGACCACCAGGCCTAGCTCACCTAGAGATCTGAGCTAATTCATTGTATGAGGGTGGTCATCTCTCTGCTTACACAGCTACTTGTTGGGCATTAAAGATTCAGCAAGGGTTTTCAGTGCCTCTGGCATATGGGTACCCTTATTTTGCCCACGGGGCTGTGCTAGAACTCCTCTTGAATCTCAGGGCTGTTGCCCTCGGGAGGGATCTCATTCCATCTCCCAATCTCCTCTTAGACCACCACAAACACAGCCTTCTTTTTATTAGCCAGAGACAGACAGTGCGAGAGCAATGTGCTGATTGGCTGACTTAACTCTTTCCCTGTGAGGATGTGAGGCGTGTCTATAAATGTCTATAGCTGACACTCAAGAAAAACATTTCTCTTGGGAAGGCGGTAGGAACTATCCGGCCAAATCACATTGAGCACATCTGTCACATGTCACGAGACTTTAGCATTGTGCTGAGTTGGTTACTGGTCCCTTGCTAATCATAACAAGGACAATAATAATTGGTAACATTTAACAAGACTGTCATGTGCCACGCACCGGTTGAAGGGCCTTATGTGTGTGGTCCAAGTTGATCTTCACAGCAGCTCTGCTCGGTGGGAACAGACAGCTGCTTTCTTCAGAGATGGGGACACTGAGTCACAGATGTGTCACTTATTCACAGCCACAAAGCTAGGAAGTAGAGGAGCTGGCTCATAAGGTAAGGCTGACAGCCCTTGTATATATATGTAGTTTTGTTGCAAAGCTGTGGGTTTTATTGTCTCAGTCACTTTCCTGTTGCTGGGACAAAATATTCAACACCCACTTTAAAGGAGGAGAGATTGTTTAGGCTCATGAGTTTCAGAGGTTTCTGTCTGCAATCAAATGGCCCCAAGGCAGAAGTAGCCCAGTGGCAGGGTCTGAGCGGAGTATGGAGGCCAGGGAGCCGAGAGGGGAGAAAGGAGGAGCCAGGGAGAGAGATACCGCCCCTTCTGGGTTCTTCCCCCAGTGACCACTGAGAGTCCACAATGAATACAGTGCCCTAAGGTCAGTCACCTTCCAAAAGCCCCGAGTATGAGCACATGAGGCTTTGGGGGTCATGTGCAGTCTAATGCAGCACAAGGTTTGGGTTAATTTCAGTGGATGCTGAGTTGATTCTTTCCTCTTTGGAACCTCATCCAGATAGGTCTGATCCTCTTTGCTACAGGGCGGTGCTTTGTGGATTGTTGAACTCCTAGGGGGAAGCAGGAAGGAAGACTCCCTGGAGGGAACCAGAAGGTGGTACCTGTAGCCTCAGGCATGTGCGCATCTTCCTGTTGCTAACCATTCTTGCTTTTTCTTACTCCAGCCTGTACCCTGGGAGGGAACACGTATTCAGTCAGGGAGCTGATTTGACCTGAACTCTAGCTGTTCATAACCTCATTGTCCTCTGTTACAGTGAGATGGGAACAGGAGCCGCAGAAAACAGAAAACACCCAAATAGATGTTCTGGCAGAGACTCTTCTCTCACTAAATCATAAGTTGTGAAGATGTCTGGTCCTGGGCCATAGCAGCCATCTTTCCACCATAAGGCCAGAACTGGTGGAGGGTGGTGCCCAATCCAGCAGAAGCAGAGCCAAGAGATGGAGAGCAAGAAATTCTCCTATCAAGTGGTATTAACCATGGATATTTAAATTCACTCACATTATTTCATCAAAGAATCCTAACTGATATAGTCTGTCAAATATGAGTGGTTTTATTAACCTGTTTATGGAGATATTTAGGAAATGATTAACTAGGGAAAAGTGTGCCATCCTCACCTTACAAACCTTTTTTGTTAGTCAGCTAACCTGTCACTGTGGTGAATTCAGCTTCCTCATGGTCTAGTTTAGCATTTACCAACCAGAGGCCCAGAAGCAATGAGTCTATAGACCCCGTTCCCAGAAGACAAGTTTCATTACACAGCAGGAAAAGCAGGCCCAGAAATGTTGGAAATGAAAATGCCAGCAGTTACATGGTTAGGAGATGGGAGAATCAGAATTCTAAATACAGGCCATTGGGATCAAGAATCCAGTCCTCATAAATACCTTTTTAAAGGCTCAAACATTCTCCAAGACTCTGCTGTGGCCCTTTTTGGATGCATCGAGGAATAAGGTGGCTGGAGATCCTCTCCTCGTGGTGTAAGACTTCAAGTCTATGTGTGTGAAGAAAAAGGGAAGAAACAAACAACAAAAATATTAACTAATGTTAGAAGAGAATAAAGAAAAAGTGAACCAGTTCCAGGAGACCAGGATAGGAGTTTACAGACTTTGACAGAGTAGTCAGAGAAGGTGACATGGAGGAAGCAGGGGAATAGCCACAAGGATATCTGAGCAAAAAATGTTCCAGAAGGAGGCAACAACCTGGGCAAAGCCCACAGGCGGGGGCTTGATTGGTGTGTTTGAGGGAGAGCAGCAAGGCCAGGCAGGGAGGCCGAGTCTGAGTGAACAGACAGCAGTGGAAGATGAGGTGGAGAGGTGATTTCCGGATCTCTGAAGAGGCTGAGCCCTGCAGGCCTGAAGCAGGGGAGGGACAGAGTGTGGCTCCCGCTGTGAAAGATCCCAGGTGCGCTGGATCTGAAACATGGTAGGAGTGGGGAGATTGGTGTGGAGACCTTGGTGGGGACCCAAGGGGGACAGACGGGGGGCCAGGCCAGCGGGGTGAAGGTGGTGAAAAGCGGTCAGATTCCCAATACTTCTCCAAGTAAAAGAATTTGTAATGATTTTAGATATGGGGCAGCCAGAGATAACACTAACATTTATGAGGAAAACTTAACTAACTCAATGAAACACAAATTCGGCTTTGAACTTTGTTCTTGTGGTTAAGGGATCGATACACAATGCTGACTGGGGCTACTTTGGATTCTGTGTTGTCCAGAAAGGCCACCTTGGAGGAGTATGCTGCTCAGTGACAGAGAGTTCCTTGGTCAATGAGTCCATCTTGTCCCTGGGGCCCTCCTGTGACTGCTGGGAAACTGAGGCTTAGGTAGATAACGCTCACTGGACCGAGCTCACAAAGCCGATAAATTTAATTCTCTATTGTGTGCTATTACAGTAGAATATTCTATTGGTCTTATGTCACAGCAGAGTGAGCAATTGCTGGTGACAAATAACTAACTGCACCCAGCAGGTTCATTGTCCATGGTCTGTCGCTGTTAATCTCCAAGAGGGTCTCAGACATTCATATGGATTTTTCTGGAAGTTTTTCCAAGTACTTCTCATTTCCGTGTGACTTTTCCCAGTATCAGGCCCTTAAGATCTAACGTTTCTGGTCCTTCCTTTGGCATGAAAGTGAATATGCCTCATGTTCCAGCTGATCAGAAACACTTTGCCTTGGTGTGGGTGGTGGTGGTTGGTGGTGGCTACAGCTGTGTGACACGGTTGCTTTCTCCTACTCTGATGCAGATAAGGCAGGGACCTCTGTTTTTTGAAAGATGAATGTTTCACCTTGGAAATTTCAGAACCAAGATGCTGTTTGACAGGGAATGAGTAGTGGCCAACAGAGATGTTTTTAAGATTCAGAAAAGATGCAAAAGTGGGTCAGGCTGGCTGTCGTCTGGAACTGCCACCAATGTTTCAGTGCTACGGCTTGGGCAGTGGAGTTAGCCCCCATGGGGGTGATGACGGCTGTATTTCATCTTTCTGCAGAGGGTGAGCTCTGTGCCTCCAAGTCCCACCCTTGCTGAGTGCAAACACGGAGCCTCCTGTTTTAAGGCTGGATTGGTGTGGTGTAAAGGTCACAGATTTTGACCAAGTCAAGCCACGGGAGGTCCAGGTGTCAAGCAGTTGGTAGTCTCCCACTGGCATCTGCCTGGTTCACACACACACACACACACACACACACACACACACGCCTCTGCTGTGGTGTCAGCCTCCCCACTCTGCATTACTGTGACCTCTGTCCTCCCAGATGCAAGTGGGTCCCATGTTGGCCAGAAGAGCTGCTGTGAGCATACTCGTGGCCAGAGGGACACTTCAGTGAGAATTCTAGACGTGGGGAAGAGGAGGAGAAATGAAGGGCAGAGAGAAAAACAGTTTTAGCTTCTCTTTATAGGTTGAGACGGTCCCCAGCAGTAAAGGGAATCAGCTCCTGACTCATGGCCACGGTGGCCCTGAGCAGGGTGGCCACCTCTGTCTGTGTCCAGCAGTTTCCTGGCCATTGTGCATCCCTCCAACCCATCAGCCAAGATCACTTCATGGTGCCCTTCCTTCCTGCCCCTCCTCCACCTGGCCCACGTGAGCTGTGGTCATCTATACCCTTGCTCCCTGTGGTCCTGTGATGCTCTGCCCAGTTCCACTGCCCTCTCTGGGCTCCTCTGCACCAGCCCCATGGGGCCAGCTTCCTCACTCACCTCAGTGACCCCTCACAGGCTCATCCTCAGTACACGCTCTCCCTTTGCATAGGACCCAGGCCACTGCCCCAGTCCACTTTTCTATGATGACCCCTTCATGTGCTCTTCTCTGATTAAAGACTCGCTCTCTCCAGCTCAGCTCACTTACTACCGGGCCGAATACCACTTTATCTGTGTCCAGGTGCATCTCCTTGGACATTGGACCTTGGCTCTTTGATGTCAGGGACAGTGTTCAGCTTCGTTTGCCACCTCGTCCTCTGTGCCATGGGCCCTGGTGTGGGATAGACATTCAGGGTTAACTTAAACTCACCAGAGGAAGGAAGGGGAACCTTTGCTCATTGTATAAGATCTTTGCCAAAGGGAGCCTCACTGAATCTGCCTGTGATCCCTCTCAGTCCCTGAGTTCCATCACTGTCCCAAAGGGTGCCACCACATGGAAAATCAGCAGGGGCAATTGGCATGGAGAGAGCCTCTGGGCCACCCTATCTGTGGGTGTCCACTTGTTCGTGTATTCGTTCTGTGTGTACAAGTGAGTATATACTCTGCTCTTGGCAGGGAGATGCAGTTTGGGAAGAGACACTGTCCTGCTGTCATGGAACCTATAGTCAGAGTCATGTGACCAGCAATGACTGTGGGAGGCCTCAGTGACAAGACTGAACCCCTGGGCACGAGTGAGGCTCCCAGGAGAGGGAACAGTGGATACTAAAGCCCCAGGATGGGGCCCCCAATCTTGGCATCATTGGCATCAGGAGCTGTCCTGAGTAGTATCGCTGGTCTCTACCCACTAGTGCGCAGCAGTGCCATCCCCTATCCCTGCTCCCACAGAGGCCACCACAAATGTCTCAGTCATTACCAAAGTGGCAGTAAGGAGCATTGTGGGTTCAGCGTTAGCCCCCAAAGATACCCATGGCTTTGCCCCGGGCCCTGTGAGTTTGGGGAAGGGTCTTTGCTTATGTAGTTAAGCTAAGGAGTGTGCAGGCCGGGGCTCAACCCTGACAGGTGCAGACAAGAAGCCACAGATGCAGGGGAGGCCAGGAGGCAGAGGCCAGCTGGAGGGATGGGGCACAAAGAAAGCCACAGCTGGAGCGTGGAGGAGGGCAGGGACCCGGGCCCTGGAGTCTTCACCCTACCAACACCTTGGTTTTGGGCTCCTGACCTCCAGAGCTAGGAGAAAATAATCGTTTGTGTTTTGAGCCATCCAGTTTGTGCTGATTGGTTCCAGGGGATAAGACTGCCCCCGTCTGTTATCATTGCCCTCGCTCAGTTATCTGTCTGTCTCCCTCTCTCTCTCTCTCTCATGCATGCACACACGCCCTCTATGTTACTCAGGGCTGAACCCAGGGACTTTACGCTGAGATACATCCCTGTCCCTTTTCCTACTTATTTATTTCAGTTATGAGGCAAGTTCTCACTAAACCACGAAGTTGCCCAGGTTGGGCTCAGACTTTCAATCTGACCCTCCTGGCTCAGCTCCAGAGCGCCGGGAGGATTGGAAGATCAGGGAGGTGCGTTGATTTCCCCAAAGTCACACGGCTCTTCCCTGGTGGAACCATCTTTCAATCTCGATTCTCACTCCTCCCAGTCTGATGTTCCTTCCAGAACCCTCCACTGCCCTCTCAGGTCTCAGAGAGTGAAAAATGATAGTGTAGGTACCTAAATCTTAAAACAAGTCTACTAAATCTCTTTCTCTGGTGCCATCTCTTCTCCTAATGCTTCTTTCCAATTTGAAAGTTTTCAATTTACGCTTCCATGTCATTCCTTGCCCTTTAGGAAAGTACAGTTTCATTGTCCAGAGGCCAAACATTGCACAGCGAAGGCTGCAAACAAAAAAGATTAGGAATAAGGGGGTGGGGTGGTTGGCACAGGTCACACTGGCTCTGAAAAACAGTTTCAGAGATCATAGGAGGTTGGAGAAGCCCCTAGCTATGTCCTGATAGCTGAGGAAAAGCAGTCACCCTGGCTGGTTTCTGTCACCATGCCTGTTCCGTGCAACCCAGAAGTAAAGCTTCACAGAACACTGAGCTGTGATGGAGCCAGAAGCCCAGGAACTGGCCACTAATAGTGCCTCAGTAGCTGTCACTCAGGGAAAATTAGTGGTGGCTGCTGTGTCTTCATCCATTTCTGTGGGCCGTCAGGAAGGGCTTTGGGGTCTTCTGACCTTCCACCTTCATTCTTGCTAAGAAACTACACCTGAGATAAATCAGAAACTGTAGCTCTACCTGTGGGTCTGGCCTTAAAAATGCATAGTTGGAGAAAGATTGTGTTTTGTCTATTCATCCAGTCTGCAGATCTGATCACCACCTGCACATCGAGCCCAAACTGTGAGCCAGGTTTTGTGTGAGCACAGGGGATACCACATCCATACAAAAAAAAGGGACCCCTGCTTTTAATTCATGAGACAAAGGAGCTTGTGTGTGCAGTGAGCAAGCATATATAAAAGTCCCCATGACGTGGAGTCACCAGGAGGTCCCTGCCACCCTGAAAAGGAGGGCTTGGGGCTTATGGTAGAAGGGGAGACAGTATCTGAGCTTGGAAGATGGGGTCCAAAGTGAAGGCCACAGGGGAGTGTGAGACTGTACCAGAAGAGTCCAGGAGCTGGGCAGTGCTCAGTGAAGAAAGGAGCGCTTGGGTCAGGGGCCTAGGCACTCAGCCCATGACCATGTAGCAGAGGGTAGAGCAGTCTCTCAGGGTCAAGTCTCTGCTAGGCTGGCCACTTCAGCTGGTGATGTCACTTCTGGGTACAGGCACATGAGGCTGGCCCTAGGGTACCATTAGGATCAACCCAAGTGGGGGCTGGGTCAGTAAGCTCTTTGAGCTCCTGCCTGTGGGACAGAAGCTATGAGAAGGGGATGATGCTGGGTCATTTACTAGGGCTGCCAGAGTGGCTGGGCCAGAGCGACGTGCTGTCTGACAGCTCTGGAGGCTGGAAGTTCAAGGTCAAGGTGCCGGCAGGGCTGGCTGGTTCTGAGGCCTCTCCAGGCCTGTAGATGGCTGTGTTCTTGCTGGCTTCTGACCCAACTGTCAGTCTGACTCTTGCAGTCACTTGTGTGTCCAAATCTCTTGTTAAGGGGACACCAGAGAGAGTGAATTAGGGTCACACATTTGGCCTCTTTGTAACTTAATTTCCTGTGAAAGACTCTGTCTCCAAGACCAGACACACCCATGTTCTGGGGTTAGAGGGTCCACGGGTACATGTGGGCAGGGGACCATCCAGCCCCTCCAGGTGTCCTCCCTCCTCCTCCTCTTCCTTGGAGGAACAGACACTAGAAGCCCCTCGGGGATACACCTGTAGCATCAGATTATCACCCTTTACCCCCGCCAAGTCTTCACCCCATCTGATCATTATCTTAGCACTGAAAACCCCTTTGGTGTTAGAAAGACCCTTTTGAGAGTTTTGAATTGGCTAAAATTTAGGCTCCCACCTTCAAGGGGGATTTTCAGCATAAACCTAACAAGTAATAAAGCTGCCACCCTGCTCCCTAATTGTTTACGCACCCACTTCCCTTGCTAAGCTACAAGTTCCTAAAAGGTGTGGGCTTTACTTTGTTCATCTTCACAATCTGCGGATCAGAACAGAGCCTGGCACGCAGCGGGGATGCACACGGTAATCGGGGTGGGATCAGTATGTCGAGGTTGTGCTGTTCAAAGTTGGATGTGTCTTTGTGCCTAGAAAAGAGTGTGTGAAGGGAGTTATAGGGGGAACCAGGAAACAGAAAAGCCAAACTTTTAATCTTTGGACCTCAGTGATCAGCTCTTCTGGCCCCCTGACAGCGGCCCTAATCACTCTATGATCTTGTCTAATGGAAGATGCTGGTCCTAAAAATTCAGCCAGGGCACCACTAGCATTTCCCCTTAGCCACCATGACCAGGTCAAATTGGCTGTGAAAGATGGAAATGCCCTGCCCCCCACCCTTTCCCACACCCCCAACTCCTCCGTGAAATCCTTCACTTTCCTATGAGACAATTGATAAGAAGAAACTGGTGTCAGTGACCACCCCACTTGGGGACCCACTTTGCAGAGCTGGGATGAGGCTGGGGCTGCAGCCCCAACAAGAGCAAGCATCTTGGGGTTCAATCACTCATCTCATTCATCTCTGCTGTGCTCTTCTTGGATGCTCACTGAAAACCTGCTGCTGTCCATTTTCCCAACCCATAGGAGGCAAAGGACCTTGGGTAGAAAAACTGAGGGGCAGATAGAAACCCAGGGGTGACACCTGCTCTTGTCCCTCTGTGCATTTTCCATAACCACTGTCCTTTGCACAAAGCAAAACATTCACAGTTCTGCTGCCTGGTGGGTGAAACCCATCAGCTCTGAAAAATAAATTAAAAGAAAGGCAGCCCTTGTGACATTTATGTAAGCCAATAATTGAAAGAAAGTGAACCAGATCAAGCAAACTGTACAGATCATGGCTTACAAGATAGAAGAACATTTTTAAGGAATAAGATTCAGGAACCACATCAATTACATTTTAAAACAGTCAGTACGTCTGTCTGTCTCTCTTTATTTTCTTTCTGCTGACCACAAATGAATGGGTGCTTTCTGATGAAAAAGGTTCTTCCTTGGACCCAAAGTATAAAGAGCAATTGTGTCCACCCTCCCTCCTCCTTCCTTCTGCAGCCCTGAGCATGCAGCTGTGGCCTCTCCTGAAGGTGAGGACACGGGGCTGGGCCCTGCACGGCCATCCGCAGGGATCTGCCTCACGCTTGTCACTTATTCCAGTTGCCTGGGCAAAGAAGCCTTTTCTGTGTGCAAGGTAAGAAGTCTCTAGCTCGGGGGCACAGTGCCTGCCTAGCAAGCATGAGGTCCTGAGTTCAATTCCTGGTACAAAAGAAAGGTCTCAAAACAAGTACCTCTTGGTGTATTTTCGCATTAGTGTGCTGGTTTTATTTTTTAGTAGGAATGGAACCTAGGGCCTTCTCACTGAGTCTTTTCTCTTTCTTTTTTTTTTTTTTTAGGTTAAGATCTTGCTAAAGTTGTGGGGCTTAAACTGTCAGTATTCTGCTTTAATCTCCAGAGTTCTGGGATTACTGGCACACACCAACATGCTTGACTTAGTAGGCTGATTTTTAAATTATTATTCAAGAAAAGGACTGAGACTTATTGCTGATTTTTTTTTTTTTGAACCAGTAATCAAACTCACAACCTCACAATTGCCAGGCAGGCAACTCGTGCCTCTGAGCTAAATCCCCGGCTGACTTACTGCTTTGCATTGTCGCACGCATTTGGTCGGTGCATGCTATTCCTATAAAAATCAATATTAATGGGGCACACCTTGCTGGAGCAAGTTTTTTTGGGAGAAATCTGTGAGCCAGTGGACAGTGTATCTGAACTTGCTGTCATCAGTGTCATGGTTAGGCTCGTGTGAGTGGAAGCTGATTGCCTAGAGTTATTATTCTACTAGCTAGAAAGCTATAGGTCCTTCCTCTGCTGACCTCAAGGTAGCCCAATTCCTCCTCAGTGACAGCATCTCTTTTGGGGGGTGGGGTGTCTATATTACTGCTGTGTTTAGTGACTGCCTCGTCAACTCTAGGATACAGGCAGAAGCTAAGGCAATTATGCAGTTCTGGAAAGAAGAGCTTTACGTAAATATCAGCAGTCCACATGGCCAGAGGGGAAGAAGATGGTGAGGGAAGCAGTGACTCACCAATGAAATGT
Organism: Hydrochoerus hydrochaeris; assembly: GCA_004027455.1. Classification (NCBI taxonomy): domain Eukaryota; kingdom Metazoa; phylum Chordata; class Mammalia; order Rodentia; family Hydrochaeridae; genus Hydrochoerus; species Hydrochoerus hydrochaeris. The sequence continues at coordinate 17,051 of PVLA01003274.1, read as the reverse complement.
CACCAGTAAATGACTATTATGAAGGCCAATGTGACAAGTAACGCCCAAATAGCAAACACTGTCAGCTGATCCCTTCTTGGCTAAAGGGCTTGTATATCAATTCATTCATTTTTATCAGTCAGTCAGATACGTTAGAATTACAATGGATTTTATAATCTACATGGTTTTGCCTCTTAAACCCTTACACTAATTCAGTGTGAGAGGAAAATCCCTCTCCAGCACATGGGATGGGTGTTAGATTTGTGTTCTCCTTGGGCCGCCTCAGTTTTGGAGAGCTTACTATTTTTTAAAGGTAGTTTTCTTCCTTCTTTTTTATCATTAGGCCAGAGCTAATGATTGAAAACCGCTTTGTTGTTTGAGTTCAGAATCTTTTCTTCTGAATTAAAAGGTGGTGGTAGAAAGAGAAAAATTGTCTACTTAATTGAAAGGGAAATTTATTGGGTCACATAACTCAAGGCTCCAAGTAGGAAGGAGCTCAAGTGCCGTTTGATCTGGGGTTCAAAGGAGATTGAGAGGTTCATTCTCAACTCTCTCTCCAGTTGGTTCCATTTCAAGTTTCTTTCTTTCTTTCTTTCTTTCTCTTTGGTACTGGGGCTCAAACTCATGACCTTGTATTTACCAGGCAGGCACTTATGTCACTGAGCTAAACCCCCAGCCCCTCAAGTTTTCCTTAGTGGCACGCAAATTCACGCTATTTTTTTTTTCATGCAAATTTTTCATGACACCAAGCCAATGACTCCTGCTAATGCTTGGGCTTTTGCTTCTCTCATTGGCCCAAACAGGATAAATCCATGCTGAAATGACTTAAATTTGTCCTCTTTACACACAGAGCCTGAGACCCTGGCCTGGGTGCAGGTAGTCAGTTTGGAAGGTGAGTCCAAGAAGGGAGAGAGAGGCAATAAAGATCAGGTCACGGACTGGTTATATCTAGTGGTTGGTGATGGACAAAGGAGACGCAGGCCCAGAAGTGCTGCTCAGAGAATGTCTCCTGCTGATTTCCAATCCTTAGTTGGCATGCCATCTCTGAACAGAATATAGACTTAGCAGTGCTTTCCCCCTCTGCCTGATAGTTCTGAAAAAATTAGGAGATAATTAGTGTCTATCCTCGGACTTCTTTTCTCTACTCCAGGCTGGACAATGTTCACCCTTTGTTTCTTTAGCCATTCTTTTTTTCTCCTCTCCCTTTCTCTTTCTCTCCTTCTCTTTCCTCTCCTCTTTTGTGATGCTGAGGATGGAACCCAGGACCCCACACATACTAGGCAAGTGTTCTAACACTAAGTTACACCCCCAGTCCTATCACTATTCTTTATGCTATGGTTCCTAGAGAGAGGATGGTACTCTTCTCAATAAGAAAGGTATGATTCTGGGGACAAAGGATTGAGGGAGTTCTATGACAGTAACCCTGGAAGAATATTTATTGTATTCTGGTTCACTGAAAACAGAAGATCCATGTGTAACTCTCAATTAACCAGAACACGATTTGCTCCAACATTATCTCATAATGGCGAACTCCTAACTATCAGAGAAGTTTGACTGCTATGTGACCTGTTTTGTAAACCATCCCTCTGTGGGTAGATGTTGGTTGGAACTTTCCAGTGTCTCTTTCCCTCCTGGTACCAGAATCTCGAATGATCCCTTGGGGACCAGTCTACTTCCATGCTTGGCTGGTGAGGCTTGGATGGGTCCATGGTGAAATATATGATGTGTTCTTGATCGATAAGTGTCCTCCTGGCCCTCTCCAAGGGCTTTGTTGAGGGGTGAGCCTGTGATTCTGGCATGGCAGTGACCGCAATCCCATCACTGGTCTCCATGATCATTCATGGATGGGTGAATGACCACACAGTTCAATCAGGTGCTTTCTGCAGGGAAGGCCCGGAGGTGCTGGCAGCAGCTGGCATCGGGACCACACAGCTTGAAATAGATAGGTGCAGGAAAGCAGCAGATCCTCCTCCCTGTGGCCTCTGTAAAGCTGAGTGCGGGCATTTCCTGTTGGAGGCAATAACTGCCTGGTCTCTACTTCTGTTACCACATGGCTCCTAATGAGTACCTTTCCGATACCAAGATATTTAATACGGCATCTCAAACAGTGAAAAAATAAGTAGACTCCAGTCAAAAGTTCTTCTAGGTTTCACAGTCTGAGCCACATCTATGAGCCAGAAGATCAAACAAAAGTAACAGAAAATGGAAAAATGAAATAACTGATGGAGTTGAGTGTTGTCGTCTTTATTGGAAGTGGCTTAACAGAACCTTCCAGTAGGTCCAAATACTGCATGTAGCTCCACGAAACCAAGACCCTAAAGGATCCTCCCCAGATGCTGATCTTGACAACCCCATGAACCAGGTACTACTATTACCCTCACTTGAAATACGGGAAACAGAAGCTCAGTAAGACAACAGTTTTGCCCAAGGTTGTGTGGCTGGGACCCTGGGAATTCTTCCAGTTGCTGCCCAGACAGGCCGATCCCATGGCATCTGCTCTGACTCTAAGATAAAATCTCATCTTAGCCAAAGTTCTGGTAGTAACGTCAGAGATCTCCATCTTTGCAGTTGGTGTTCCAAACACCATCAAGGTGGGGAGGAAGGATGTATGAGCTTGTTTTAAAGCAAGGGTCTGGTCTCATCAGCACACTTTCTCTGAACCATGTCCCCAGGCATTTCTGCCTTCCAGGCCTTTGTCTTCCGGGTACCCTAGGGACACGCTGGCCTTCACTGCCTACACATTGTCCCTTGCTTGATTGTTATTAATTACATACACAATCTGACAGCCATGAAAAGAGAAAACTGAAAGAGAGAAATTACCCACGGCCCCCTCCATTCTTTCAATCCCAGATTAAACACCACCTGTTCCAAGGAATTGTCCTCAGTGTGCCCTGCCTTCCACATGCACTCACGCCTATAAGCTCACGCTCACACACACATATTTGCACACGAATACAGATCTAGAAAGAAGTGAAATAAATGAAATATTTACATAAATTTTCATATCATGTTGAAAAATCGTTTCACATATTTTAGTTTATGTTTTTAAAATTCACTTTGACACATATATTATGGGCGAGGGATGGGTAAACATGATCATTTCCATGGTTAGAGTCCACGAAGGTCTTAATATGCACACACATGCACACACGCATGCCCTGGAGTGGGACTGTTTTCTCCTTCCCTTCACGTAATTGCACACGCACAGCCCATGCCCTCATGCACCCTGCGTCCCCCAGCATCCTGGAGGTGGCCTTGCCCGCGTCTCCAATACAGTCATTATGGCTGAATTATAAGAGGTTCATGGTGAAATTTTATGTCCCTCCCCAAGGGCCAGCGAGTGACACACAGGTTTATAGTTAGCTCCTTTTGCTGGTATTTGACTCTTAGTCTGGGGAAGGCTTTGGGTATGTCTTAAAAGCTGGATCCGCCACCTGAGGGCAGAAGGTTCCCCAGAGAATAGAAATTAGGCTACTGTCTGAAATATTTATGAAAAAAGCTAAATTGAGATGATCTAAGACTTTGGGACCCTGGAGGTTGAAGACTGTGATACCTTTAACAAGCATCCTGAGCAGCAGAGAGCTTTGCTTCAGGAACTGTCCCACAAGATACTTAGGCTCTAGGTGGAAGCTGCTTTCACGTCTCATTCATTGTCAGGATGGCAGAGGGCTTTTTAAGGAAGTCATTGGGCATTCCATGTCCTGTGTTCTGTGCCCCATCCCACCTCTTAGGGATGGAGGGATCTGCTTTGCTCACAATGGGCTGATCTCAAAGAGAAGATGTGTCTCCTGCTTTAGTTTGCTGTGTGGGTGAATCTGCCACCTTAAATCCAGACAGAGGCCACCTCAAAACTCCCAAAAGGATGTGTCGTGTTTTAAAATTTCAGTAAAATTTGGGGAGTGGGTTAAAGTTACTGAGTAAAGCTACTTGCTCATAGGAAAGCTTTCACTTCTGAGAGCCCCTGCCACACTCTTTCAAGCCACATGGGAAATTGGCATTGTTGCTGGTCACCAAGCAGTGATCGGCTTTAGGTGACTTTGCAGGGGTGGCGGAGGAAGGTGGGAGGGACCAATCAAGGCTGCGGAGAGCACAGTCAGAGGCTTATGTAGTAGTGGGGACGTAGAACTAGAACTGTCCACGGGTCACCTTGCAGGTAGCTGGGTTTGCAGCATCTCCCTGAGAGGGGGACTGCAGTGTGACCTCATTGGGTGCCTCAGCCTCAGTTGGGCACAGTGTGCCTTCCTCTGACTCAGCCTCCATCCCTGGGACCATGGCCAAATTATTCAGCCTGTCCGAGCCTCAGATGTCCCATGGTAATGATTATGATTGTGCCCTCTCCCAGACTGTGGGGTCCCTGCCCCAGACGCTGCACTTAGTGCTCATAAAGTTGCTTACCCCAAAGCTGGCTCCTTAGGGTTGTTAAATGGTTGCAAAGCATTTGAAAGAAAGCACAAGTGGAAGATTTTGAATCCATCTCATGAATCAGCAGCAAAATCGTCCTTTGTCACAGACTGTTGCAGAAGCCATTCTGTAAATCCCAGAGGGATTCTCGACAGAGGTGTCTTCAAAGCAGAAGGTTCTGAGAAAAAAAAAATGGAAGACAGCTGACCAGGTGAGGCGAGACAAAGGGCAGGGAGTATGAACGCATTGCTCACCCCCACTGCTGCCGACAATTCAAGGTTTATGGGTTAGTTTGTTTGTAAACACAAAGCTCCAAATTGCAGCTCTTTGCCAATTCCCTGCCCAAGCGGGAAGGGCTTCTCATGAGAGAAAGCCTTAGTAATGACCACGTTGAGGTCTGCAGCTGGGAGCTGGGCTGGGATGAACACTGGAGAAGCAAGAAGCTGATTATCAGACTAAGGGTGGGTGGGGGAGGGGATGCAAGGTCAAGCCGAGTCACTAAAGGCCACCAGAAGCTGAGGACAGAAAAGATCCCACTAGCCAGACTATGGGCTCTTTTGGAATTGTGAAATTGTCTTTAAGCTTCAGAAAGATTTCTGCTCTTTGTATTCTGAGGTTTACCCATCAAGCAAGGCAAGCAGAGGGAAATGCTAGGAAGAGAAAGGAAACACTTTTGTTAAGGGCGTCCCAGGAAATCTGTTCCTGCACAGTCCAGCCCTTAGGAATGGGCTCAGGTGGCGTCACACACATCAGACTATAGCCAGGCACATTCTTACCCAAAGAACCAACTGCTCAGTGAACCAATGGGCTACTAAGAGCAGCCCCACTGAAGTGGAGGCTGCGAGCCCTGGTAAGAGGCCTGCGCTCTGGAGGACTTTACTTCCAGGGCCTTTCCCAGTGTGTAACCACTTCCTACTGACCAGAATCTAGCCATCTGCTTAGCAGGGACCTCACAGGACTTGCCCCATCTCTTGAGAAGTCTGTCACAAGGATTTTGGAACCTAATTGCTCAGACTCAAATCTTGTTCCATCACTTTCAAATTCTCATTGCACAGTGAATTTTCCTGCCTGAGTCTCCTGCTCTGGGGAAGGGTTACTCCTCTACTTGTGTCCATATCTGCCTTGCATGAAGTCTGTTGCTACCAGATGTTGTAGGGAGAAAGCAAACAGAAGTGACACCTATTGACTGTGGTAGAGGCTAACGCGGCATCATTCTGGCAATGCCTATTAGATTTCAGCCCACTTATTGGTTTGCTGAAACCAGTGTCTACACCTTCATCGCCAATGCCGGTCCATCATGCCATGGTCACATTTTAATGGTCCTTCTGGGGTGTCTTCAGACATGGCCTCTTTCCTGAGCACCTGGCTGGCAGCAAAGCCAGTGATGGTCCGTCCTCCCCAGCCCTGTTACCATGTCTCACTCTTCCTCTCCTCACACCCTGGACCTGACACTGCAGCTACTTAGAAACCTGTGCTGTCTGTCTGGATGATTGGCTCTTGCAGAGACCCTCTGTGCATCATACCCCATGAGCCCAGTGCAGTGACTTACAGGGGCAGCGGAAGGAAGCCTGTCTGGGAAAGAGGACTTGGGGTCACTGTTGGAAGCAGCCTCACGTGAAACCTCAATTTTTTTTTAATCAAAGAGATGAAAGGATGGGTTGAAGACAGATTTAGGTGAAGTGTGGAATACTTGATTTACTTTAGTGTAGGAGGGAGAGGAAGGGATCTTGGAAGTGTGTGTGTGTGTGTGTGTGTACGCGTGTGTGTGTGTGTTGAGCAGAGGATAAAAGTCTAATCTGTTTCTTTCTGGACATACCAAAGAGACAGTTGGAAAAATCTCCCAAAACAACACTGGCCTTGGGAACCAACATAGAGAAAGCTTAGAAGCGTGACTACCTTTCTCATTAAAAAGACAACTCATAGCATAATGCTGAAAAGCGGGGGCTTTGTAATTAAATGCTGAGTTTAATCCCGGCTCCATCACCGGAAGTGTGATTAGCAATAAGCTATTTAATTCTTGTAAACCTCGATCTCCTCATCTGTCAAGTTGGAATAATATGAAATTGTATAACATACATACCTAAGGATATGCTAGGAGGACTATATAAATTAGTAATATACAGTTAAGGCACCCAGCCCAGGACCTGGCATACACAAAGAACCCAAGAGGTGAGACAATCATTGGTACTAGTGAAGATTCTATTAAATATAAAAATGGAACTGGGCACAGCAGTGCAAGCCTGTAATCCCAGCCGGGCTCTAACCTGTGAGACAGGAAGATTGCAAATTCAAGGTCAGCCTGGGCAACTTTGTGAAACCTTATCTCCAACTTAAAAAAAAAAAAATGAAAAATCTGGGAATGCAGCTCAGTGGTGGAGTGCTTGCCTCGCAAGATGAGTAAGACACTGGGTTCAATCCTAAATAATTCAAAAATGAAAACAAGAAAAAAGAAAAGAAGGAAAAAGAAACTTACTCAGGCTGCTGTTTGCACATCTATCTCTCTTCCCTTCTGGACTACAGTATGGCTTTAGAGTGTTGGTATAAATGGAGATGGAGGTTCTCTCTGCCCTATGCTCTTGTTTCTACTGTGCCATGTTTTTTCCTCTTTTTTTTCAGATTTTTAAAAAGAAAAAATCAAATTCTCTCTTCTTGGCTTCTGAGCTCATTTTAGTTGTTCCTATAAGCAGTCCCATCAACTCTCTCTAACTGAGGTTTTCCACCAATGTGAGTCCCTGTCATTCCTCTCTGAGGTTTCAGGCTTCTCTTGAGGGCTTCCACGGTGCCCTTCATCATGAGCACATGCAAGGACAAGCAGTCTCAGCCTGTAACTGCCCAGGTGATGGGAGACTGTTTGGCAAGATGCCCTCCTTCTCCAGGAAGAAAGACATCCTGTCTGCTCCTTGGCAGGCACCGTGGAGGAGCTCGCCATCTTGCCTGCCAAGAATGAGTGGCATGTGAACGAGGCTGGGCTCAGTGATGCCAGGCAGATGCCCAAGCTCAGCTTGCACGGTCCCTATGGCCCTGAACGAACTATGCCAAGAATCTGTGCGCTGCCAAAAGCTTTCCACCCTGGGTGCTTCTCGGGCCGCTTCCCTCTCCTGCCAAGCTGTTTCTAGATCATTCTTCTAAACTTTCCCAGAAAGTTCCCAGAAAGGAAATTGGGAAAACCTGGAAGTGGTAGTGAAGCATTTGAATCTTCTCCATGATGCTGTCAGAGTGATTAGCAAACAAATTTAAGAGTAGTGACTTAGAGTGGCTGGGGATTTAGCTCAGTGGTGGAACACTTGTCTGGCAAGCTGGAAGCCCTGGGTTCAGTCCTTAGCACCAAAAAATAAAAAACAAAAAACAAATAAATAAACAAAAGTAGTGACCCATAGCAAATGAGCCACTCACACCAGTAGTGGTCACTTGAGGCTCCATGTCCCTCATGTAGACCTGAATGCAGAAGGGAGACTGCACCCCATGGACTCCGGAGCCTGTGGGCAGACAGGTTTCCGCTGCTCACCTGTCAGCACTAATCTTCTCTAGGTCAGACCCACTGTGATTCTTATGGAGATGAAACGCCTTGCTGATGGCACAAAACATAACAAAGTTCTCCTGTACAATAAATAAAACATTCCACTGCGCTCTTTGGCGCTGCCTGGGCTCTAGGGCACCATGAGAACAGTGGGAGAGATTCACCATGTAAATCACCTTGGGCCTTCGAGATTTGAGGTTAGAGGGAAAATAGCCTGAAAGCCAATTTGGCTTGAGTAATTTCAGGCCCCTGGACTTATTGAGTGCCTGTCTGGACTGCCGACAGCTTTAGCTTCAGGGAAATTGAACAAAAGTAGCCAGGAAAATAAGCAAGTTTTGGCAGCACAGGCAACTGAAAGCAATTTTTTAAAGTTGTGGAGAGAGGTCTTTGTGCTTGAGTCGCACCTGTGTGTGGATAATGGCGTGTGTGTGTCTGTGTGTGTGCGCGTGTGCATGTGTGTGTGTGTGTGCTGTCGCCCTGTCTCGGCCATTATGGAAATGGTGGGAAATCACTGGGTGCCGTGAAATTCGAGGTTGTGAGCAAAAACATTAAGAGTCTGTTATTGTATTTCATTATTTGTTCTTCCGTTGCTATAAAGGGTACATTTCTGATGGATAATTCCTAAGTGAATTTATTATTCTAGAAGCAAGAATTTTCTCTACTTTCTTCCCTTTCTTGCTGTCCCCCTCCCTTTTTTTGGCTTGCTTTAAAACCAGATGGAGGTAGATTTACAGGCTGAACCTAAGACCTGTACATAATTCACAAAACATAATTCAGGAAAACACTGCCTTCCGCAGAGATGTCTAGCTGTGCCCACTTGAAGCCTTAAAAACCTCCATTTTCAAAACGTCCCTGTGCAGTCACAGTTAGAAGCATTTAAAATTCCAATAAAATACACGGTCTAAAAATGTCTTCACTTTAGCTACCAGATCACTCCAAACAGCAAATGTAAATGGATGGACAGGGCGCTCCCAGGCAAGGGCTTTTGGAAATGCATCAACATTACGGCACTCCACTGGGTGAGTGTTTTCCTTTTACGAGCCATGATGCATTTTGCGAGGAATACAACACACACACTTTTACCTGCCATTGTGAGACATCCATTTCTCACAGGATGAGGGGGCCCAGAATCGCACATTTCTCTAATGCAGCCAAGATGTGCAAGTGAAGGAAGCCCTTAAGCTTGAAGGCTCTTCAGCCTCCAGTGCTGGCTGTTAGCTCTTTAGAGAGCAGGAGAGCTCTTTAAGTGACATTCGTCTCACTGAATTTTCATGGTCACTTGGGAGGTTGGACCCACAGGAGCTAGAGGGCTTCCGGAAATTGAAAAGATAAAATTCCTATTGTCTCATGGCACCACAACCCAGTGATGCTATGAAGAAAACGCTGCCTGCTCAGGGTGCTGAGTGGCAGGAATGGCTTCTGTCATTAAGCTTTTAAAGAGGTCACTGTGCTGCATTGCATGCCCTCAGTTAGATGGGTCCAGATTGGTTCTCAAGTGTTTACAGGCCACATGGTCACCCCTAAAAGGAAGGTGGTGCCTCACTAGGGTCAGTGTGCACCAGTGTGTGCAGTAATTACCTTGGGGCCGGCCGGTTAGAGGGATATCACCTAATGAGGTCAGCCTGGCTTTGGGGCTGTTCTCAGTATGGCCTCTACAATGGGATAAAAAACAGCTCTGAGGCCTGGCTAGAGTCCCTTGGAGAAGTGGTTCCTAATTGTGACACATTCAGGAGAAAATACCAAGGTTGCTCAAGCCATTACATCCAGCGAAGTTGGAATGTTTAATTTTTTAGTTTAGGATGCATGGACAATAGATTCAAGTCAGATAATTCCTGAGGCTTAAAGAGAGAAAAAAAAGACACCATTCTCTTTAGATTCCTCTTCTCTTCTACAGTTCTGTTCCCCTAGAAAACCACTTTCAACTCTGAGCTATTTTTTGAGGTGTGCAACCTCTATGTTTCTAACCAATATACTCGTACTCTGGTTTTATTATTTTTTGGTTTTACATATAGACTTTTGAGTTCCTTTTACAAAAGGTGAGAATTTAGATCTCATGTCCTCCCCATGCTCCATGCCTCATTCTCAGCCACTTACTTCTCCCTGCTCCCTTATTCATCCGACAGGTTATATCAGAATTTTTGTGAAATGCGTACTGAGTTTCTGCTAATCTGATAGTATACATTTTAGTAACAACCAAGTCATAATTACTTTTCTTGTCTTGTGCAAATTTTGTTTACCCTTTGTTAATACATAATGTTACCTTTAAAACTGCCACCTTCATAGTTTTCTATCACCAATTAATCCCCAAATCTCACCTACCATTATAAATGGCCTCCATATTTTTTCATGCATATCAGGTCCTTGAAATTTTTTATTTTATTTTCTTCTTGGATGCTGAGCTCCTCTACCCTCTTGATCACCTTGGATCAGTGGGTCTGTAGCTCTGCTCCTTAGCTGTCATCCTGGAGTTTTCTTCTTTGTGTTCATTCCAGAAATTCCTTTGACATTTGGATCCAAGTTAGATCCCCAACTTCCTGAAAGGATGGTGATAGGATTTGTATCTTGAATGTCCCCCTAAGGGCCCATGCATTGGAGACTTGGTCCTCAAGGTGGCACTGAAGACTTAGAAGTCTTCATGTCATTAAGAGTGTGCCTTTGAAGGAGGAGATGGGATCCCGGTTCTTCATCTCTTTTGCTTGCTACCCATAAGGTGAATGATTTTGCCCTGCCACACAGGACCTGCAGTCTTACCCTGAGCAACAGGGACAAGCAATCATGAATGGGAACCCATAAAACTGTGAGCCAAAAGAAACCTTTTCTCTTTTTAAAGTGATCATCTCAGGTATCTGTTTCAGTAACAGAAGGCTGACTAACACACATGTCTTCCTTTTGTATTTGCTTATTCTCTCCCTGTAGTAGCCTGAAATGGACGTCTAGAACTTTACCAAGAAAATGTACCTGGACTGTAACTTTCTTGTTAAGACTGTAGCTGAAAGGATGTAATAGATCATTTTTAATTCTTCCTTTTGATACCCAAAGATATACCTTAGTTATCTATTTATCATATAATATCTTTATTTCTTATGAAACCAACTTCCAGATTGTATCTCTTATAAGATAAGGTAGTCAGGACTCCTGCATTGCCCTCTACCACGTGTGCCTCGCCTATGTTCCTTGTTCTCTTGCTTTATAAATTTTCCTGACTTTATTTTTGCACTCACAGGAAGCGACTTTCTCTAAGTGTAATTAATTCTGCATAATAATGAGCCCACACACCTTATGAAAAGTAGTTTATCTCATTTACATTTCCTTGCTTATGTTACCCCCTCCCCAATTCTTTGGAATTTTTTTATTTTCTGATTTTATCTCATCCTAAATTATGTGTGCATCTTAAAGTATCAGATGGCTTCTCTCCCTTTTATTTCAAGTGACTTTTCTCCTAGTGTCCTCATTTCCCCTGCTTCAGTCTGAGTTGAATGATCTCTCTGGGTCACCTGAATGGTCAGTTTTCCCCTAACACTCCCGCAGGTGTCATCACTCTTTCCAGAGTTGGAAGTATTTATTCTAACATTACTCCTTATTGACTGCAGTGATCCATAAATAACTTCTCACGAAACAAGGTTGTGAAAGGTCCTTGAAAATCCCCAAATATCTGTATTTTTATTCTCAGAATTAACTGATAATTTGGCTGGAAATGGAATTTGAAGTCGAAGTTTGTTTTCTCAAAACTTGAAAACTATTGCACCGTGGTCTTCAAACATCATAGAATACTATAAGTGATCATAGCAGTGTTTTTCACACTTTTTGGATATACTTTCAATTTTTTTTCAGATTTTATGACATTTCCCTTATTCCCTATCTTCTTAAATTTTAACATAATCTGTCTTGGGAGGTGTAACATATTGTTTAAGGGCTCAGGCTGAAGATCCTGTGACTTGGACTTTAACACATTCATGACAAGGCTGTAATTTGTATGTCTTGCTTCCGGGCAGCTTGAACCATTGGTGCTACATGCATGACTGTACTGTACTTGTACCACCAGTAGGGCCAGCCACCTGATGGGACAGTCATGAATCAAGCCAGTGGTGCAAGCATGGGTGCTAGTGTGGCCTCCTCTTCCCAGTTGCTAAGTGAGGGGTAATAGCAGCCAACTCTTGGATTTCACGGTAGCATTAATAGGTCACTACATGGAAAGTGGACATGGAATAGAATAGAGTCGCATTCATTTTTAGCTATTACTTACCATTATTGCAATTATTGTAAATTCCCCTTAAACTTGGGGCTGTGTGGTTTCATTTCTAGTGCATAAGCTTAAATTATCCTTTGTTTTCTTCCTTTGCTTTTCCTGTCATTCCTGTTCTTTCTCTATAACTTTTGAAGAGTCCCCTCTATTACTTCTGCTTTCCTCATCTTTTCTTCACATTTTGTTTTACTTGCTGGAAGACACCCTCAAACTGAACATCCAGGCTTAATTTAAACTTTCAATTTTGGTAATTTTAAGAACTTTTCCTTATTCTCTGATTCTCATTGCCATAATATTCCTTTGTTTGCTCTACAGAAAAAATGCAGTCTGGGATCTGTTTTGTTTACATGTTATTTTCTGCTCCTAAACTGTTTCCTCTAGGGCCATATTTCTTTGTTTTGTTTTGCTTATGTCTCTTGCATGTTTCAGGATCTTTCAGTGTCGGGAAATCCTTGGCAGGCTGTTTATACTCAAGAACAAGATGATGAAAAGGAGGGCGGGGAACTGTACACATGCGGGCATCAGGCTTTGCCTGATGGTGAACAGGTGGAACCAACCATGATGCCCAAGTTGCCTCAAATGCAAGAACTTTTTATATTTTTGTCACAGGACACTGAGATCTGTATCAGATGCCTTTATTCTCTTCAAAGAATTCATTTCATCTCTTTGACAAAGACCTCTGTTTTCTTTTCTCATTTATTTGGATTGTATATTGGCTTTGGCTTTTCAGATAAGGATTGAATGTGGGGTATTTTGTCATTGGGAGAAATGCAGGGGCCAAAGTTTCTATCCAAAATTTCAATCAATTTTCCCATGTAGTGCATGGCTCACCTTCTTTCTGTGGATCTGATATTGCCCGATCCTGAGTCTTTCTGGAGTTCCATGGTGCAAAGGAGCTCTTGGCTTTCACGAAGCTCCTTCCACTTCTCCTCTCACTCCTGCCACACCTTTTGGGCATATTCTGTCAACCATTGGAAATTTGTTGGAAACTCTAAGCTGCTGGAAGCTCGAGATGGTTAATTTCTCATTTTAGTTCCACACCATTCTAATGAAGGCAAGAAGATAAACACATATTGATGCACCCTCTTAATCAGATACCATGATTTTATAATAGACTCAAGGCCTAGAGCAGTGGTGGTGAACCTCCCTCATGCTTGCTGCAGCGGGGTGTTTGTATCACTAAAAGCTCAAGAAGGTTCACCATCACTGGTCTAGACTATAACGTGGGATGGAACTGTACTGTATTCCAAGATGCACATTGTTATGTGATTTTAAATTTGGAGCCACTCATGGAGTCACTGGAGGGAAACTGATCTCTCTAATGATTGAAATGGTATATCTTGGAAACTCCTGGCCTAAAATTTCTTTGAGAATTCCGAAAATGGGGAAACCAACAGCCATGGGATTCCTAACAGCCACAACACAGCATTTTATATTTTCCTGGCCCTTTATAGGTTCTCAAAGCACTTTTTTAAAAAACAAATGTCACTGCATCTTAACGTCATTGTGCTTCCAGTCAGCACTGTGATCTCCATTTTTCAGCTAAGACTAAAGAAGTTTCCAGAGGCTAAGGACTTGCAGAAAGTTACACAACTTGCCTCGCTGACTGTTGCTCTCGTGTGATACCCACCATCTGCAATCTGCTATGCCATTTTGCTTTGGGAAATGATTTCCATAGAATTAACTGCCATGAATGGCTTAGAGTAAGGCTGGTGCCAAACAGCTCATGAAACTTTACACCACCTGAAATCTTCCCTTTGAGCTCAGTTGTGTCAGGGGCAACTGATCCTCCATTATGGTAGAGGGTTTCCAGAAACAATTAGTTGTCTCTGTGTGAACCAAACCTAAATCCTTTCACTTGGCCTAAACAGAGAACCATATGCCCTTGGGACCTCCAGGTCCATTGTGCTACCAAAACCTAGACTTTCAAAGCTATGGTTTTAAGGTTTCCTTAGAGTTATCACTGAGAAACAGTTCTGCCATGTTGTATGTGACATGAGAAGCATCTCCATTTGTATGTTAATAGACCGGGGCCTGTGAAAAGATGGTATCAAGTACCAGCATGAATCTATGTCTGCAACGAGATAATTCAGCATTCTCATTGCCAGGTATCAAGTCCAACAATAGATTTTTTACCTCACTTGGAGACAAACAAGGAGATAACAATGTAAAACGCAGACGTGCTTTACCCTCATGTTAGTGCCAACTGCATCAGCCCCACTTTTGTTTTAGAATAACCATGAAATAATTGCAATCTAATTACATAACTAGGTCTCCATGTGAAATTTTTTTTTAAATACAGAGAATAAGGAGACGAACCACAGCTAATGACATCCAGTAGGGATCAACCCTGCTAATCTATGTGTGGGTGCTCCCAGTTTTTTGCCTACACATGATTTTATTACACACCCACGTGTGCAGCATGAACTTCCATTGATTTTGACTACATAATGAGATCACACTAGTCACGTGATTTTTATTCCCCTGTGACATACAGTCTTTTTCTAAAACATCATGTTTGGTGGCAACCTAGGATTTCATCTTCTTTTACAAAGTCTGTGTCCTGATTATAGAGGGGAAAAAAGTCAGAGAAAGGAATATGGGTGATCTAGGTGGCATAATTTTGACAGTTGCAATATTTCTCTCAAAAAACCACTAACCTGATTTTTAGAACTATATTTTTTGAGGACATAATCTATATCATCTAGTGTCGCAGAAAGGCTGTTTCTTAGTTGTTTTCTCCATTAAAATTCACTTTCTAAATGTAATAGTGTTTCCTTGAAAGCAAAGAAAATGTTCAGTTTGGAATTGTCATGCTGGCTTGTCAGGAATGTCAATTGCTATAATTCTCCTTGGGTCTGTAACTCTTGTACTAGACATTCTGGGTACTGATAAAATGAACCAACAGACAGACAGACTTATGCTGGATATTTGAGTCTAGGGAACAAATAAAGGGTGATTTCTCCAGGCATGTGTTTCCTAACTATTGGCATCCAGAAGAAATTATCCTGTGTATAAATTCTCATCAATAGAGTAGGTTTTTGGAAGTCTGGGGCGACCCGTCTGCCCTTCAGTCATGCTGAAAGCTGAGCAGGTTAATACTTTACTACACCTGCAATCCATGCACAGGATCCCAGCTCTTCGAATAGATCAATTAGAGGACCCTTCAGTGATAAATTTGATTTGGAGAAGCAAGAAGGAATTCTTAATATGACACAAATGTAACATGACCCCTTGGAAAAGGAAAAGGATGAACATATAATAAAATCCCAAGGAAAGACAATATAATTCATTGGTTTGCTGGCTTTGTTTAAATTCTTTTACAGTTTTTGTCTGGTAGGTCTTACTAAGCTAGAAGTAAGTGAATCTGAGAATTCATTCAGGGGTCCCCACTTATTTTATCTTTTCATTCCTGTAGAGGATGCATACCTGAATTATCTTTGGGAGATGGGTGACTGTTTTTGGGAGATGACTATTTGGGAGATGGCTACCATTTTTTGAAGCTATGGGTTTTTAAAAAATTTCTGTTATGAGTGTTTTAGAAGATTGCAATCTATAGCGACAAAAAAGTTACCTCATTCCCTAGCTATGTCTATAAGTGGAAATAATTCCATGCTGAGAAGAGGACTTGTCTTTATGACAGTTCAGAGGACTCTTTAGTGGTTGTGTGGATGTGTCCTTCAAGCACACAAGTGCTGAACCCATTTCCCTCGTGCACGGAAAAGTTTGGCAAAAGCCCAAGAGAGCATAGGCAGAATTAAATACGTCCTAAACATAAATCTTTAAAAATACCATTGTGTAGAAGATGAAGTTTTGTCAGGTCATTGGAACAAAATCAAACTGTAGTTTATAACAATTAAAGTCTTCACCATAACTCATTATCTGTTGCTATATAAGAACTCATATCCAAGCGAGATGGCTTCAAAACAGTAACAAATCTTTTATTTCACAGTATCCATGGGGTAGGAATTCCTCAGGAGTTTCTTTGGCTAGTATTTTCATTATACTTCAAGGAGCAAGAATAAATGTCTTGTGGCTTTAAACCTACCCTCTTGGTTATGTCTTCTGGATCATCCTCCTTTTTTCTGTATAAAAGCTACCTCATGAGCTTAGTCTGAGTTTGGCTGGTGGAGGAATAGGAATCCATAGACCTTTCTTCCTTCTGTTCTTTCTGTCCAAGCTGAGAGTGTATGTGCCAATATAATTCTCTTAAGAACATGGTGAATCTACTGTGCATGGTGCTGGAGTTTACTCCATCAGAAAAAAGCATCCCCCAGATCACGTTGAGATCACCTTCAATCTTGGTTGTTGGAGAAACAGCTCTGAAGCAGTCACACCCTTCTCAGAAGCCCTGTTGTTTGACTAAACTTTTGTTTGATGTACTACTTTACCCATTTCTAAGGTTGTACCAAAGGATTGTATAGCCATGCTTTGGGTAAGAAAGGATTTCATAACCATATTTTGGTTTTTATCTTTAGACTATGTTTTCCAAAGAAAGGTCTGAATTTGCTTTTTGCATGGGAACCATTTCTTAATTTTAGCCTGGTTTGACATTTGGAGGGCATGGAATTTCCAAAATTGCTAGGTTTAGGCTTTTTTTCTTTAAATGGTCTTTTAAAAGTTTATCTGTATCTTCTTGCATTTTTATTAGTATCAAGAAGAAACCAAGCTTGCAAGGTGTGGTGGTGCACACCTGTAATTCCAGCACTCTAGGAGGCTGGGGAAGGAGGATCAAATGTTTGAGCCCAGTCTTGGGCAACTTAGAGACTCAACAAGACCCTGTCTCAAAATTTACAAAAAGGGCTGGGATTGTAGCTCAATGTGAGGACCCTGGGTTCAGTTCCCATTAGGAAGAGAGAAAGAAAGAAAGAAAGAAAGAAAGAAAGAAAGAAAGAAAGAAAGAAAGAAAGA